>JANXHW010000003.1:230940508-231322181 GCA_026170595.1 Plestiodon gilberti rubricaudatus | reverse complement strand
CACTGCCATGCATGGTGGATACATTCTTCTCAGGTACATCTCCCAGAAACTGGCACATTGACGACCTGGGTTCAAGTCCCACTTTTGCTATCCACTCCCTGTTTGGTTAGGAACAAGTTCCAACTGGATCAGAGTGCCCCACAGCTCTCTCTCTCTCTCTCTCTCTCTCTCTCTCTCTCTCTCTCTCTCTCTCTCTCTCTCTCTCTCACCCACCCAAACACACACACACACACACACACACACACACACACACACACACACACACACACACGTGCACGCATGCTCACACCATCTCCCTCTCCTGCTTGGAGAAGACTCTCTGCTGATGCGTGGCTCTGAAACGGAGAGAAGGGGACCCCGCCTGCCGCCTCACCTTGAAGTTCTCCGGGTCGACGTGCAGCTTCTTGCAGTACAGCTCACTCATCTTGGCAAAGGTGGCCTTGATGTTGTCCTTCTTGCCATGAGCCTCGATCCGGGGGTTGCCACAGATGGCGCTGGAGAGGTTCCCAACGTCGGCAGAGATCCTCTGCGTCCAGGGGTACACGATCAGGAGTCTGCAGAGAAACAGAGGCACACAGGCGAGGGTTATTCATGCTGGGGGGGGGGAGGCAGGCAGGCAAGGGGGCCGCCAGACCAGTGGGCCTTACCTGGCAAGGGCCTCGGCACCAACGGCAGCCACATCCACCCGGCTCCAAATGCTGGTGATGAGCTGCTTCTCTTCGGCGGTCCCCTGCATCATGGTGGACGGTTGGGGGGGCTTGTCGTCTCTTGGAGGAAACCTTTACAGCTGCCTGGATGTTCCCCCGGCAAGTCCTTTATACCCTCTGCTAACGCTCCTCCTTCTCCTTGGCGGAGGCCCTCACTGGGTGGAGCTGCCAGGCACCGGCGGAGGGCTGAGGAGCACAAAGGGCGATGCAGCCTCTTCTGGGGCGTGGTCAGGAGCCCAAGCTAGCAGCTTCCTCTCTCGCAGGCTCAGAACCCCTTTCCAGGACGAAGGCAATTCCTTTCCTCCCTTATGAGGAAAGGCTACAACGTTTGGGACTTTTCAGTCTAGAAAAAAGGCGCCTGAGGGGGGACATGATTGAGACGTATAAAATTATGCATTGGATGGAGAGAGTGGATAGAGGGAAATTCTTCTCCCTCTTGCACAACACCAGAACCAGGGGACACGCACTAAAATTGAGTGGAGGGAGAGTTAGAATGGGCAAAAGAAAATATTTCTTCACCCAGCGTGTAGTTCATCTGTGGAACTCCTTGGCACAGGATGTGGTGATGGCACCTGGCCTAGATGCCTTTAAAAGGGGTTTGGACAGATTCATGGAGGAAAAGACCATCACAGTAGCTGGTTGGGTGGCCGTTGGATTGTTTCCAAGATTGAGCCACATCCTGAGGTTGATGAGGACCATCGGAGGTGTGAAGCAGCCTGTCGCTTGTCTGCCAAAAGTTGCTTGTCCGAACTCAGGAGTCCAGGGAAGGACCAGGGTGGGTCATAACCCACTCAATCTGCTCCAGCAGGATTGAGAGCTGGAAAGCTTCCCGTCCAGTTTGGAGGCATGGAAACTGCACTGACATTGAAGCCACAAAGGAGCTCCGTTGTTCAGATCTGGAGTGCTGAATTCCACAGATCAATGGGGCGGAGGGGGGGGGGAAACGACCTGGTCCCTGCTGCGTAAGATCAGAAGACCCTGGCCAGGCTGAGGAGCTGTGGCCTCCTGTGGGTGACAGGCCTTCCAAGAGCCACAGTCCTGGGCTGGCCCTTTGCTCTCCAGGCAGGCGCCCAGCAGCACGGACACACATGTGTTTGAACCCAAGTCTCCTGCACTCCTTGACTCAAACAGAAGTCAAACATGGAGCATGGCCACAGGATGTGGTGATGGCATCTGGCCTAGATGCCTTTAAAAGGGGTTTGGACAGATTCATGGAGGAAAAGACCATCACAGGTTACAGGCCATAAGCAACCTCCTGGTTTTAGAAGTGGGTTTTCTCTGTGCCAGGTGCAGGGGAGTGACAACGGGAAACAGGTTATCTTGTTGGCTGTGTGCTCCCTGAGGCATCTGGTGGGGCCACTGTGTGACACAGGAAGCTGGACTAGATGGGCTTTTGGCCTGATCCAGCAGCTGGGCTCTTCATATGTTCTTATGTTCATGTAAGGCACCCCGGAGCTGCTGCTGCAGCTGGCGCTTGGGTGTGTAGAGAGGGCGGCAGAGCCTGGGCCAGCTTCTGTTGCGGCCTGAGCGCCTTGCCCTTAGTCCGCTGCTCTCAGCAAAGAGCCCCCCCCCCTGGAGGTCCACCTGGGATTAGCTGGTTGTCCATAGCAGGCCATCGAAACATTTTCCCTCCCTGCTTGCCCGATTGGCCAGGCAGCCTGGGAGTTTTTTCACCTGTTTTGGACTGGCCACGCGGGCCTGGTGGTTTTCTCCTAGCCAGGTGGTCACAGATGGCAGGTGTGCTACAGGCTCCGGGATCTGCATGCATCCTGGGCAAGTGGAGTGGGCAAAGGGGGGCAGAACTGGCCCCAAGAGGCTCATTGGCTGGCTCAGGGATGCTATCTGGTCCCCCTTGTCCAGGCTCCAGGCTGGCGTTGAGAAGCTCTGTGATCTTTGCAGACACTCCCGAGAGCGGGCCAATGGGGGGGGGGGCGCACACGTGGAGCATGTCCGAGGTCCCAGTCTTCATGGCAGTGGTGGGCATGTTACAAGCAGGCCTTGTGGGTGAGGGGCGGGATAGGAAGGACGGAGGAGAGCACCGCAGACTCGGTGGCAGGCAGGGCATTGGAGGGGGGGGGGAGAACGTGGCCCCTCTGTCTTGTGGGGCTCGTGGCCAGGCAGGCAGGGAGGTAGTAAGGGGCAAGGGGGGGCTGCTATGTGCAGCTGAGAGATGCTGGCGCAAGCAGCATCATGCGCCGGTCTGAGGGAGGGGCAACAGCTAGTGAGCCAGCCAGGGGAGCGGGACAGGCTCTCAGGTGGTATGAATGCATGCAGACCTCTGGCTGCTCCGGCGGCCGTCCTGTCTTGCTCCGGCTCCTTCCCAGACCCCCCCCCCTTTCCAGCGAGAGCAAGTAGGACCCACCCACCCACCCACCGCCAGCATGGCGTTCTCATCCATCGTCTGCACAGGCCTTGAAGCCTCCTCCTCCTCCTCCTCTTCACAGAAGCCTCCCGAGCGAGCAGCAATGCGAGCAAAAGAAGGGTGCGAAGACCGCCCCCCCCCCGGCTTTCGCACAAGGATGAGGGTGCTCATCCTCAGGGGGCACCGTCTGCCGAGGGGCTCATGACCTCGCCAAAGCTCATGTGCGCTTTCAAAACCTTCAGACTTCAGTCCCCAGGCCACGCAACCCTCAAGCCCGGCTACAACCGGCCGGGCTCCCTCGTGGGCCCCGACCAGTCCCTGAGCCCCGCAGGCGAGGCTGTATATAACAGCCTGGCCCGCCGCCAGCCTGCTCCAGCACGGCCGACGCCAGACCCCCCCCCCCCCCCAGCAGCCAGGTGAGCGGCTTCGAGGGAGGGAGGGACGACGACGACCTCCACGGACCGAGGGCCGAGGAGGGCACCCAGGCAGGCTGCTGCTGCTACAGCCTGTCGGGAGGGGCGGAAGAAGCAAGCAGGGCCAGGGGGGCTGCCTGCCGGTTCTCTCACCGGCCCAGCCACCTCCGCCCAGCCCAGAACAGAGGACGTGACGACTTGGCGGCAGTCCTACGCATGCTGACCCGGGAGTAGCCCCATTGAACAGCGTGGCTGGGACTTACTTCGGAGCAAACGTGCTTAGGAGGATCGCACTGTTAGATGACCCTCATCAGTTGGAAAGTGGCCCGCAGAAGGGGCTGGCGGAGTGTGTGGGGGCGACGGCGGGGCTGGGGGCTGCACCTCAGCACCTTCTTCTCCCGCCGCAGCTGCTGCCCCTCCTAGAAGAAAGAGACTCACTGCCCCCCCCCCTTTTGCTTTCCAAGCGGTTCCTCTGATGTCTGGGGCGGCTGCAGCACTGGGGCCCCTTGAAGCTGTGGGCACAGTGGCCAGGTGTGTGTCGTGGCCGGCCGGCGGGGCAGGGGTCACCTGACGGGTGCCTCCACCCAGCCCGGTGCAGAAAAAGCCGGTTGCCCCCCCCCCCCGGCAGCAGGAAGGACTTGGGGGGGGGAGGGCCACGGTTGTCCCATCGGCACCATCCTAGTACGAAGAGCCGGGGAGAAAAAGGGAAGCCAAGGGGGGGGGGGGCTGCTGCTGCTGCTGCTGGACAGCGTGGAGAGCCTGGGAGGGACGGAGCTCTCCTGCTGCCCTGCTCAGTTCTAGTGTGGGTGACCCAACCCAGGACCCCCCCCCCCACCCTCAGCTGTTCCTTGCACCACGCAAGGAGCTTTGCACAGCCACCAGACGGAAGACAGCCTGTGGGGGGGGGGGGTTCCCATTCCCTTGGCCTCTCCCTGCAGCAGTCAGGAAGGAAGGGGTTGCTAGTCTGCCGGGTCCTAGAGACTGACGGATGCAGTGCTGATTGCCAATGGCACCAGCCAGCATATATATGCTGAGCGGGGATTTGAACCTGGATCTTCCCGGTCTAAGTCCGACTCCCAAACCACTACACCATCCTGGCCTACAACCCATGTTTCTTTCCCAGGGAAGCCTGAGGCCCACGGAGGCCGCAGCGGCTGGTGACTTATGGAAGAATCCAGCCTCTCCCGTTTCCAGCCTGCCACATTCCATTCCACATCGTCTTCCTCATCAGGAGGGATCGGCGGCTTCACCAGCCCCTGTACCTTTTCCTGGGCATGCTGTCCCTCAACGACTTGGGCGTCTCCCTCTCCACCCTCCCCACGGTGCTGCCCCTCCTCTGCTTTGGCCTCAGCGACGTTGTGTTTGCGGCTTGCCTGGCCCAGATGTTCTTCATCCACGCCTTCTCCGTCATGGAGTCGGGGATCCTTCTGGCCATGTCTTTTGACCGCTTTCTGGCCATCTGCACCCCCCTCCGGTACGCCTCGACCTTGACCAGCCCCCGGATGGCCTGGATCGGCCTGGCCGTCGTCCTGAAGAGCCCCCTCATGCTGCTCCCCTTCCCGTTCCAGCGCCTGCCCTTCTGCCAGTCGAACGTCCTTTCCCACGCCTGCTGCCTCCACCCCGACAGGATGCGACTGGCCTGTGCCGACATCACCGTCAACAACGTCTACGGCTTCGTCGCTGTCCTGGCCACCTACGGCCTGGACTCCGCCTTCATCCTCCTGTCCTACGCCGTGATTCTCAGGACGGTCCTGAGCACCACATCCCGGGAGCAGCAGCGCAAGGCCCTGGACACCTGCGTCTCGCACGTCTGCGCAGTCTTAGCTTTCTCTGTCCCCATCGTTGCCGTCTCCGTGCTGCCCCTCCCCTGGCACACACTCTGCAGTCCAACGTCTACCTCTTTGTCCCTCCGCTCCTGAACCCCGTCATCTACAGCATCAAGACCAAGGAGATCCGGAAGGGGATCCGCAGGATGTTGGCCTGAGCAGCCGCAGCACCACAGAGGGGCCTTTGCCTCGTTATGCGAGCAGGGGGGTGTCGGGGGCAGTCCCGCCGGGCACCTGCCAAGGGCCCGCCTGGCAGGGCAGCCCAGGACACAGCCAGTGTCCCCTCTGGGCACCCTCTGGCTGGGGCATCTGGTGGGACAGGCACCCTCTGGCTGGGGCATCTGGTGGGACAGGCACCCTCTGGCTGGGGCATGCTCCCATTGGTGCGTGGAGGGGGCAACCTGGGGCGCTCCGCCTGGCTGGTCCATGTGCTGTCATCTCCCAGCCAGGTGTGCCTGCTGCTTGTGGTGCTGCAGAAGGCCGGCCGCGGGCCAGGTGCCCTTTGCCTGTCTGCTGCTGTGGCCCAGTGGTTGGAGAGCAGCTCTTCGGTAGGCTGACCAGGTGGGTTCTAGACCTGCCTCCACCTCCTCTGGGGGCCTGCAGTGCCATCCCTGGGTGTTTCCGGCCCCACCTGCCAAAAGCAGGCTCCCGGCGGGGGCGGCGGCAGACCCCTTGGCTGAGCTCCTCAGACCGGCTCCTGGGGGCTCCAGTGCTGGGTCTCCAGGGCTTCTATGGCTCCCTTGGGCCTCCTCAGCCAAAGGCTGTCCTCCAGCCGGGGGGGGGGCTCCCCACAGGACTCAGACCCTGGCCCCCCTGGGGAGGCTAGCGCGTTTCTGCCTGGTGGCCTGCCTGCTCACAAGGGGGCGCCCTTCTTTTCCCTGGCCTGCTGCTGCACTCAGAGAAACCTGAGCGGACGTGTGCGATCGTTCAGCTGGGACTCTGGGGCTCCTCGCAGTTCTCTGCTCCGGCCTCCCTGTTGTCCGGGCCACAGGACCTGCGTGTGTGTTTGTGGTGTCATATTGGGGCATCTCCACAAGGGAGGTGGCGATGTCTGTTGCTGTGTTCCTGAGGGCCAGCGGAGGGGGGGGGCGTCATCTCAGTGGCGGCTGCTCGTTGGACCCATGACCGGACCAACGCAAGTCCCGGTCCGATTCGAGCTTGTCCTGGGGGAAGAAGCGGGTTGTGAATGGTGACACGTATGCATAGACGGGTTGCACAATGGCAGTGATTTGGATATGCAGCACAGAGATGATTGACACAAAGACTTGAGCCTGGTTACAATATGGCCCAGATAAGACAGTGATGATATGCAACTAAATGGTTACACTAGTGTTGCAGATGTAGGAAAGGAGAATGCACGCAGATCAAGACTGGATGTTTCAGGGAAGTCTGGCAACAGGAGACAGTCCTGACCTGGATCATCTGGTATTGTCTCTTCCTGCTCCCCAAGGGACACCAGGGTAAGGTGATGTCTGTCCCAGGAAGCAGCACAGGATGAGGATGAGGATGATAGTACACATTGATGTTACAAAGTTATATTTATGATAAGAACAGTCTCACCCAAAGCACTCCCTGGCCAGACTCTTGCCCTAAATGAGGAGAGACTCTTACTCTCATCTTCTTGTCCCCCCTGAACCGGAGGTGAGGAGTTTCTAACTTCCACTTTTCCTTGCATCAGGGAGGGGGGGGGCTTCCACCCACACTTCTTATCGCTGAGCAAGCTTCCTGGCCTTCCAGGAGCAACTCTCTGCCAGGCAGGGTGGGCGTAGCCTCCACCCTGAATGGCAGGAGGATCGTGTCCTCCCGCGTGTGGACAAGTCCAGGGTAAGACCCCGATGATTCTTAGACAGAATCCGGACTTATAGCTTTAAGACAATAGCCAGAAAAACCCAGGAAACAGTCTCTCCCCCCCCCCATACCAATTCTTCCTGGATACCTCTGTGCCTTTCTCCTTTAAGTCAAGAACTAAGTCATTTTGACACAGATTTGGATGGGGTAAAAAGCAGTGTACTCTGGGGGCTGCGCTCTGTGAAACAAAGCTATTTGACGGGGGCTCAGATCACTTACAACATCCGTGTGTCTTTTACTGATAGCAATCTAGCCTGGGTGCTTGGGTAATTCTTTTTTATGCATGGGATGGAGAGAGTGGATAGAGGGAAATTCTTCTCCCTCTCGCACAACACCAGAACCAGGGGACATGCACTAAAATTGAGTGGAGGGAGAGTTAGAACGGGCAAAAGAAAATATTTCTTCACCCATCGTGTAATTCATCTGTGGAACTCCTTGCCACCGGATGTGGTGAAGTCACCTGGCCTAGATGCCTTTAAAAGGGGATTGGATAGATTCATGGAGGAAAAGTCCATCACAGGTTACAAGCCATAAGCAACCTCCTGGTTGTAGGAATAGGTTTTCTCTGTGCCAGGTGCAGGGGAGTGACAATAGGAAACAGGTTATCTTGTTGTCTTGTGCTCCCTGAGCCATCTGGTGGGGCCACTGTGTGACACAGGAAGCTGGACTAGAGGGGCCTTTGGCCTGATCCAGCAGGGCTCTTCTTATGTTCTTATGTTTATGTTCTTATGTTCACAGGAGAGGGGTCTTCCGCTATTACTCTGCTACAAAACCCCTATATTCTCTAATAAGTTGGGGGGGCAGTTTAATTTCTGAGGCCCAGGTCAGCATTAGTGACCTCGGTGACCTGGGTCTCAGGTGACATTAACCCATGATGATGAGCCCAAGTGCATGAGGACAGGCTGCAGCTGCTCAGTGGGGAGGGAAAGGTGCATGGGCCCTGGGGTGGGTGGAGTTTGTTTGTTCGTTCTTGTGAAGGGTCGTCTCCTGCCCTGCAGGATTCCTACCCCTAGGGCAGCTCCTATTTATTTGAAATAGGGGGAACTCAGCATTGAAGAAGCAGGAGTACTTTGGGGCTTGAGCAGTGGCATAGCCAGACCACCCCCAGGGGAGGTCACATGATACCCCACATGACTGCCCAAGTCCCGCCCCCTTCAGCCCGATCGGGTTGCTTTCACTTTTGGGGGTGCAACCCCCCCCTGGTTTTTACGGAACTTGGTACCGTAAGTTCCGTGCTGTCCTAGTTCCCGTTTACTCCCCGGTATGAGGTGGCCCCTCGCCATCGCAGCCATTCAGTGCGGCAAAGGCAATGGGCAGGAGAATATGCAACATTTACCTCCCTGACCAGATCTTGAGGGCCACACAATATCAAGTCCAGAGTCACCTGTCCTCTGGTCAGCTCCATAACTGGAACGCTGTTAGATGGTGCTCCCTCCCTCCGGCCTGGCCCTCAAGGGACGTTTGGCTCTGGCTGATGTCACTCAAGGGCGGGGTGAGTGACACCGCATCTGGGCGCGATGTCATGAGGGGGAGCGTCCTAGCACTGCATGCTATGGGGGGGGGGGGACACACAATCCAACAGGCAGCAGGAGGTAAGCAAAACTATGCACTTACTCTGTGAGGCTGCCCGATTACCGATGGGTCTCCTCAGACCTATGCCAGCCATTTTGCTGGCACACGTCCAAGGAGAAAAAAGGGGCCAGGCAGCTTGAGAAAGAGGGGATAAGATCTGGTGCCATCGAGATCCACCCCACCCCATCCAACAGGTTATCTTGTTGGCTGTGTGCTCCCTGAGGCATCTGGTGGGGCTACTGTGTGATACAGGAAGCTGGACTAGATGGGCTTTTGGCCTGATCCAGCAGCTGGGCTCTTCTTATGTTCTTATCCTCCCCCTGAGTCTCCCCCAAACTCCCCCCCCTGACCACGACATGCCTCCACTACCAACTTAGTGGTAACGATGGAGGCCGCTGGAGCCGTTGCTGCGTGCGGTGCCTGCCTGTTTCTGCAAACAGTGGCAGTGGCCTGGACGTGCGCAACAGTGGCGGCTCAGTTTTAGGGATTCTGCAAAGCTCCATGTGCTGCCACCAGTGCGCTAGTTCCGACAGGATTGGGGCCTCAATGAGATAAAGTTCAAGGCAGGAGCAGCAGGAGCAGAAAGAGGGAGGTGCAGGAGGAGCCGCTCTCAGCTGACGCCGGTCCCATCCATCCCTTCTGGACGAGGGCACCAGAAGCAGCTGCTCAGCTGGCTGGCGGGCTGACCGTGGTGGACAGAGTGCTGCTCCTCTGCCCCTGCTGCTCTGCTGGCTTTGGGAGACCAGTCTGGAGGGAGGACCATGGACACGGGAGCGGCGGGGCAAGGGGCAGGCGGGGGGCTGCTCTCCCATAGAGAGCAGCACAGCAGCGGCTAAGACCCCAGGCAGGCTGCTCCCCCCTCCCTTTAAAATGCAGGCGAATCTCTCCTTCTCTGTATCCCTTTAATTAAGCAGACCCACAGGGAGCTTTGTCTTCCTGAGAGCGGGCTGGAGCCTCCTGCCTCCCTGGGTGAATGGCATCAGGCATCAGGCTCTGTCCGCCATGGCCTAACCAATTATCACCAAAGAAGGGAGAGGGCTGGGGGGAGGGTAGACATCATCAGCCCCCCTGCAGCCAAGAGGCTTCATTCTGGGTCCCAGGAGGAGCCACATCCCTCTGGAAGGTTCCCTGCCAGCTGCAGGAGCCACGTCTCACCTCCCCCAGCCCCAGGGGCCCCACATCATAAGGACGGCAGGGCGCAGTGCCGGCAACTCCAGGCCCTCCCCTCGGCCACCCACGGGGATCCAGTTCAGGCACATCCGTCCACCCAGGGAAGGTGAGTCGTTTGGTGCCCCGGGCAGGGCAGGGCAGGGCGTTGGGAAGCGCGAAGGAGAACTGAGAGGCGGCTGTTGCCACTCGTCCTTCTTTTAGGGCTATGGATCCAGGACATGGCGGGCAGAACAGAGAAGCCAGGAGGATGTGGAGCCGACAAGATGCTGGGAAAAAACCCAGGCACAGAGTCCTCCCTCCCTCCGGGTGTGTGTGTGAACCTTCTTCCCCCAGGTCAAACAAGAGCGCCACATGTAGATAACCAGCAGGTCAGGCAGAAGGGGGCCTCCAAACAATCCTGCACTGCCCCCCCCCATGGCTCTAGAGCTTCGGTTGCTGCCTGCCGCGTGGCTTTAGCTGTTGCTTTCTGCTGCAAGGAGGCTGCTGGGGCTGCACAGGTAAACCCTGGACCAGATGGGATGGTACAGGAAGGGAGGAGGGCTCACGGGGGGGGGGCTCACCAGGTATGGGTTCTTTGGGTGCTTCTCGTTTACAGTGAACTGGCCATCATGATCGCAGGGTGTCTGTAGGCGACGTGCAGAGTTGTGATCGCTCTGAGCTGTTCCGCCGCGAAGCTCAGGAAAAGGCAGCCGGGGGGGGGGGGGGAAGCAGCTTGCTGGAGCAGGCAGGGGCCCCACTCGACTCTCACAAACATCTTTTTAGAACTGGTTGTCAAAACAGAAACCATGCTACGGGCTCCAACATCTTCCCAGCTCAGCTCCCAACTTCCAAGCTTCCTTAGAGTCTAACTGCACATTACAACACTTGCCCCCCCCTTCTTAAAATACTGGGGAGGGAGCTGGAAACAGAGGAAACTGTGGTGACGGGGAGCTGTAGTAGCACTTTGCCCCACCATGGCCCTGCTTCCAGTCATCTGCCCCTCCCCCACATGCTATCTATCGACAGCAGGAAAGAAGCGTCCCCCCCCCAAAGCTCTGCGGCCCACCGCCACTGCCACATGATGCTCCTCCCGTGTCCCGCCGCCACCTCCACCTCCTCCTCCAGTGAAAGGCCTGGGGGCTTGCAAAGGTCTCCCTGGGGCTTAGGCAGGGGTCTGTCCCTGCCCCCTGGACAGAAGCAGCAGCAAGGATACTTCTCTGAGCCCCTGTCGCTGGTGGGTCAACAATGGGGGAGGACGGTTGCCTAACCTTTCTGCCCTGTTAGCAACGGGGCAACCAGTGGCCCACTGGGAAGCAGGAGGATGCTGGGCTGGATCCAGCAGCCAGGGCAGGGGGCTCTTTGGGTGTTTGTTCTTATGGAGAGAGGAGCGTGCTGTGGTGCCGTGGCTGGCAAACAATGAAGCGGTCCTGACACTTGGCTGGAGACAGGAGGAGAGAAATACGTCTCTGAGACGTGGTTGGTGCAGGAAAAAGCCCCTGCTGCCAGGCACAGTCTCCCTTGGCGACAAAAAGCAGGCTGTTTTGGTACTCCACCCCAAAAAGGATTCCACTTGTCACCCAGAAGAGGAGCAAGACATCTCCCCAAGGTGCTACCAGCTGCCAGTGCTATGTTTGGAGAGCTTGCTGCTCACTGAAACGGCAGGAGAAAGTGTGTGGAAGAGCTTCAGATGGACAGGCAGTGGCCGGGCAGGGCTGGGGGGGGGGGGCGGCGGCCCCACACTGCCCTCCAGCCTTTCCTGTCCACAGGCAGGCATGTCATGTGAACGTAGCTGAGGTCTGGAAATCCCTTTGTGCTGTTTGCATTGTTTTTAAGACTTAGGTCGTCCCATCTTCTTTATACGTCACCCTCCGAATTTTTTCACACCTGTTATTGTCCCAATGATGGGTGAAACGTTGAGCAAGGGCCCAATCCTGTCCCCCGCCACTCCATCACCTGCACCTGCACCTGCTCCAACAGAGTGCACACTGTACGCAATGATTGGGGGGGGGGGGTTTGACCCACCTCTGCCATCACTTCACCTCCTCTTCTTCAAGAAATGACATTTTGTTTTTGAAATTACATTTCTTTACCCTGCGTGTAATTAATCTGGAACGCCTTGCCACAGGTTGTGGTGATGGCACCTGGCCTGGAAGCCTTTAAAAGGGGATTAGAGAGATTTGTGGAGGAAACGTCCAGCACAGAACCTAAGAACATAAGAAGAACCTTGCTGGATCAGGCCAAAGGCCCATCTAGTCCAGCTTCCTGTATCTCACAGTGGCCCCACCAGATGCCTCAGGGAGCACACAGCCAACCAGATAACCTGGTTACAAGCCATGATGGGGATAATAAGCAACCTCCCGGTTTTAGTCGTAGGCTCTCTCTGAATGCCAGGCGCCAGGGAGTGGCGACAGGAGGATGCAGGTCTCTTCTTGTTGCCTTGTGTGCTCCCCCAGGCACCTGTGGGGCCACTACAGTGAGATCCAGGAAGCTGGACTAGAGGGGCCCTGGGCCTGATCCGGCAGCTGGGCTCTTCTGAGGTTCTTATGCTCTGGGGCGGGCTGGGTCCATCGGTGGGTGTGGGTGTGGAGCGGCTGGCTGCTTGAGTGAGGGGCTCCCCTCCCTTCCTCCCGCCGACAGGCCTGGCAGCGGTGCTCCACCCCTGCTCTGTCTTTTCCTCCCCTGATCCCCTGGTTCAGCTGTCGCCTGATCCAGAGGAGCGACTTCCACAGGGATGAAAAGTCCCCACCCAGCGACCCGCGTCCCACGGAGGGGCCCGATCCTGAGTGTCTCGCTTTGCATCCTGTCCTCTCTGGCTGCCAGCCAGTGTTCCAGGCCCACCTGCAGATTCTGCCAGGGATGAAACCTGGTTCACTGACATGCAAAGCAGCATCATGTGCTGAGTTACAACCCCACCGCTCACACACCAGCGGCCAACCAGAGGCCCAGCTGCCGTGTTCAGACTTCCTATTGGTCTATTATTTATTTACGTCATGCAGGTGCTGGGGCGAGAGATGCTCTTCGCAGGACCAGGCAGAAACCAGAGCCTCCTCCTTGCCCCTCCCACATTCCTCCTGACGGGCAGCAGGGCCTGGCTCTCCATCCTGTTCTGCTCCCTGTATGCTACCGCCCTCCTGGGAAACAGTGCTGTCCTCCTCGTGATTGCGAAGGATCGGGGCCTGCACAAGCCCATGTACCTTTTCCTCTCCATGCTGGCTGTGAGTGAGCTGGGGGTGTCCCTCTCCACCCTCCCCACGGTGCTGAGCGTCTTCCTGTTTGGGGCCAGGGAGATTGGGCTTGATGCTTGCCTGGCCCAGATGTTCTTCATCCACGGCTTCTCCGTCATGGACTCCGGCGTCCTCTGGGCCATGGCCCTGGACCGCTTCGTGGCCATCTACAGCCCTCTGCAATACGCCGCCATCCTGACGAGCTTCAGGGTTGCCATGCTGGGCCTGGCAGTGGCTGTGAAGAGTGTTCTCCTGCTGGCCCCACTGCCTGTCCTTCTGAGGAGGCTGCCCTTCTGCCAGGCCACCGTGCTGCTGGCTCACCCGTACTGCTTGCACCCCAATCTAATCCGCCTTCCTTGCGCAGACACCACCGTCAACAGCCTGTACGGCCTCTTTGTTTTACTCTGCACTTTCGGGCTCGATTCTCTGTGCATTGTTGTCTCCTACGTGATGATTCTCAAGACTGCTGAGCATGGCCTCCAGGGAAGGGCGTCTCAAGGCCCTCAACACATGTGTCTCCCACATCTGTGCTGTTGTGATCTATTACACCCCACTGGTGGGTGTGTCCATGGTACACCAGTTCGGCCATCATGCGTCGCCCGTGGTGCATTCCGTCATGGCCCACATCTACCTCCTCGTTCCCCCTGTAGTGAACCCCGTCATCTACAGCATCAAGACCAAAGAGATCCGTAGAGCGCTCGGCAGGTGTTTCTCTCCAAGAAAGTTCTGAGCTAGACTGGCAAAGAGCGCCTGGAGCTCTCTGGGTGCATTCATGGGCTCTTAAACGTACCGTAGAAGATGAGTGACTCTGGTTCAATGACCCAGACAGTGACTACTGTATAGTGTATAGCCTTCTTCAAAATACACCCACTTGGAATCCTGGGGCAGTTTCCCCTCAACCCAGCTAGCTGTGGGGCAGTGAGGAAGAGAGAGGCGCCATATCAGTGCCTGGTGGTGGTGAGTGCTGGCGGTGAGGAGTGTGTGTTGCCTGATGAGGGGGTGTGTGCTCACATGTACTGGCAGAAGAAGGTGACGGAATTGAGGGGGTGGCGGCACATCAGCCACCCCCATTTTTAGTTGCCAGTCCAGGGTGGAGATGGAGCACATGTAGCTGCAGGGCAGGTGAGAGAGGGCTGGCAGTGTCTCTGCTGCCACATGCTCCATGCCCAGAGAGTCGCCAGCTGCAGTGAGCACTGCATCTCCCTTCCCCTTCTTTGCAGGGGGAGAAGAAGAGCAGCTTCTTCCAAACGGCAAGCTGCTGCCCCCCTCCACACCAGTGGACCCCCCTGGGCCTCCAAGGAGAGCTCTGCGAGAAGAATTCCAGGGCTCGGAGGAGCGGCCGGCGTCCCTCCGTGAGGGCTGTTTGTTCTCAACTTCGGTGTTTTCTGCTAAGTCCGGGTTCAAGGGTTTTTCTCATCCACAGTCCACAGTACACACCCCAAGCAGGCAGCTGTCCAATGTCACACATGCTTAACACTGTTACAAGGAGCGCTGCATAAATTAGAGACAACCATTGCTTGGCGTGTGTTTTGCGATTGGCTCCACAAACTGAGCCCGGAGACGTTCATGCTACGACAACACTGGTCTCGTCTTGCCTTCAGTGCCAACATCCTACTGGGGCCCAAAAGACATGTTCAGGCTCCTCCAAGTCTCCCCAGGTAACCCATAGCGGGCAGGACAAAGATGCCTGACAGAATGCCAACCAGTCAGCCTTTGCCCTCCCCCCATCCCTCCCTTCTTGCATCATGCGCCTCGTCTTTGATGTTCAGCTGGCGACAGCGCAGGAGGAGCTTCCTCAGCAGCAGCAGCAGCAGCAGCAGCAGCAGCCGCCCCGTGAGGGGAAGTTGGAGCCCTGGCACTCCTCAGAGGCGCCTTGTGCTTGTGCCCCCTGGGGTTGGTTTCCGTCGCTGCTGTTCCAGCTTTTGCATTGGCCTGTTTCCAGCCTTCTGTAAGTCGCTTTGAATACCTGCTGAAGGGAGTAAGGTGGGATACTCGTTTGTCAAATAATAACCAAAGAAGCAACCAGTGGGGCGGGGCGGGGCGGGGCAGGGCTGGGTGAGGCGGTGAGGTGAGGTGGGCTTCCTCGAGCTGTGGCTGGGTGGGTGGGGGCAGCTGGCATCCTGTGCCCATTGACCACATCTGGAGCAGCCTCCCCTTTCCTCCCCTCGCCTCTGCTGTGATCTGCTCTCTGCTGCCGTTTCCAAAGAGAGCAGCAGAGCTGGCCAGCAGAAGGGCCTTGGGAGCAGCTGCCCCCTTCGGAAGAGGGAAGATGCTTCCTTGGCTGGATGCAGGGGGGAGGCGGCTGAGAGAGGAAGGAGCAGTGGGGGAGGGGGGAGACCTGCCCTCCAGGCCTCTTGCCAAACATGGTGGCAGCAGAGCTGGAGGAGCTTGTTGCCAGTGTCCCACCGCTGACTCGTGTCCTCCTGGCCAGGCAGCAAGGGGGTTGGTCGGCTCAGAGAAGGAGGCGGGACATGGTGCCTGCTAATGCACACGCCAGTTTTGAAAAGGGGGCCGTTTTCCTGTGCCTGTTGTGTGCATGCATTTTGCCTGACACCAGAGGTGGAGGGGTGTGTGTTGCAATTGTGTGCTTGCAGAATGGGTGGCATAATTGGGGGGTTGGGGAGGCCAAGGCCACCCCATGTCCTCCTGGTGCCCAAGGCTGGTGGCAGGGTGCTAAGTGCTGCTCCCCCCCCCCACTTGGTGGTGATGCTGATGCGCCATTCCGGGAGCTCCGCCTCTGCCTCCCTCTTGGGCACTCGGAGAAAAGAGGGGCTCCCTCCATCTCCTTTGTCTCCCTCTTTTTAGTTGCCAGTCCATTGGGTTGGGCCTTTGGCCACTGAACTTGGTCTCTGAACCCATTCACCCTATGTGCACATCATGTTATGCATTTTCAAAAAGCATACGAAATAGGCAGGATGGTGTAGTGGTTTGGGAGTCGGACGTAGACCTGGAAGATCCAGGTTCAAATCCCCGCTCAGCCACGAAGCTTCCTGGGTGACCTTGGGCCAGTCACTATCTCTCAGCCCCACCTACCTCACAGGGTCGTTGTGAGGAGAGAAAGGAGGGGAGGAAATATGTACACCACTCTGAGCTCCTTGGAGGAAGGGCGGTATAAACATATGAAAAATAAATAAATAAATAAATAAATAAATAAATACCTAGTAACAACTGGCCTTCCTTTCTTACACACCAGTATTTTGGATTTCAGCGGTTGGCTGCATGAGGCTTTTGCTGGCGTGGCTTTGCTTCTCGTGGACAGCTGTCCGGCTTCCGTGGCCTCAGTTTCCTTGCGCACAGTACATGGAAGGCACACGCCACCCGTTTCACGAATGGGTATGTGCGCCTCTTGTCCATTGTCGGGATCCTGTTTGCCAGGTTCTTGTTGAGGCAGACGCTCATTTGTGTTGGAAATGGGCAGCGCTAGGCTGCAGGACACTGGGGGGCACTGTGCCATCTGCGCACCTCTCACCTGGCCTCTCACCTGGCCTGTCCTCTCTATGGTCCCTGGCAGGGGCGTGGCCCCCCTGACCCTGTTTCCTTCCTGTCCCCTCCCAGTCACATTCTCTTGGACCTCAGCCTTCGGAGGAGAAGGGCATGTGGAGATGCGCTCCTCACCAGAGGGCCTTGCATCCACCATCCCCACATGCAAAAGGGACAGCTATATAGGGTTCCTTGTACTCTGAATGTTAGACCGCTGATCTCCTAATCAGAAGATGTATATATGCAATCTGTAAGTAAACTTTCTTTTTGTAACTTTTACCAGCCTCTGCCTCCGTGTTGTTTGCACCCCAGGGGTACAAATTAGTTCAAGTGATTTCAGCTCATTTGCCCGGTAGGCAGGACGATGGGCCACGTTTGTGTGCTTAAGCCACAAGAAGCAAAGAAAAAAGCTCGCAGAATGCAAGGGTGCCAAAAAGAGCTCAAAGATGGTAAAAACACACTACTGATTCAAAAGGTAGATCTTTACTTTGCTAGCAAAGGACACAAAATGACCGCAGCAAGTTGTGTAAAGTACATAGGAACTACAAGAACTTATATACATTAGAGATTACATTTGGAACCATGGACAGTATTGTTCATGAGAATGCAAGTGAAAGGGAAACCAATGGACAGAAGGATCCAAGAAAGTACAGGGAAACCAACCAATAAGAACCTGCATTCAAACTTCCCGCCAATGACAATGTACAGTAACAGTTTGTAGAAGTGAACCAATAAATGCGATGATCCTAATGTTACACCAATGAAAAGTGTTGTGCTTTGTGTGATTTGGGGTCCAATGGGGTTAAAGTTGCAAGGGTTGCAAGGTTCAGGTAACTTGCAGCCCAGTCCAGCCCAAGGCCTCAGCGGCACAATTCAGGCACAATTGCAGCCTAAGTGCTTTAGGCCCGAGTTGTGCCTGAATTGTGCCGCAGAGGCCGAATTTGTGCTGCAATTGCGACTGAATTGGGTTCCGGCACAATTCAGGCACAACTGCACAATTCAGGCACAATTGCAGCCTAAAAGTGGGCGTGTTGGGGGCGTGTCGGGGGAGTGATGGGGGCAGTTACAAATTTGTTCCGGTTCCAGACGCTGGAGAGCCCCTGACACGCCCCCTCGAGCCCAACTCAGGCACAAAATTTGGGTCAACAAAAAGGGTGGACCCAAATGTGAGGAGACCCATAGGAGCCATTTTACCTTACCCACACCAGCCCTCTCCTGAAAAGTACTAACACCCTGGGCCCGAGTTGTGCCTGAGTTAGGATGGAACAGTTGTGGCCTAACTCTGGAACCGGACCAAATAGTTACCCTATCAGCACCCAGCCCCACCCAGCCTCTTTCCCACAAAAGCCCAGCCCCAGCCCTCCACTCACTCTCTCTCTCTCTCTCTCTCTCTGAGCACGTGGCGTGGGGTTCTGTCCCCCAGCAGCCACAAAGTGGGACTCTGTTTGCCCCATGGTCGTCTGCCTCGATGCTGCCAGAGGTCTGGGAGCCTGCCCTGCAACCCTCCTCAGCTGCTGCTGCTGCTCCACCTCCCTGGCTGCCTACTTGCTGTCCCTCCCCTTTCTATGGAGCAGGCTGTGGTTCCACAGGGGAAGAGCCTGCGTCACCAGGTCCATGGGGCACGCCTGTTGCTGCTGCTGCTACGTTCTGAGTGGCTGCTGTGCCTACCCCTGGCAGCCTCGCCTGGCCATCTCTGCCAATGTTCCAGAACAATAAAGATGCCCCTTGGGCAAAGGCCCCTTGAACAACATGACCTCAATGTTACACAAGCACTGCCCCCCACACACAGAGACAGTGCCCAGCACACAAGGCCCTGCATGAATCCCAGCCAGGGCCTGTCACAGCCAGCCCAGGGAGAACACAGCAGGGGGGCTGCCAGACCCTCCGGGCTCAGAGGGGAGGGGGGAGTTGGGGGGCCTCTCAGGCAGGCAACCACTGACAGGCGACATGGCGCACATCCGCCACGTCCGTGAAGAGCCCTTTCAGCAACCGGGGCTCTCACCCACCCTCGGTCTGCCTGTCAACAGCGTCTGTTTTCGCCCGTCAACGGCGTCCGTTACCGCCCTCGGTCCGTCTGCATGAGAGGCGGCCGTTCCTGCATTGCCTCCATCTGCGAAGTGACCCCTGTGTCCCTATTGGTCTCTGCAGACCCCTCTCCCTGTATCCCTCTCCCACCAGCCTTGTTGTCTGTCTGTTTCTGACACACCCGTGTCCCTCCCCAGCACCCCCTGTTCGCCTGCCTGTGTGCCTGCCTCCCCTCCCACTCCCTGATGATGGACGCTGGCATCCCCCACCCCGCTGGAGCGCCTGCCGCGAGGCGCCGACGTTGCCCCATCTGGGGGTGTGATGAGCTGTCTGTTTCTGACACACCCGTGTCCCTCCCCAGCACCCCCTGTTTGCCTGCCTGTGTGCCTGCCTCCCCTCCCACTCCCTGATGATGGACGCTGGCATCCCCCACCCCGCTGGAGCGCCTGCCGCGAGGCGCCGACGTTGCCCCATCTGGGGGTGTGATGAGCTCGCAGCAGACAAGCCCAAGGCATCTCTCGGTCTTGGCCGGGGCATGGAGCAGAAGGCATGCTGGGATGCCTTCTTTGTGGGCATAGCCACGGCCCTGGAGGCCCAGGGCTTCAGGCAGCGCACGGGCATGTCCTGGCAGAGGCGGTTCCAGACTTCATGAGACCCCCCTTGTGTGTGACGTTCCCACCCCCTCCCCCCATGACTCCCACGTGCAGCCTCAACGTGGCTTGGGGGTGGCATCGCCTTCTGCAGGAGGGAGGGCAGTGGCACTCCCCCCTGCGGCAGGTGGCTAATGCCCAGGGTGCCCTGGGGCAGCTGGCACTGGCACAACCTCTGCCTTTCCGCTGACTGTTGCACGCCCAGTGCCTGCAGGCCCACCTGTGGCTGCCCATCTGCTGCGAACGCTGCAGCAGCTGTGGTAGGTGCACACAGATGAGCTGAGGAGGGGGCTCTTCACTTCCACAAGACTGACAGCTCCCCACAGGTGCCTGCCTGCCTGCCTCTGTGGTAAGTTTTGCCTCGATCCTGGCCCACTGCTCTTGCCTCCTGCCTAACTCATGCACAGTTGCAGCCTAACTCGGTCCTATTTTGGGCCCCAATTGTGCCACAATTGGGCCTCAACTGTGCCTGAGTTGGGCTGAGTTGGGCTGGACTGAGCCCTTAATCATCCCCCTGAAGAATTTGGCTAGGGTGAGACATAGGCTTCCTGGGTTGTGAATGGTGACACGTATGCATAGACGGGTTGCACAATGGCAGTGATTTGGATATGCAGCACAGAGATGATTGACACAAAGACTTGAGCCTGGTTACAATATGGCCCAGATAAGACAGTGATGATATGCAACTAAATGGTTACACTAGTGTTGCAGATGTAGGAAAGGAGAATGCACACAGATCAAGACTGGACGTTTCAGGGAAGTCTGGCAACAGGAGACGGTCCTGGCCTGGATCATCTGGTATTGTCTCTTCCTGCTCCCCAAGGGACACCAGGGTAAGGTGATGTCTGTCCCAGGAAGCAGCACAGGATGAGGATGATGATGATGATGATGATGATAGTACACATTGATGTTACAAAGTTATATTTATGATGATAAGAACAGTCTCACCCAAAGCACCCCCTGGCCAGACTCTTGCCCTAAAGGAGGAGAGACTCTTACACTCATCTTCTTGTCCCCCCTGAACCGGAGGTGAGGAGTTTCTAACTTCCACTTTTCCTTGCATCAGGGAGGGGGGGGGCTTCCACCCCCACTTCTTATCGCTGAGCAAGCTTCCTGGCCTTCCAGGAGCAACTCTCTGCCAGGCAGGGTGGGCGTAGCCTCCACCCTGAATGGCAGGAGGATCGTGTCCCTCCCGCGTGTGGACAAGTCCAGGGTAAGACCCCGATGATTCTTAGACAGAATCCGGACGTATAGCTTTAAGACAATAGCCAGAAAAACCCGGGAAACAGTCTCCCCCCCCCCCCATACCAATTCTTCCTGGATACCTCTGTGCCTTTCTCCTTTAAGTCAAGAACTAAGTCATTTTGACACAGATTTGGATGGGGTAAAAAGCAGTGTACTCTGGGGGCTGCGCTCTATGAAACAAAGCTATTTGAGGGGGGCTCAGATCACTTACAACATCCGTGTGTCTTTTACTGATAGCAATCTAGCCTGGGTGCTTGGGTAATTCTTTTTTATGCATGGGATGGAGAGAGTGGATAGAGGGAAATTCTTCTCCCTCTCGCACAACACCAGAACCAGGGGACATGCACTAAAATTGAGTGGAAGGAGAGTTAGAATGGGCAAAAGAAAATATTTCTTCACCCATCGTGTAATTCATCTGTGGAACTCCTTGCCACCGGATGTGGTGAAGTCACCTGGCCTAGATGCCTTTAAAAGGGGATTGGATAGATTCATGGAGGAAAAGTCCATCACAGGTTACAAGCCATAAGCAACCTGGTGGCTTTAGAAGTAGGTTTTCTCTGTGCCAGGTGCAGGGGAGTGACAATAGGAAACAGGTTATCTTGTTGTCTTGTGCTCCCTGAGCCATCTGGTGGGGCCACTGTGTGACACAGGAAGCTGGACTAGAGGGGCCTTTGGCCTGATCCAGCAGGGCTCTTCTTATGTTCTTATGTTTATGTTCTTATGTTCACAGGAGAGGGGTCTTCCGCTATTACTCTGCTACAAAACCCCTATATTCTCTAATAAGTTGGGGGGGCAGTTTAATTTCTGAGGCCCAGGTCAGCATTAGTGACCTCGGTGACCTGGGTCTCAGGTGACATTAACCCATGATGATGAGCCCAAGTGCATGAGGACAGGCTGCAGCTGCTCAGTGGGGAGGGAAAGGTGCATGGGCCCTGGGGTGGGTGGAGTTTGTTTGTTCGTTCTTGTGAAGGGTCGTCTCCTGCCCTGCAGGATTCCTACCCCTAGGGCAGCTCCTATTTATTTGAAATAGGGGGAACTCAGCATTGAAGAAGCAGGAGTACTTTGGGGCTTGAGCAGTGGCATAGCCAGACCACCCCCAGGGGAGGTCACATGATACCCCACATGACTGCCCAAGTCCCGCCCCCTTCAGCCCGATCGGGTTGCTTTCACTTTTGGGGGTGCAACCCCCCCCTGGTTTTTACGGAACTTGGTACCGTAAGTTCCGTGCTGTCCTAGTTCCCGTTTACTCCCCGGTATGAGGTGGCCCCTCGCCATCGCAGCCATTCAGTGCGGCAAAGGCAATGGGCAGGAGAATATGCAACATTTACCTCCCTGACCAGATCTTGAGGGCCACACAATATCAAGTCCAGAGTCACCTGTCCTCTGGTCAGCTCCATAACTGGAACGCCGTTAGACGGTGCTCCCTCCCTCCGGCCTGGCCCTCAAGGGACGTTTGGCTCTGGCTGATGTCACTCAAGGGCGGGGTGAGAGACACTGCATCTGGGCGCGATGTCATGAGGGGGGGCGTCCTAGCACTGCATGCTATGGGGGGGGGACACACAATCCAACAGGCAGCAGGAGGTAAGCAAAACTATGCACTTACTCTGTGAGGCTGCCCGATTACCGATGGGTCTCCTCAGACCTATGCCAGCCATTTTGCTGGCACACGTCCAAGGAGAAAAAAGGGGCCAGGCAGCCTGAGAAAGAAGGGATAAGATCTGGTGCCATCGAGATCCACCCCACCCCATCCAACAGGTTATCCCTGAGGCATCTGGTGGGGCTACTGTGCGATACAGGAAGCTGGACTAGATGGGCTTTTGGCCTGATCCAGCAGCTGGGCTCTTCTGATGTTCTTATGTTCTTATCCTCCCCCTGAGTCTCCCCCAAACTCCCCCCCCCCGACCACGACATGCCTCCACTACCAACTTAGTGGTAACGATGGAGGCCGCTGGAGCCGTTGCTGCGTGTGGTGCCTGCCTGTTTCCGCAAACAGTGGAAGTGGCCTGGACGTGCACAACAGTGGCGGCTCAGTTTTAGGGATTCTGCAAAGCTCCATGTGCTGCCACCAGTGCGCTAGTTCCGACAGGATTGGGGCCTCAATGAGATAAAGTTCAAGGCAGGAGCAGGAGCAGAAAGAGGGAGTTGCAGGAGGAGCCGCTCTCAGCTGACGCCAGGTCCCATCCATCCCTTCTGGACGAGGGCACCAGAAACAGCTGCTCGGCTGGCTGGCTGACCTGCACTCTGCCCCTCTGTCCGGCCTGCTGCTCTGCTGGCTTTGGGAGACCAGTCTGGAGGGAGGACCATGGAAACGGGACAGGCGGGACAAGGGGCAGGCGGGGGGGGCGCTGCTCTCCCATAGAGAGCAGCACAGCAGCGGCTAAGACCCCAGGCAGGCTGCTCCCCCCTCCCTTTAAAATGCAGGCGAATCTCTCCTTCTCTGGATCCCTTTAATTAAGCAGACCCCCAGGGAGCTTTGCCTTCCTGAGAGCTGGCTGGAGCCTCCTGCCTCCCTGGGTGAATGGCATCAGGCATCAGGCTCTGTCCACAATGGCCCAACCAATTATCACCCAAGAAGGGAGAGGGCTGGGGGGAGGGTAGACATCATCAGCCCCCCTGCAGCCAAGAGGTTTCATTCTGGGTCCCAGGAGGAGCCACAACATCCCTCTGGAAGGATCCCTGCCAGGAGCTGCAGGAGCCACGTCTCACCTCCCCCAGCCCCAGGGGCCCCACATCATAAGGACGGCAGGGCGCAGTGCCAGAGGGCAACTCCAGGCCCTCCCCTCGGCCACCGGCGGGGATCCAGTTCAGGCACATCCGTCCACCCAGGGAAGGTGAGTCGTTTGGTGCCCCGGGCAGGGCAGGGCGTTGGGAAGCGCGAAGGAGACCTGAGAGGCGGCTGTTGCCACTCGTCCTTCTTTTAGGGCTATGGATCCAGGACATGGCGGGCAGAACAGAGAAGCCCGGAGGACGAGGAGCCGACAAGATGCTGGGAAAAAACCCAGGCACAGAGTCCTCCCTCCCTCCCTCCCGCCGGGTGTGTGAACCTTCTTCCCCCAGGTCAAACAAGAGCGCCACATGTAGACAACCAGCAGGTCCGGCAGAAGGGGGCCTCCAAACAACCCTGCACTGCCCCCCCCCCCCATGGCTCTAGAGCTTCGGTTGCTGCCTGCCGCGTGGCTTTAGCTGTTGCTTTCTGCTGCAAGGAGGCTGCTGGGGCTGCACAGGTAAACCCTGGACCAGATGGGATGGTACAGGAAGGGAGGAGGGCTCACGGGGGGGGGGGCTCACCAGGTATGGGTTCTTTGGGTGCTTCTCGTTTACAGTGAACTGGCCATCATGATCGCAGGGTGTCTGTAGGCGACGTGCAGAGTTGTGATCGCTCTGAGCTGTTCCGCCGCGAAGCTCAGGAAAAGGCAGCCGGGGGGGGGGGGGGGGGGAAGCAGCTTGCTGGAGCAGGCAGGGGCCCCACTCGACTCTCACAAACATCTTTTTAGAACTGGTTGTCAAAACAGAAACCATGCTACGGGCTCCAACATCTTCCCAGCTCAGCTCCCAACTTCCAAGCTTCCTTAGAGTCTAACTGCACATTACAACACTTGCCCCCCCCTTCTTAAAATACTGGGGAGGGAGCTGGAAACAGAGGAAACTGTGGTGACGGGGAGCTGTAGTAGCACTTTGCCCCACCATGGCCCTGCTTCCAGTCATCTGCCCCTCCCCCACATGCTATCTATCGACAGCAGGAAAGAAGCGTCCCCCCCCCAAAGCTCTGCGGCCCACCGCCACTGCCACATGATGCTCCTCCCGTGTCCCGCCGCCACCTCCACCTCCTCCTCCAGTGAAAGGCCTGGGGGCTTGCAAAGGTCTCCCTGGGGCTTAGGCAGGGGTCTGTCCCTGCCCCCTGGACAGAAGCAGCAGCAAGGATACTTCTCTGAGCCCCTGTCGCTGGTGGGTCAACAATGGGGGAGGACGGTTGCCTAACCTTTCTGCCCTGTTAGCAACGGGGCAACCAGTGGCCCACTGGGAAGCAGGAGGATGCTGGGCTGGATCCAGCAGCCAGGGCAGGGGGCTCTTTGGGTGTTTGTTCTTATGGAGAGAGGAGCGTGCTGTGGTGCCGTGGCTGGCAAACAATGAAGCGGTCCTGACACTTGGCTGGAGACAGGAGGAGAGAAATACGTCTCTGAGACGTGGTTGGTGCAGGAAAAAGCCCCTGCTGCCAGGCACAGTCTCCCTTGGCGACAAAAAGCAGGCTGTTTTGGTACTCCACCCCAAAAAGGATTCCACTTGTCACCCAGAAGAGGAGCAAGACATCTCCCCAAGGTGCTACCAGCTGCCAGTGCTATGTTTGGAGAGCTTGCTGCTCACTGAAACGGCAGGAGAAAGTGTGTGGAAGAGCTTCAGATGGACAGGCAGTGGCCGGGCAGGGCTGGGGGGGCGGCGGCGGCCCCACACTGCCCTCCAGCCTTTCCTGTCCACAGGCAGGCATGTCATGTGAACGTAGCTGAGGTCTGGAAATCCCTTTGTGCTGTTTGCATTGTTTTTAAGACTTAGGTCGTCCCATCTTCTTTATACGTCACCCTCCGAATTTTTTCACACCTGTTATTGTCCCAATGATGGGTGAAACATTGAGCAAGGGCCCAATCCTGTCCCCCGCCAGTCCATCACCTGCACCTGCATGTGCTCCAACAGAGTGCACACTGTACGCAATTATTTGGGGAGGGTTGACCCACCTCTGCCATCACTTCACCTCCTCTTCTTCAAGAAATGACATTTTGTTTTTGAAATTACATTTCTTTACCCTGCGTGTAATTAATCTGGAACGCCTTGCCACAGGTTGTGGTGATGGCACCTGGCCTGGAAGCCTTTAAAAGGGGATTAGAGAGATTTGTGGAGGAAACGTCCAGCACAGAACCTAAGAACATAAGAAGAACCTTGCTGGATCAGGCCAAAGGCCCATCTAGTCCAGCTTCCTGTATCTCACAGTGGCCCCACCAGATGCCTCAGGGAGCACACAGCCAACCAGATAACCTGGTTACAAGCCATGATGGGGATAATAAGCAACCTCCCGGTTTTAGTCGTAGGCTCTCTCTGAATGCCAGGCGCCAGGGAGTGGCGACAGGAGGATGCAGGTCTCTTCTTGTTGCCTTGTGTGCTCCCCCAGGCACCTGTGGGGCCACTACAGTGAGATCCAGGAAGCTGGACTAGAGGGGCCCTGGGCCTGATCCAGCAGCTGGGCTCTTCTGAGGTTCTTATGCTCTGGGGCGGGCTGGGTCCATCGGTGGGTGTGGGTGTGGAGCGGCTGGCTGCTTGAGTGAGGGGCTCCCCTCCCTTCCTCCCGCCGACAGGCCTGGCAGCGGTGCTCCACCCCTGCTCTGTCTTTTCCTCCCCTGATCCTCTGGTTCAGCTGTCGCCTGATCCAGAGGAGCGACTTCCACAGGGATGAAAAGTCCCCACCCAGCGACCCGCGTCCCACGGAGGGGCCCGATCCTGAGTGTCTCGCTTTGCATCCTGTCCTCTCTGGCTGCCAGCCAGTGTTCCAGGCCCACCTGCAGATTCTGCCAGGGATGAAACCTGGTTCACTGACATGCAAAGCAGCATCATGTGCTGAGTTACAACCCCACCGCTCACACACCAGCGGCCAACCAGAGGCCCAGCTGCCGTGTTCAGACTTCCTATTGGTCTATTATTTATTTACGTCATGCAGGTGCTGGGGCGAGAGATGCTCTTCGCAGGACCAGGCAGAAACCAGAGCCTCCTCCTTGCCCCTCCCACATTCCTCCTGACGGGCAGCAGGGCCTGGCTCTCCATCCTGTTCTGCTCCCTGTATGCTACCGCCCTCCTGGG
Source organism: Plestiodon gilberti rubricaudatus (assembly GCA_026170595.1). Lineage (NCBI taxonomy): Eukaryota > Metazoa > Chordata > Lepidosauria > Squamata > Scincidae > Plestiodon > Plestiodon gilberti. Next base: position 231,295,839 of record JANXHW010000003.1, on the reverse strand, counting down.
AAACAGTGCTGTCCTCCTCGTGATTGCGAAGGATCGGGGCCTGCACAAGCCCATGTACCTTTTCCTCTCCATGCTGGCTGTGAGTGAGCTGGGGGTGTCCCTCTCCACCCTCCCCACGGTGCTGAGCGTCTTCCTGTTTGGGGCCAGGGAGATTGGGCTTGATGCTTGCCTGGCCCAGATGTTCTTCATCCACGGCTTCTCCGTCATGGACTCCGGCGTCCTCTGGGCCATGGCCCTGGACCGCTTCGTGGCCATCTACAGCCCTCTGCAATACGCCGCCATCCTGACGAGCTTCAGGGTTGCCATGCTGGGCCTGGCAGTGGCTGTGAAGAGTGTTCTCCTGCTGGCCCCACTGCCTGTCCTTCTGAGGAGGCTGCCCTTCTGCCAGGCCACCGTGCTGCTGGCTCACCCGTACTGCTTGCACCCCAATCTAATCCGCCTTCCTTGCACAGACACCACCGTCAACAGCCTGTACGGCCTCTTTGTTTTACTCTGCACTTTCGGGCTCGATTCTCTGTGCATTGTTGTGTCCTACGTGATGATTCTCAAGACTGTGCTGAGCATGGCCTCCAGGGAAGGGCGTCTCAAGGCCCTCAACACCTGTGTCTCCCACATCTGTGCTGTTGTGATCTATTACACCCCACTGGTGGGTGTGTCCATGGTACACCGGTTCGGCCATCATGCGTCGCCCGTGGTGCATTCCGTCATGGCCAATGCTTACCTGCTGATCCCTCCAGCCCTGAACCCCATTATCTACAGCATCAAGACTAAAGAGATCCTCAAGGCTTTGGGCAGGCTTTTTTGTCCAAGGAACGTCTGACGTGTGGAATGGCCGCCATCTTCCGCTCTGGTGAACAATTTCATTCATGCTTGTAATGTACAGTAGATCTCAGCGGGTGTATTGAGGACACTTAGTGAGTGAGGGGTAGAGGTGGGAGAAAATGGTTTTATTTTTTTTGCAGAAGTTGGTGTTTAACCAAAATGAATTTTTTGAAAAGGTCAACAGGCATGTGGATGCGAGCAAACCCGTGGATATTATATATCTGGATTTTCAGAAGGCATTTGACATGGTCCCTCATGAAAGGCTCCTGAGAAAAAGTCAGGGAATAAGAGAGCAGGTCCTCTTGTGGATTAGGAACTGGTTGAAGACCAGGAAACAGCGAGTGGGAGTCAATGGGCAATTTTCACAATGGCGAGAGGTGAAAAGCGGTGTGCCCCAAGGATCGGTCTTGGGACCGGTGCTTTTCAACTTATTCATAAATGACCTGGAGTCGGGGGTAGGCAGTGAGGTGGCCAAGTTTGCAGATGACACTAAACTTTTCTGGGTGGTGAAGACCAGCAGGGATTGTGAAGAGCTCCAGAAGGATCTCTCCAAACTGGGAGAATGGGCAGCAAAATGGCAGGTGTGCTTCAGTGTAAGTAAGTGTAAAGTGATGCACATTGGGGCAAGAAACCAAAATTTCACATATATACTAATAGGGTGGGGGAGCCCCCAAGGTTTAATGGCAAAAAGATTGCCAGACGCAAGGGAGTGGCGACAGGATACAGGTATCCTGTTGTCTGTGTGCTCCCTGAGGCCTCTGGTGGGGCCACTGTGAGAGGCAGGAAGCTGGACTAGAGGGGCTTTTGGCCTGATGATCCAGCAGCTGGGCTCTTCTGTTCTTACCTAGCGACTCAGGCCAAAGGCCCCTCTAGTCCAGCTTCCTGTATCACCCAGTGGCCCCACCAGATGCCTCAGGGAGCACACAAGACAACAAGGTACTTGTATCCTGTCGCCACTCCCTTGCACCTGGCACAGAGAAAACCTACTGTACTCCTCCAACCAGGAGGTTGCTTATCCCCATCATGGCTTGTAAGTTGTGATGGACTTTTCCTCCATAAATCTATCCAATCCCCTTTTAAAGGCATCCAGGCCAGCCCAATCGTATCCAAAGCCCCGCGCTCAGATACAGCCATGCCTGCTGGGAGGTCTCCTCGAGGGAGGGAAGGGGGTGATTGACCTCTTCCCCCATGCTGAGCCCCAGTAGCCCCTATGGGCTCACCAGCAAAACAGCCAGCGCCCGCCGAACAGCCCGTGTCAGGCATTCAAGCCCGGGACAGGGGATAGGATTCGACAGAGGCCTCCTCCACTGAGCCCCCCCTCCCTGGCATGATCCGTCCTTCTCCCCACCCCGGAACACCTCCTCCCCGTGGCCCCCCGCCTCCCGGCCAGTGTGGTGCTCATCTGCCTCCAGCGGGCGTAGCTCCTTCCCCGGCGGAGGCCTGCTGTGGGTGCTGCTGGCCTCCATGCTGGTGGGACAGGCCTCTGCGCTGTCGCCAGGTGCTTTATGACACATTTGCGACAGTGTGGCGCTCAGTTCCGCCGGCCCACGGTGGCCGGCATAGGCTTGGGCTCACCTAGGCTGTTTTGCCAGCCCAGACTTGCCACTAGCTCTGGACTGGTTTTCCTCTTTTTTTCACTCACGTTGGATGTTTAACTGCTGCTGGAAGTCACAGCTGGGATGTCTAAATGGCTTGGATTGTTGTTGTTAGGAAAAGCCGTGTGCTTCAAAACGCGGCGTCCGTAAAGAACTACCGTACGTAGGCTGCAGCACCTAGGCAGGCAGGCAGGCAGGCGGGCGACGAGGAGCAGATTTTACCGGGCTAGTCTGGAACAAGCAGCAGCAGCTGCCCAGGAGCCCGGCAGAGGCTGGAGGAGCCCCGCCCCGGCCGCCTGCCCGCCCCCCGCCCCCGGCCACTGCGTGTTGCCTGAGCTCCCCCTCGCTCGGCTTCGGCTCCTCTCCGGCAGCACTGCGGACAGAGGGCGCCTCCTGCCGCTACGCAGGAGCAGTGCCGGCGCCGCCTGGGCACCTTCACCTTCTGCTCCCTGTTCCATGTGGTCCAAAAGCGCCGCGCAGGAAGCTGCTGCCAGGCAGGGAAAAGGACAGAGGGGACGGACGGACGGACGGACGGGGTAGTAGTATCGCCGCCAATGTCATTCAGTGCCGTGGCCGTTTGATTTGGAGGTGCGTCTGCCTGCTGCCTGCCCCCCTCCCGAGCAGGGGGAGCACACCTGTTGTAGGCATCATCAAAAGGGTTGACACGAAGGAAGAAAATATTCCCCGCCGGCCGCAACACGCCTCTTTTGACCGCATTAAAATCCGTCTTGAAATACAGGCTGAGATACAGGGCTCAGAAAGGCAGAGACAGACTAACAGAATAACTGATCTTCCAAGGGAAGAAAGGCGCCGAAATTGGAAACGCCGCCGCCGCGTGGCGGTTTTCACAGCCACTGACTCAGCCACAGTGAAAGTACAGCTGCGTGGAGGGGGGCCGAGCCAATAACCCACCACCACTCGTGCGGCTGGAACTCTCTCTCTTCTTAATCCTTTAAGCTGCTTATATCCTCCTGGGCGTGACTTCGGCCTGCAAAAGCAATGAGCGTGTAATCCTGTTAGCGCCGCTTGTTACGGTAGCAGTAATGAAAGGGACAGAGTTCACCGAAATCTATTTCCACCCCGACAGTCGATCTGGGGAAACGCAACGCACGCACCAGTTTGACTATGAGGGGGAAATGTTTGGAGGATTTACTGAATTGCTGGTTAATGGTTTAAGTTATATTCCCGGATTAGCGGCCTTGGGCTTTTGCTTCGGCATAGGATAAGGCGGGGTATAAATGTTTTCAATAAATAAATAAATGTTGCGCAGAAACCAACGGAGTCTCGCTACGGTCCTATCCAAACACAGGAGGGCCATGATCCTCGGTGCCGCCAGGGCATGAAGAAGAGCACCAGTCCTCTCCATGGTCTGTGCCATCTTGTGTCTATTACACCCCAATGATAGGGGTGTCCGTGGCCCTCAAGAACAAGAGACCAGACCAGCGCAAGGGCTGGCGACGATGGTCCTGTCTGAGATGCTGAAAGGCAGGCAGCAGGCAAACGTAGCAGGCGCAGCAGAGCTCATTCGTCGTCTCAGGCCAGTCGAGAGTAGGAGGAGGTGGTGTGGATTATTCCGCCTCGAGGGCCAGGCAGACCTCAGGAGCAGCGTGTGGAGCGAGCGAGAGAGTCAGAGGCAGCCAGCACCAAGGAGCCCTGGCCATGACACTGAAGGGAGGCCTCGGTCGGTGATGCAGGGGTGGGGGGACTGAAAAGACCATTCGGAGGAGGGGGAGAGGGGAAGGAGGGAGGGAGGGAGGAGTGTAGGCAGAACAAGAACGACACAGGCTGCAGCCCCTTCCTGGAGATCATCAGGCAAGAGTTCCAGCCGAGGCAGAGTTGGTGCCCCTCTGGAAGCTGGAGGGAGGGCGTGCCGCGTGTCGGAGAGGCGTCAGAAGGCAGGCAGGCTGGGCACTGGCCCATCAGGGGGCCCTCCTGGCTAGGCAGGCTGCCTCCTGGATCCTCAATACTGGTGGCAGGGATCAGGGCGGGTCCATCTATGAGGCAAGTTGAAAACATTGCCTCAGGTGGTGAGCGGGCAAGACTAGTGCCCCATACGCTGCTGCGCCTGCCTGCCACCTCCCCCAGCCTGCTGCCTGCATGGAGCCCGGCTCCACCCTCTTCTCACATGCCAGTATGCAAGAAAGGAGGAGGGGGGAGTTCCCCTCCCTCCTCCAACTCCAGGGCTGCCTCCTCTGCTGCTGCTGCTGCTGCTTTTTCTCCCACTAGAGGAACCAGTGGTGGACACGGCAGTGCTGGACGCTAAGGAGGGAGGGCGGGGGGCGGGGCGGCGGCAGGCTCTCGTTTTGTCCCTTGATCTGACCACTGACAGTGCATGTGTGTGTGTGTGTGGGGGGGGGTGCACACACGGGGGTGGGCAGCAGAATGGGGGAACTCCGGTGGCAGTTCAGCACGGACGTTCCCTGGCAGTGGTAGCATCAGAGCCTCTGACAGAGGGGTCCAGGGTAATGGTGAGTGCACTCATCCTGTGGCCGTTCTGGAGCCAGAGCCTGGGGCAAGAGATCTCTAGAGCAGGGGTGCTCAACCTTTGGAGGCCCGGGTACCCCCTATCACGGTCCAATTTTCTGAAGTACCCCCTGCTAATTAACTGCTAATTAATTGGATTAATCAATTAATTAATTAGGTAATTAATCGTTAAATAAAAAAGTACTAAAATTTTAAATGTGAAAAAATGTCTTATTTAACCCTCTGTGTGTGTGTGTGTGTGTGTGTGTGTGTGTGTGTGTGAGAGAGAGAGAGAGAGAGAGAGAGAGAGAGAGAGAGAGAGAGAGAGAGAGATGCAAGGATCTCTTTTTTCCTCCAAGTCACACTTCCCGAAATCAGCTCCTCCCTCCCCCACCCCACCAAAGTACATTATCCAAAGTACAAAAATAAGTCCAAAACCCCCAAATCAGAGAGACAGAAGGGCTCCAAAAATAATTACAATTTAAAAAAAATCCATGTTAATTAACTTAATTAGCTGCTGATGGCGCAGATAAGGGGCAGGGCTTGGCATACCCCCAGGAAGAGGTCCGCATACCCCTAGGGGTACCCGTACCACAGGTTGAGAACCCCTGCTCTAGAGAATGTAGCCTGGTAGCTCATCGTCCCTGTGGTGGTTTTTACAAACTAAGTAGTCACCATTGAGAAAGAAAGTTGGAAGAACTTCCTGAAGGTTCAAACTGTTGGGCAGTGGCATGGTCTGCCTCGGGGGTGGGGGTGGCCTCTCCATGGCTGGAGGTCTGTGGGCAGAGGCTGGAGAGCCACCTATCATATCGGGGACGCTGCAGTTGTGGGCACCTGCACTGGCAGTGGTTGGACTTGGTGGTCTTGTCGGTGAGGCTCTGATCCTAAGCTGGGTGAGCTGCTGGAGTCCCCCACAGCCCTGTCTTCCCTCAACAACCTGCTAAGCCAGGAAAGCCGTGCTCCTCCATGGCACCCGGCCCGACGATGCGGCCTGATTCGTCTGCTCGCAATTTCAAGCCACGGGCATCTCACAGCTAGACAGCTGCTGGAAATGGTGGTGTGGTGTGAGGAAAGACTCCCCACCTGGGCTCTGTGTGAGCTCTTGCCCCAGATGGGGGGGGGGTGCAGCTGCTCTCAGGATGATGCATGGTGGGTTGGCCAGGTGATCCTGGGGGCATGTTCGGGGGGGGGCAGGCAACCACTGTCATCATGCCCTGCTGCCTGTGAGCATCTGGAGCATCTGGCTCCTGCGGCTGCTGCTGCTGCTGGGCGAGAGGAATGGATCTGAAACCGCCTCTGCTTGTGCCTGACCGACAGGGGTCTGCTGAGCTCACTCTCGACTACGCTGACCCAGACGGAGCAGGTCTCCCTGGAAGGTGGAGAACGTCTTGCTCAGGCGCACCTGGAGACGCTGCTCCAGAGATGGACGTTGACCTCTTTTCTCTGCCACTGGGCTGCAGGTGCCAGCTTGGCAGTTCTGAGGGTGCCCCTGAGAACATTGCCCTCCCTGCCTGCCCCACGATGGGTCGGCCCTGAGTGCTGCGGTGGGCTGTGAAGGACAGGAGCAAAGCAGTAGAGGCCCAGAGGTGCACCATGCGTGGCCAGCAGCAGCAGCAGCAGCAGCAGGACCGACCGTCACGTGAGCTGGGCCCAGAAAAGCCTGCCCCCCCCCACGCCACCTGCCCTCCCCTTTGCACAGCAGGCCCACAGAGCCAGCAGCAGGGCTTGCTGGTGTGGGCATGACTGACCCTGCCCGGCTGCTGCAGCAGGGAGGTCCAGACAAGCTGGAGAGTTGCTCCTCCTCCTGTGCCATGCAGGCTTCCTTCCCCCACCCTACCAGCAGCAGCAGAGCCCTTTTCCTGGAGGCGTCAGTAAAGGAGCATCAGGTCAGGGCAGCCACTGTAATATCCACCATGCTGACTTTAGTGTGCCAGGTGACCCTACAAGAGGCAAAGCTAAATCTGTTGCTAGGATGATGCACGGCGGGTGTTGGTGAGCTTTTCGATTGCCGCATCAATATCTCCTTCTGTGTCAATTAAAGCCCGTAGATTCAGTTCCTGATTTGGGAAGCCCATGGCACTCAGCTGCTCCAGCTGGGCCTGGTAGGTGACTGTGGGCGTTTGCTGCTCCATGTCTTCCTCCTCCTCCTCCTCCTCCTCCTCTTCTGCGCCAGAGTTGGAGCTCTCACTCTCCGGCTCCAGGACTTCCTCGGCGGAGATGAGGCTCACTGCTTCTGAGGAGGGGCTTTCTCCTTCGTCTGAGTCTTCCATGCTTTCCGGTTCGACATCTGGGTCCGCCAAGGCTTGGAGGAAATCCGGCACCTCCCTTGTCAGGGTCAGCAGGCTCATCTGCAGCTGGAGGAGGGCCTGCACTGCTCTCGGGTTGGTCAGCAGCGCTGCAGCCTCGGACCTGGCTAGCCTGGGGGGGAGCTGCTGCACCCAGCCTTGAGGGGGCGGAGGACCGTCTTCGTCACTTAGCGACGGGGAGTTGCAATGACTCAGGAACGTCTGGGTGGGACCATCAGGCGTAGAGAGCGCGTTTGACATGTTCTGCATGAACTCCAGGTTCTCGGTGAGCTGGTGAACCATATTCTGGATGCTTTCAGACTTGCTCAGGCCGGGCCTAACCCCAGGGCCCAAGGCAAGCAGGATGTAGCCCTGCCCAGTGCCGGCACCGTTCGTGTTGCTGCTGCAGACATTATCCCCGCTGCTATTGGACTGGGGAGCCCAGGGATTCGGCAGAGGCTCCCTGTTCTCCGTCCGGGCCAGAGGACTCGCCGCCCCAGAAGACGGCTTGTTCTCTGTGGTGGGGGCGAAGGAGCTGCTCTGGAACGGCGTCTGCACCGCGTTCAGCATGGGCGCCTCGATCTCGTTGTAGAGCTGCTGCAGCGCGCTGTACCCGCCCGGGATGCTCTCCAGGTTGCTCAGGGCCCGGTCGTGGTTCCGGATGATCTCCTCCATCACAGCGGGGCTGGTGGCAATGTCAATCATTTCGCGCAGGAAGTCGGAGTTGTTGAGGATGTGGTTAATCTCCGGGTTCTGCTCGGCCAGTTGCTGCATCTGAGGGACAGACAGGATCATCTGCCGGACCTGCTCGGTGTCGCCAAAGAGGTTCTGCACGAACGGGTGCTGCATGACTTCGCTGATCAGCTCCTGCCGGGCCACGTCCTGCTCCTGGACCTCGCTCACAAAGTCAGACACGTCCGTGGCGCTCAGGCCCAGGACATTCATGCCGGTGACTCCAAGGAGGAAGCCCAAGAGGAGCGGGCTGCTGTTCAAGGCCGAGGCGTCCAAGTTCAGAGTGACCATCTGGAGCAGGAGGCTCTCCATCGTCTGGGCCACCAGCTCGTGGCAGGAGGCCATCAGCTCTTCCGGCTGGCTGTTCCAGTCCAGCAGCTCCAGGCTCTGCTCGGGGAGCTCTCCGGAGAGGAGCAGGCTCGCAGCAGCGGGCCCCGGCTGCAGGAAGGCCGCGTTGGGTGCTGCTGCCGTTCCCAGGGGCACCCCGTTATTATTCCCCAGAGGTCTCCTCTGAGACTTGATGAAGAGGTGGACTTTGGATCCGTCGCCAATCTTGTGTTGCACCAGCGTGTCCTGGTCACTGAGGATCTCGCCAGCAAAGATCAGGGACAGCTGCTCAGGGGGAGTCTGGAAGCGCTCAGAGATGAGCTTCTTGAAATCCTGGACCACGGTGGTTTCACGCACTTCAAATTGCTCCTTGCGCTTGAGCGTCTTGACCGTCACTTTGATGACCTGTCCTCCAGCGGCAGCCCTGGAGGACTTCTTGCTCTCAGACATAGTTGCTGCTGCTCAAAGGCCTCCCGAGCAGCAGAGGTGCAGGGAGGAGGGGGGAAGCGGGGAGCCTTTTGATGCTGCCAAGAGGTGGGAAGGGGCCAAGTGGTCTGCTGCCCCCCTGTGTCTCAACACCAGCCAAGGCCAGAGCGCACATACCAGCGAGATGTTGTCTGTCTCTTCCACTTGCTCACAACCTGGCAGGTGCCGCCGTCATTTTCCTCTTCTCCCCTCTGCTGCTCCCCAGGGTCATTCATTCCCTCTCTGTAAACCGGGCTGGACTGTGATGTCACTGCTGACCTCACAAAGAGGTGTGCGACCATTGGTGGGCCGGCTACCCCTGCTTGTTTCAAGTTTGAAAGCAGATCCACCCGTCCGCATCCACACCCCGGCTTAATCTGAGCAGCCTGGCGGTGGTCTTGCAATGGGCAGCAGGCAGGGACACCACGACCCCTGGAGGTGTCTCTCTTCCCCTCTGAACGAGAAGGATCCTGCACACAGACTGCCTTCCAGGCTGAGACAGCTCTTGTCACGATGATACAGGAACCCACCACCGCCTGTGGGAAACTTGGTGGTGGTGGTGGGGGGGTGAAGCTCTGGGTGCCTCGTGCACCCTGGATGCCTTTAAAAGGGGACTGGACAGATTCATGGAGGAAAAGTCCATCACAGCTTACAAGCCATGATGGGGATAAGCAACCTCCTGGTTGTAGGAGTAGGTTTTCTCTGTGCCAGGTGCAGGGGAGTGGCGACAGGATACAAGTATCTTACAATAAATACAATAAATAATCAGCTTCCTCCAGGATCCTCTGGAGCTGAGACGCCACCACCCACCAGTGCCGTCCCCAGCCGATTTTGCGTGTGGGGCCCGGTCCTCGGCCCCGCCCCTAAAACTAATTAGCATAAATTATGCTAATTTTTTCTGGCGATTTAAACCTACATTTTAACCCTACAAAAGAGGTATTTTTAAAGTGTGTATGCTTTGCGGCACTTAACTTTTGTATAGGAGCCTCCAGCGATTTTTAAGGGGTATTTTTAAAGTATGTCTGCTTTGCGGCACTTAACTGTGTTATAGGAGCCTCCAGCGAAGCGATCGGCTCTCTCCAGCGACGTTCTCTTCCAGGGGCGCAGATCGGCGATCTGAGATCGCTCCTCTGCAGCCCCTGACCAGAACTGCTCATCGTAAGCTCTTCCTTTGAGTTCGCGCATGCGTGAATGGCTGTTTGCTATGCGCATGCGCGAACTCAAAGGAAGAGCTTACGATGAGCAGTTCTGGTCAGGGGCTGCAGAGGAGCGATCTCAGATCGCCGATCTGCGCCCCTGGAAGAGAACGTCGCTGGAGAGAGCCGATCGCTTCGCTGGAGGCTCCTATAACACAGTTAAGTGCCGCAAAGCAGACATACTTTAAAAAAAAACCTTAAAAATCGCCGAAAAAAGCGGGATTTTTCCCGCTCTCCTCCGGAGCCTCCCGCCCCCCGCACCACCTCCCGCCCTTGCGCCCTGGGGCCCACCGCCCCAGGGCACCACGTCAGAGGACGCCACTGCCACCCACTTAATCACCTTGCCCAGAAACGGGATATTTGAGACTGGCCAAAAGTTGTCCAGTATAGCGGGATCCAAGGAGGGTTTCTTCAGAAGGGGGTGCACCACCGCCTGCTTCAATGTCAGCGGCAACACCCCCTCCCTCAGAGAAGAATTCACCACTCTCCCTGTCCACTCAGCCAGCCTTCCCCGGGCAGATCTAATCAGTCATGCCAGGCAAGGGTCGAGCGGGCAGCAGACGGTCTCACACTCCAGAGAATCCTGTCCACATCCTCAGGTTCGACAAGCTGAAAAGAAGCCCAAATGGTAGATTAGACAGGTGCCAAAGGGAAATCTGTACAGGTATCCCCCGGGGAACGACAGGGATGCGTTCTGAACTGTGCCGTAAGGCGGGGGCTTCGTTAAGCAAGGCAACTTGACAACAATGTTTTTAAAAGCTTTAAAAATCTTCTTGCTTATAAAGATGCACTCCTTCCTCTGCAGCCGGAATATCCCCCCCCCCCCCCGCAAGAAGCAGCCTCCCTCGATGGCTCGCAACACACGTGCACAGAGCTCTGCAGCCGCGGCAGTCTCTTGCAGAGTAGTGCAGATCATTGGGCGTTTCAGACTCTCGCTCCCGGATAACGTCTTGGCACAGGCGGGCGGCCGCGCTGCAACCTGGGCTCTCTTGTGCTTTGCTTCTGGCCGCGGAGGCAGAACAGAGGAAGCCGCCTCCCGCTGCTGGGTCGGCCCCCCCAGTCAGTCAGTCCCACAGCAAGTGGCGGAGCTCGCCAGGTCTCGGTTTCCCAATCCCAGCCACCCCCGCAGACGCTGCCTGGCCCTGGGAGCAGCGTCTGCATGCCAAGCAGCCCCCCCCCCGCCACGGGCCTCTCAGCCTGGGTGGGCACCGGCACCCCTAGCCAACCCTGCGCCAAACTGCCTCCTCCACCGGCTCTTTGCACGTGCCCAGTTGGGGGGGGGGCACGATGGGAATTTGAAGAGCAGCAACAGGGCTGGCACAAGGGCTCGGCCCCTTGTTCTTCTGTGTACACCCCCCCCTTTACTACATCCTGTCCCCTCAGCTTACTCAAACTCCCCCCCCCCCGCTTTCCCATCATGCCTTCCTTGGCTTGTCCACCTCCCCAGTATTCCCCCCCCCCACTTCCCTTATCTTGTCCCTTCCCCAGCTGCCCACGTATCAGGCAGGTAGTAGACAAAGTGGCAGCGGGTGGGAGGGGCCGGGCCGTCCCCCCCCCCGGCTGACTCCAGGCAGCGCTCCTGCGTCCTCTGGGTGGGACGTGCCTGCGCGGGCCTCCAGCAGCCTTCTCCTGGGGGAGGGGGGGTCATCATCTCTGTGTGGAGCCCTGCAAGGCTCCAGGTTGCTGTAAGGCGCCAGATGTGGCTCTGCCCCCCCCCCCACTGGGCTGGTCGTAGCCCTGCGGCGGACCCGCCGGCAGTCCCAGCCACAACCCCACTCCCAGGGGCTGGCGGCGGCTTCTGCTTCCGCCCTGCAGGCTGCAGGCGAGCGGCGGAGGCACCGAGCAAGCCAGCCAGCCCACTGTCGCTCGCCTCATCGCCTGGCTGGCGTCACCAGGGAGCAGGCGCGGGGGACGGAGGCGCCTCCCGCCCTGCCTCTACAGCCTGCGTGGGGGGGGGGGGGCGGGGGTTGCACCGTCACCACCGAGCCCCCCGAGGAGCGGGATCCCCACCATGTGAAACCGGCTGGGGAGCAACCCTACAAGAACGTGGCCCCCTGGTGCCCCCCAACGTTGAAGCAAAAAAGGTCTGAGAAGAACTTCCCACCCAGCCCCCCCCCCCGCCCATAAGGTTTCCTTCTCCCAATCGCCCACCTCTGTGTATGCCGCGTGACACTATGGGCGGGGAGTCTGCAGGGTGTGGAATCCCATACAGCCCCCCCCCGCCAGAAAGTCTGCAATGCCCGGAGGAAGGGGGGGGGCTCCACAGACAAGGCTTCAGAGAGGCGGCGGCTGCATTGCTGGGTTTTGTTTATAACTCTGGAGTGACCCTTTGAGCCCCCAGGTGACAGAAGCGTCACCCCCCCCACACACACACACTGAAGGAGACCCCTGCTTCTTCACCCCGATGATCAATCGATGCTGCTGGCAGTTCAGCCACAACAGGATCCCCTGCTGCTTGACCTGAGTGGCTCCTTCCTTTCTGTGGCAGAATTGGATTTCTGGGGCTCGGTGGTGCTGGTGCCGCCCACTGGGTGCCCCCCCCCCCCGAGATCCCTTCAAGCAGCAGCAGCAGCAACAGCAGCAACAGCCTAGGCAGGAAGGAGAGATGTCACCTGGCCGGCGGGTGTCCTATTCGGAGACCGCCGCTGACTCTGGACAGGAAGCATCGCTGAGCCCCGGCGGCGCTCTGGTGGAGGACCCCAGCAGGCCCTGCAAGCGCAGCGTGAACCAGGGTATGAGGACGGGCGCTTCTGCCGCCAGGGTCTGCAGCCCCTGCTCCATCTGCACCCAGGCCTGGATGGCCTTGGGGTTGGACATGGCAGCCATCATGTCAGGGCTCTGCATCTGCTGGGCGAAGTGGAGGATCTGCTGGGCTGCCGGCGTCCCTTCCGAGGCCAGCAGCGCGTCTTGCATGAGGGAGAACATCATGCGCTTGGTGTAGGCGTTGCACAGGGTCACGATCAACGTGGGGATCGCAGCAGCAGCAGCATCTGGGTTTGGGGCGCCGCCTCCCACACTGAACCTTCCCGTCCCAGCAGAAGGCCCAGGATTGGACATGGGCGAGCCGCGGTGTCCGAGAGGATTGGCCAGGGTAGCGAAGGCCCCGCCTTCTTCACTGCAAGAGCCGTTGCTGCAGATGCTGGTGCAGCTGCGGGAGACAGGAAGAGAATCGGGGCGGCCGCGAGCCTCTGTGCTGCCCGGCCCCTGGCCTAGTCGGAGGCCACTTGCCTGCTGCTGCACCTCTGGGCAGCAGGGGGTTCTCCCCATGGCGGCGAAGGGGCTGGCGACGAAGAGGTCCTGCACGGCATTCAGGCCCGGCTCTGGCATCTCGGCAGTCAGCTGCCTCAGCGGGTTGTCCCCCCCAGGGATGCTGCTTTTGAGGCCCACCAGGGCCGGGTCTTCTTGGTTCTTCAGGTCCTGCAGCACTTCGGGGTTCCTGGCGAGGTCCATGATTTCCCTCATTTTGTCCAGGATCACTCTCATAATGTCCATATTGTTCAGGATATGGCTGATGGCCGGGATCTGCTGAGCCAGCTGCTGCACCTCTGGGTTGGCTAAAATCACTTGCCGCACCTTCTGGACGATCCTCTCAGAGGTGGGCAGCAGCTGCCACTCTGCGCTGGGGGGCTCTGCCTCTGGCAAGGGGGGGGAGCCGGCAACGTCGCCCTCAGGCAGCATGGCGGCAGCGGCAGAGGGGAGCGCGGCAGCAGGCAGGTCCTCTGGGTCTCTCTTCAAGGGCCGGACCAGCAGGTGGACGGTCATCCCGTCCCGGACGCCAGACTGCCGGAGGGTGTGCTGGTCCTTCAAGATCCGCCCAAAGAAGACCAGCACCAGCTGGCTGGCCTGGCAGCCTAGGTGCCTGGCCAGCTCCTCCTTGAACTGCAGGACGGTGCTGCTCTCCGGAAGCACCAACTGGGCGCTGGCCCCGGGAGACTTGGCTGTGACACAGATGAAGCTCGGACTCGGCTCGGAGGCCATGACCGAGCAGGCAGCAGGGGGCCCCTCGGGCTCCTGCTCCATCGTGGGCTGGCAGGGGAGGAACCATGGGCCACCTGCGCCAGAGCTGAGCAGAGCAGGGGCCAAAGGAAGGAAGGGGGTCGCTTCTCGTCAAAAGGAGGAGGAGGAGGAGGACTGCACTGCGTCAGTGTGGCGGCGGCCGATTGGGGTCCTTCTGGAGAGCAACTGGCTGCCCCCCCATGCACTGCGCTGCCGCCGGCGAGGTGAAACTGAGCAGCATGCCCCTCCCTCCCCGCTCCTGGCCTTTCTCCTGAGCCAAGTCGCTGCTCTCCACCCTGCAGCAGGAGAGGGGTCACTGTGATGTCACCAATGGTGTCGTGCCAGCAGCAAAACTGTTGGGAGCTGGCCAAAGGGTCACCTCGCCTCTCTCTCTTTGCATCCAGATCCCACCAGGAGCTGGGACCCAGCCTGGGTGAGGCCAGCAGCTTCTCCCAAGGGTGCTCTTTCTGGTGGTGGCTGGGCTGGAGGGGAAGGGAGGGGCTTTGGGACTGGCCGCCAGGTCTGTGGTCAGCTTCAGAATGGCGCATCCTTCATGAGTGATGGTTGCAATTATCGCACGACAGCCTGGCTGACGGAAGGTTTCATCATAGGTTTGTGTTTACTGTATTTCTCAGATGGCTTAATTAATATTCTCTTTATTTCTTGTGTAATTGTGGGCTGCCTCAAAATTAATGGACTCGGCTCAACATTCTTTGGTTGAATGAGAGAAATGAAAGATGATGCCGGGGGGGGGGGGGGAGCTCAACCCCACCTAACTCCTGCACCCACTGCGTAGGCAGCAGGATGGAACACCAGCCCAGCTGAAGCCAAACCCCAGGCTGGCAGCTCGGCCGTCTCCCAAGGGAAAGCTGCCAGGGCGGCAGGAAAAGAGCAAAAAGACTCACTGCCAGCCCAGCGGCCAAGCCGCACATGCGCAGAGACAGTCTGGCAACTGAGCTGCACATGCGTGGCGACCAAGGAGCAGCGGAGCGGAGTGTGGCTGGCAACCGAGTGGAGCAGGTGCAGACAGTGCCTGGCCATCGAGCTGAGCATGTGCAGCGGCCGAGGAGCAGCTGAGCTGAGCGTGCCCGGGGAGGCCAGTGCACCCAACACACACAGCGCCATCACACGCATGCCTACACACAAGTAAGCCCCACAGTGGCAAGTGGAAGTGGAGCCGCCCCCCCCCCCCAACCAGTGCGTTGCAGGCTGCAGCCAGAGGATGCAGCCCACGCCGGGAGGGCAGCCACCCAAGGGAACGTGCTGAGGATGGTGCCGACAATGCCACCCGCTGCGAGGCCACCAACACGTGGTCCAATCCCACACAGACGCCCCTGGCCGAGAGCCCCAGAGCCCAATCCGATGCACGTCGACCCAGGAGTAAGTCCTGTTACAGTCAGTTGGCAGCACAGTATTGCAGCCTCGTGGAATGTGACCGGCAGAATCTCGGAGTGGACGTGCCTAGGAGCGGGCGGGCAGCACTGCCCAGATCCATGGGTCACACGACAGCCTGGCCCACAGGAACAGCCACCACAGTGCCACAGGGCACCACCCAGTGTGCGTCTAGGCCTGGCGCCCCAGAGCTGCGCAGGCAGACACAGCGGTGCAGGCAGGTGAGCTCTGCCATCCAGGCACCCTGGGCATCAGCCGCCTGCTGCAGGGAGGGCCGCTGGCAGCGCAGAGCAGCCCACGTGTGGCAACCCCCCCCAGGTAAGTGCCAATGCTGGCTGCAGCAAGCGTTGCTACCCCATGCCAGGGGGCGCCGGGGAGGGAGGGGGACATCCTCAGCGCTGTCTTGCCCTGAAAACCCGCCCTGGCCATAGCCAAACCATGCCCCCCCATGGCAGCTTACCAGTATGATGGTGGTCCCAGAAGGTGGGCGCTCGATACCGGGGGGGGGGCTGTGGCTCAGGTGCAGAGGGGTAGCCAGGCGCCCGTGGTACTGGGGCGGAAAAGCCCGCCGCCCCATTATGCAAATTAAATAATTAATTTGCATAATGAGTTTCGGGTTTTTTAAAAGGTTTTTAACGCTAACGGGGCTTCTAAAAGGGTATGTGTGCTTTGCCAAACTTATCTGTAGTTCTAGGAACCTCCAGCGATGATCAGGGGCGCAGATCGTCCCTCTGCAGCTCTGCTCCCGGTCGCGAACTCTGCAAAGCGTCCAGGAGCGCGCTGCAGAGTTAACGCATGCGCAGAGCGACGATGTTTCCAGTAGTCAGGTGCCAACGTGAGGCCCAGAGTGCCGACTCTTTAAGGACCTTGATGGTCTTGCATCTGCCCCTTGGTTGACCGACAGTACTGTCCGACCAAGGACATGGAGCACCACGGCCTGGCCCAGTGCCCTCCAGGCAGCAGGATTGGGGGCAGAGGTGGAGCCCATGCAAGTGGGGGCTTAAACCCCCGCCCACCCGCCCGCCACAGCCTCAGGAAGCCAGTGAAGTGTGGAGCTTCAGCCTCTGCCATTTTATGTGGGAATGTCCTACTGGTAGATGTCACAGAGCACCAGAATGGTGTAGTGGTTCTGGTGTTGTATGAAGACCTGGAAGATCCAGGTTCAAATCCCAGCTTAGCCTGGGTGACCTTGGGCCAGTCACTATCTGTTAGCCTCACCTACCTCACAGGGTTGTTGTGAGGACAAGCAGGAGAGAAGGAACCATGTATGTATGCACCACCCTGAGCTCCTTGGAGGAAGGATGGTATAGAAGTGTGAAAAATAAACAAATCTCGCCAGATTTCGGTGTCACCAGATGCGGCTCAGACGCAGGCCGCGTGTGCGAAAGATGCTAGCCTCATGTGAGGAGACCTTCTGGCACCGGGGTAACCTCTGGTCCACGTCTAAGCGCGACGCCCCATCGTCCGCCTGTTGATGTGATGGGCACACGGCTGGCTCATCCTGCCCGTTTCCACCTGGCAGCTTGGCCAAGGCTCCCGGCTACCCCCTGACTATGTGGCCCCCCCTTTATGGCGAACCTCCCCGGGGCCTGCGGGGGAAAGGGAGGCGGGGTCCCCATCTCCCAAGGCCAAGACCACACATGCGTGTTGTGCTTCACTTCTTTTTATGATTGTGTTGGGACTCCTGTAATCTACGCCTGGTGTGTGTGTGGTGTGTGTGTGTGGGGTGTGTGTGTGTGTGTGTGTGTGTGTCTGCCTGCCTGCCTGCCCTGCAGTTAGGGGTAGGATTTGGCGTTGCTGCGCCAGTGATGCTCCTCCTGCGTCACACCCACGACATGACACACTGGCGGAGTTATGCCGGCGGGTAGCCCGCGTCCGGTTTGCATTGGCGCAGCGTTTCAGGCAGGTTGTGCGCATGAGGATTTCATCCGTCAGCAGAAGCTGCCTTTCCCCAGCGCAGCTTTCCTGGTCTTGCAGCTCTCGTCGTGTTTTCCATGGATCGGATCGGGCCGTCATTGTAGTCCGCATCAGAGGGAAGAAAGCGCCAGTCTAGTCTGAAGAGGTGCTTATCACCCTGGGAACGGATTGGCAGAAGAAGGGCAGTGCAATCCTGCCTAAGTATCCCTGTTCCGGGAGCAGCCCGGAGGTCTAATCAGGGGAAGGGGGTGTTCCTCCCCTTCTCTGGGTGTAGGGCAGGGATGCCCCAATGGGCCTCCTCGAATAAATTCCACCAGTTTTTTAGCTGGCGCAAGTCCGAGGAGGTCGTGTAACGGGCGCGTCGGCCTGGGAAGGGGATGGGGATATGGCAACTGCCATCCCTGCCCCCCCCGCCAGCTCCTCCCTCCCTCCGATCTCACCCGTGCCCACCGGGATCACTTACCTTCTCCCGTGGCCATGGGGACAGTCCGGTGGCGCAGTGAGGGCGGCCGGCCTCCGCGCTGGCTGCCCTTACTCTTATTCGCGACGGCTTGAAACAGCAGAGCGCTTGCTCTGCTGTTTTAAATTTAGGCAGGATTGTGCCCTAAATCAGGGATCCAGTGGACTGTGGACAACTGCAGGGCATCCTGCCAGGTGAAGACGCTGCTGCCACCTGCGTCGACGACGCCCTTGGATCCCCCCCCCACTATGGCCCCTCTTCATCTCCAGTCTTTACTGTTAACCTTTGCTACCTCTCTCACTCTGGAATAATCGTCTGTGTTGGCCCCTCTCACTTCATGCCCCCCCCCCCCGGCCACCACCTGCCCGACTCTCTTCTTGCCAGGCTGCACGCATCTCTCTGCCCCGAAGTCTCCCTGGACCAGGCTTGTCTTCCCACGGCCCCTGCGTGCGTCTGCTCTGCCCACCCAAACCTTTGCTCCTCCTCGTCCTGCCCTGGTCCTTGGCGCTCGTTCCTCTCCTATATGCTGCAGAGCACTGAGGGAGGGGTGGGTGACGGAGTCGTAGTAGTCGTAGTAGGGAGTTGCACCGTGTAGTATGATGGAAGGGAGTGGGGGTGCATGAGGGAGCGGCCCTCCCTCCCCTCGCGCCCTGTGCCTCCCTCGCTCACTGCAATGGTGGGAGATGCGCAGAAGACCGTCCCGGAGGAAGGACGGCTCGGCTCACCATCCTTGGTGTACAAAAATGGATGCCGCAAAGGGGATTTCCTTCCCCTACTACCCTGGAGTCCTCGGGATCTCCCCGTCCCAGCCTATGGAACTGCTCATTCTACTATCGGGGGCGCGTGTCCTCCTGACACCCTGGTAGAACGTATCACCCACTGTTTTCCGGATCTCCTTCCTTGGTTTTCACAGCAGACGTAACTGGAATAATGGGATTTAGCATGGGAGGGACAACAATCCCCTATAAATGGGCCAGGAGACTGAGCAAGTGCCGCAGGTGTGTAGAGCGCTGGCAGGATGATGCAGACCTGGGAACTGCAGGGGCTCGACGGTTCCCCCTGCCCGCTCCGGGGGTGGGGGTGGGGGGGCGGTGCCACCTTCCCCAGGGTGCTTGTGTTGGGTGCAGCCTCTCTGGGCAGGGCTGCAGCAGCGTCACCCTCACTTGTGGATGGGTGGCTTTCTTGCCTGCCTCTCTGGGGGATGTGGTGGTTCTTCCACCGGCCAGGAAGCCTGCCGGGCTGTGGCCTTTGTGGGGGGGGGGGGGGCAGCAGCCTCGGAGGAAGGCGAGTCCGAGGCCAGACAAACATGACGTTTCAATCCTAGAAAGAATGTGTTTGCTTAAGTGAATTTGACGACATCAAGGATTGGAATCCATGAGAAGGCCAAAAACAATATTATGGCCAATCAGAAGATGCATTAATGACCTTTGTTGGTCCATTGGTACAGTAGTCAGAGCCTACTTCAAACCCAATCAAAAATATGTAAAAACATCGTCCTCATCTAGTCAAAAAAAATGTGCATCAAGGCATACTTTGTCCTTAATTCTGAGAGCACTTCATTCCCCCCCCCCCCCTGCAGACCCTACAAATGGAGAACGCCTGCTGGAAGGGAACACCATCTGTGCAGCAACAGAGAGCTCCACTTCCCAGGCCTGGCGGCAACCCTAACCCCAAATCACACACTTGTGCTGCTGAACATACCGGTACATATAACCAATAATCGTGCCCTCCAATGGTGTCAGTTCACATATACCATTGCAGCAAATACAAGCTATTTATTTAAATAGATTTAATTTCCTTTCCTTTTAGATCTTTCAGCAAAAGATCCAGTACTTTTAGATGTGTCAGAAAATTAGCCTGTTTCTATCAAGTTGTTCATATCACTGGATCCATCATGTTCATATCCATAAAAGGACAGCTATTTCTTTAATTTATATGTATTTCTAAAGTTATTAAAAAAAAGGTATTTAAGGCTGCAAACCTATCCACATTTACATGGGAGTAAGCCGCTGAACCATGAGCGGTCGATTGAAGGGTCAGCAGTTCGAATCCGCGACGGGGTGAGCTCTCGTTGCTTGGCCAGCTCCTGCCAAACTAGCCGTTCCAAAGCATGTTAATGCGAGTAGATAAATAGGTACCGCTTGCCGGAAGGTAAACAGCACTCCGTGTTCCAGCCGCATGCTACGCGCTGCGGCAAGGAGAGTCATGCCGGCCACATGACTGCGGAGGCGTCTTCGGACAACGTTGGCTCGTCGGCTTTGAAATGGGGATGAACACCACACCCTAGAGTCGGACACGACTGGACTTAATTGTCAGGGGATACCTTTACCTTTTACCTTAAGCCCCATTGACTATAGTGGGACTTGCTTCTGAGTAGACATGCATAGATTGGACTGCCTGTAATTCACTTCCCTTTTAGATCTTTCAGCACAGGACCCAGTAAAAGTAATGAATACTGACAGAAACGAATGCAAGAAGTAAAGATTTATTTATTTTTGAAGATATGGGCTTTTCTTCTGAAGGTATGGGCTCCACACAAGCCTCAGACATTCACCAGGTGGTGAAGACCAGCAGGGATTGTGAAGAGCTCCAGAAGGACCTCTCCAAACTGGGAGAATGGGCAGCAAAATGGCAGATGCGCTTCAATGTCAGTAAGTGTAAAGTGATGCACATTGGGGCCAGAAATCAAAACTTCACATATACGCTAATGGGTTCTGTGCTGTTTTCAACAGAACAGAAGAGAGATCTTGGGGTGCTGGTGGACAAGTTGATGAAAGTGTTGACCTAGTGTGTGGCTGCTGCGAAGAAGGCCATTTCCGTGCTCGAGATCGTTAAAAAAGGAATTGAGAATAAAACAGCCAATATCATTATGCCCTTGTACAAATCAATGAGAATTGTGTCCAGCTGTGGTCACCACGCCTCAAAAAGGATATAGTTGAATTCAGTGGAGTCACTAGGGCGCGCGCTGCCCCAAAGCAGGGGCACATGCGTCACCTTAGTGACTGTTGGCGCGGCCATTAGGCCGCACCCCGATTTGGGGGGGGCGACCTGATGGGACACTGCCCCGGGTGCCCCTCTGGCTCCCCCCCCCCCCGTTGCAGCCGGCTCAGCTCCAAGGCCTTCTCCCGGCCTCGGAGGCTCCGAGGCTGGGAGAAGGTCTTAAAGCGACCTCCCCGGCCGACGGTCAGGGCCTTCTGATGAAGGCCCACTGCGTCACAACGTTATTTATAACGTTTTTCGCGCATGCGCAGACCGTTCCTGAGGGAAAAGGGCTGCCGAGACCAGGAGAAGGCCTTGGAGCGGAGCCTCCGGAGGGTGATGCGCGTCACCCTTGGGCGGACTGCCAGGTGCGCTTTGCGCTAGCGACGCGCCTGGTTGAATTGGAAAAGGTGCAGAAAAGAGCGACCAGAATGATTCGTGGGCTGGGGCACCCCGCCACCTCCCTTATGAGGAAAGGCTACAGCGTTTGGGGCTTTTCAGTCTAGAAAAAAGGCGGCTGAGGGGGGACATGATGGAGACGTATAAAATTATGCATGGGACGGAGAGAGTGGATAGAGAGAAGTTCTTCTCCCTCTCACACAACACTAGAACTTGGGAACATCTACTCAAATTGATTGGAGGATTAAAACAGACAAAAGAAAATATTTCTTTACCCAGCGTGTAATTGGTTTGTGGAACTCCTTGCCACAGGATGCAAGGAGCCATGGGCTTCTCAGGTGACTGTGCCCCCCCCGACCTGGGGTGATGCTCCAGCCACCTGGCTTCACCTGGAGGTCACCTGGCGAGGGGCTGCTGGCGATGGACCACCTGACAGAGGCCCTGGCCTGTAAGCCAGCCGCCATCCAGACTCAGGAGGGTGAGATGCTCCCCGCTGATCTGACTCTCACCTAGGCTGAGGCCAGAGCTGGCTTTGCATTGGCATCGCCTGGCAGCGGATGGACTGGCAGAGGAGCGAAGGAATCCTGGCTCTAAAAGGGATGTAGACAACGGGGGTGGGGGTGTCGCTGCTGCTTCCGGAGTTTCACTGGCTGCTCATTCACTGGTTTTAACCTTGAAAGCCCGTTACGGCTTGGGACTGGGGTATGTAAGGGACCCCCTCCTTTGGGGGGTGATACCACGGCCACTGCACTGCCCAGGCTCAGCCGCTTTGTGTTCTCGTGAGCTTCCTGCATGGAGGAGGGTGACACCCTCTTGACTTGCCCGTGTTTGGGGTGCTTCTGTCTTCGTGTCTCGGAAAGCTGGAAATAATTTGCGGCGGTGTGATGACGTCATCACGTCACCGCCAATTACTTCTGGCTCCCACACCTGGTGACGCCAGAGCTAGCGATGCCGCTGGTTGGCAGCCCTGCCATTGGGCCACTGGAGCTTGGGCTACCAGCAGTAACTCCCCTGAGCCTGCTTCCCCAGATGGGCCGCCTCCCTCTACATCAGGTCCCTCCCACTATTTGCTCACCACTGCAGATAGCGTGCTAGGTAGGTGGTGGTGAGCAGAGCCATGAAGGAGGGGCAGGTTCTGGGCCAGGAGTCTGTCCCTTTAAGACTCACCACTCCTCCCGGAAGGGGTGGAGCCTGGGCCAGATAGTCCGGCTTAGGGGAGTACTTAAGGAAGGGCTCTGCAGATCTCAGATATGGTTGGCCCAAGTTGTCTGCCTGGAGCCCAGGGAGCTACTGTCGTGCCCACCAGTCTGCTCGAAGCTCAGACTGACACCCCTGCTGCAGGTTCCCACTGGCAATCAGGGGGTCCACAAACAACCCACTCCAGGAAAGCCTGCCTGCCCAGAGGGTGCAGAGGTCCCAGGTCCCCTCCCAGCAAGCTCACACTTCGTCCAGCCCCTCTCACGGAGGCAGTGTGTGTGGCTCCCTCCCTCTGCCAGCCTCTGGGAAGATCTGAAGGGTCACCTTCTGCCAGGTGCACCGACCTGCCCAGGACCTGTGCTGCGATCTGGGATCAAGTGGGTCTTGCAGTCCTGACACCCCGACAGACTGTGGAATACCACTCACTGGGGCTGTTCTGCTGGCTAAAAAGAGATGTGTATTTGCCCAGCAATGTCAGAAGGTCATCTGAACTGGTTTGAATTCAAGTAACTCCCCTGAGCCTGGGAGTTACTGATAACTCCCCAAGCTTCCTTCCATAAATGGAAGTCTTGCCCTAATGAGGAAAACAAACTGGAGCACAAACTGTGGCAAAAGAAATGTAAAAAGATGATACGGGAGGCCAAGCAAGACTTTGAGGAACGTATGGCAGGCAACATAAAAGGGAATAACAAAAGCTTCTTCAAATATGTTAGAAGCAGGAAACCTGCCAGGGAAACGGTGGGTCCGCTGGATGGTGAGGGAGAGAAAGGGGTGATAAAAGGGGACTTGGAGACTGCAGAGAAATTAAAGGAGTTCTTTGCATCTGTCTTCACGGCAGAAGACCTTGGGCAAATACCCCTGCCGGAACAGGCTCCCTGACTAAAGAATTAAGTCAAATAGAGGTTAAAAGAGAAGACATCTCAGACTTAATTGACAAAATAAAGATCAATAAATCACCAGGCCCGGATGGCATCCACCCAAGAGTTCTGAAGGAACTCAAGAATGAAGTTGCTGACCTCTTGACCAAAATATGCAACTTGTCCCTTAAAATTGGAGGATAGCTAATGTCACGCCAATCTTTAAAAAAGGAAGGAGGGGGGACCTGGGAAACTACAGGCCGGTCAGCCTAACCTCTGTTCCAGGGAAGATGGTGGAAAGTCTCATTAAGGATAAAATCTTAAAATACATAGAAGAACAAGCTCTGCTGAGGGAGAGTCAGCATGGCTTCTGCAAGGGGAAGTCTTGCCTCACAAACCTGTTAGAATTTTTTGAAAAGGTCAACAGGCATGTGGATGCGAGCGAACCCGTGGATATTATATATCTGGATTTTCAGAAGGCATTTGACACGGTCCCTCATGAAAGGCTCCTGAGAAAACTCCACAGTCAGGGAATAAGAGGGCAGGTCCTCTTGTGGATTAGGAACTGGTTGAAGACCAGGAAACAGCGAGTGGGAGTCAATGGGCAATTTTCACAATGGCGAGAGGTGAAAAGCGGTGTGCCCCAAGGATCGGTCTTGGGACCGGTGCTTTTCAACTTATTCATAAATGACCTGGAGTCGGGGATAGGCAGTGAGGTGGCCAAGTTTGCAGATGACACTAAACTTTTCCGGGTGGTGAAGACCAGCAGGGATTGTGAAGAGCTCCAGAAGGATCTCTCCAAACTGGGACAATGGACAGCAAAATGGCAGATGCGCTTCAATGTAAGTAAGTGCAAAGTGATGCACATTGGGGCAAGAAACCAAAATTTCACATATACGCTAATGGGTTCTGAGTTGTCTGTGACGGATCAAGAGAGAGATCTTGGGGTGCTGGTGGACAGGTCGATGAAAGTGTCGACCCAGTGTGCGGCGGCTGTGAAGAAGGCCAATTCCATGCTCAGGATCATTAAAAAAGGGATTGAGAATAAAACGGCCAATATCATTATGCCTTTGTACAAATCGATGGTAAGGCCACATCTGGAGTATTGTGTCCAGTTCTGGTCACCACACCTCAAAAAGGATATACAGTAGTTGAATTGGAAAAGGTGCAGAAAAGAGCGACCAGAATGATTCGTGGGCTGGAGCACCTCCCTTATGAGGAAAGGCTACAGCGTCTGGGGCTTTTCAGCCTAGAAAAAAGGCGCCTGAGGGGGGACATGATTGAGACATATAAAATTATGCATGGGATGGAGAGAGTGGATAGAGGGAAATTCTTCTCCCTCTCGCACAACACCAGAACCAGGGGACATG
This sequence comes from Plestiodon gilberti rubricaudatus, assembly GCA_026170595.1. NCBI lineage: Eukaryota > Metazoa > Chordata > Lepidosauria > Squamata > Scincidae > Plestiodon > Plestiodon gilberti. Next base: position 231,271,387 of record JANXHW010000003.1, on the reverse strand, counting down.
CACTAAAATTGAGTGGAGGGAGAGTTAGAACGGATAAAAGAAAATATTTCTTTACCCAGCATGAAATTCATCTGTGGAACTCCTTGCCATAGGATGTGGTGATGGCACCTGGCCTAGATGCCTTTAAAAGGGGTTTGGACAGATTCATGGAGGAAAAGACCATCACAGGTTACAAGCCATAAGCAACCTGCTGGCTTTAGAAGTAGGTTTTCTCTGTGCCAGGTGCAAGGGAGCTGCTACAGGAAACAGGTTATCTTGTTGGCTGTGTGCTCCCTGAGGCATCTGGTGGGGCCACTGTGAGATGCAGGAAGTTGGACTAGATGGGCTTTTGGCCTGATCCAGCAGGGCTCTTCTTATGTTCTTAGGAATCTCCATGGTCATATTAGTTGTTCAGTAGATACTAGTTTGTTTCCGAGATCTAAAGCCATGTTCCTGTTTTATGAAAATATACAACGATCAAACTTCCAACGTTTCGGCAGTTGTTTCTAACGGCTTTCCTCAGGGATCACGGAGCTTCGTGGTTCTTGGATCCCTGAGGAAGGCCGTTAGAAACAACTGCTGAAACGTTGGAAGTTTGATCGTTGTATATTTTCATAAAACAGGAACATGGCTTTAGATCTCGGAAACTTGTATCTATTGAACGTTGTGGCCATGGAAACCTCGGTGTTATATGAGTTGTTGTTGCCTTCTTGCTTTGGTTTCCTATGTGCTGTTTCTTATTTGTGTGCTGCCTGGCAGCTTTTGCGGAAGGGCCTTTTAAACTAATAACAGACACTTCCCCCCCCCCCCCCTGTCTTCTCTGTGTCTGGAAGAGCCCCAAATGGAGGCCAACAGCATAGATTTGTTTTTGAAAGATTTAAAGCCTTTTACTCAGAAACCATGAAATTCTCTCCCTTATGAAGCTCCAGTATCGGCGCAGCCGCCACCGCCAGGGGAGCCCAGCATCTCCTCCTGAGGAGACCCCTTGCCTCCTCCGGCTCCGAGCTTCTACATCCTCTTCTGTTTGGGAGACGGCTGTGCTGAAGAGCCCCGCAGGTGCCCAGCCGCCGCCGCCTTTGCTCCAGCAGGGAAATCGGCGCCCACCAGAACCTGCACGATCTGCTGGGCAGGGAACCCTCTGGAGGCGGGGGGGACAAGATCACAGAGAGAGGTGATGGAGCGGGCCCTGCGCGCAGGCCGGCCAACCCTGCCGGGTCTCTCTGTTGGCTCATCCGTGGCGAGTGCTTGTAGCCTCTGCTGAATCTCCAGCAGTCCTTGGATCTCTTTGGGGCTCCAGTTTGCCAGCAGAACATCTGTGCTCTGTATTTCTTGCAGGAGTGCTGGGAGCGGCAGGGGGGCCTGCTCTCGGGAGCCCCCCGGGGCCACAGCAGGGTTCCTCCGGATCAACTTGGCCACTAGGTCTGGCGCGTGGCTGTGCACCTGCCCAGTGGTGTTCCTGCCGGGAGTGCTGCTTACAATGCTCTGCATCAGGTGCTTGATGATCTGATGCAGCAGGTTTTTAACAGCTGTGGAGGCGAGTTGCCCGGCCTCGCCCCGAAGGGTGCCGCTTTCTCCATGGCTGTGGTCACTGCTGCCAGCCGTTGAGCTCTGGGCACCAGGGTGCTTCGGGGGCCAAGCATGGGGAGAAGGCTGCCGTGCTCTGACCTGAGCTGCCTTGTTGTGGCCATGGTCGAAGGGTGGGGAGCCCAAGGAAGGGCCGGTCCCCAGCCGCCTTGGAAGGGCTTTCTGCGCTAGATCCAGCACCTCAGCAAAAGTGTCCTGCAGGGCACCGTTGTTGTCTCCGCCGGAGACGCTTCTCGGATAACTTGGGGCCTGGGGTGGGGATTTGATGATTTCCCGCACCGCGGCTGGGTTCCTGGCCAGCTCCACCACCAGCCTCATTCCTTCAGGAGAGCTGAAGACCCGGCTGATCTCGGGGGCTTTCTGTATCACCTGTCGCACCTGGGGGTTGTTGGTGACCAGCTCTTTCATCAAGTCAGGGCTTGAGAGTTTCCTCTGGATGAAGGGGTTTTCCAAGAGCTGGAGCATCATGTCAGGATTGGACATCAGCTGGCTCTGGAACTCCGCAAAGTTGGCCGTGTTGAGGCCCAGGCTGGCGGTGAGCTCACGGAGCCCCTCGCTGGCCAAGGCGCTGCTGTTCCGGGGAGCGCCCGGGTCCAGGCTGCTGCTGACAGGAGTGGAAGATCCCTGCCGAGAGGAATGCGTCCGGAGGACCACGTAGACGGTGGCGTCGTTGTCCAGGTGGATCCCATGCTGGCCCAGGGTCTTGTGATCTTTCAAGATCCGCCCGGCATAGACCAGCACCACGTGGTCGGGAGCAGAGGAGAAGTGCCGGGAAATGTGCTCCTTCAGCTCTCTGACCAACATGTCCTTGTGGACGAGGAATTCCTCCTTCTGCCAGGGAGTCTTCACGATGATCCGGACAACTTGGGGCTCCGGGGCGGCTCCCAGGTCAGCTCCAGGGACTTTCTGGCTTTCAACCATCCTGTTGCAAAGTTCCAATTCTTCCTTCTGGGAAAAGCCAAAGGCACTTTTGGGTGAGGAGCAGAGACAAGACTCCTTGGCGCTGCCCAGTGGAAGCCCAGCCCTGCTTTCCGCCCAGCCCAGGTGGCCCTGGCTTCTTTGCTCTGTCACCATGCAAGCGATGGGGCTCCTCTTCTCCTGACCCCTCCCTCCCCCTGCCCAGGGGCTCCACCCAACCTTCTGATGCGGAATCCACGGTCTGTGAGGTCACTGCTGAGGTCACTGGCTGGCTGGGATGGCTCCAGGATCTCTTTGCATTGTGCCGCTGGCTGGCGGGGGGCTGTGCAGGCTCTGCCCCCTCCCAGGATTCATTCCTACGACTCCCAAGACGGCCACCACATGCCGAAGGATGGATTGTCAGGGACCAGGTGGCCTCCAGAGCATCTTCTCCCTTACTGACCTGTCCAGCGCTGAAGAGCTCCCCCGTTGGGCGGACCCTGGGTGGATGGACACTGGGCAGGGCCCTTCTGCCCGGCTCTGTCTTCGCTGGCTCTTTTTAAACGCTGCTGCATTGTCCAGTTTTGTTTCTGCTTCTTGGTTTTTTTAATCTTAGATTGTGTTTAGTGTCCTTTGTTCTTGCCGTTGGAAGAACAACCTGCTTCTCTGATGAGCTTCAGATAAAAGGGTCGGCTACAGATGTCGTTCTGAGAGCTGGCCACTCTGCTGGGGGCTACGCTGCCTGTGTGGACATTACTAGGCATGGGAGATCTCAGGAGCGCCCCCCCCCCCAGGCTCCCTTTGCCCCGTCACAACACACGTGGTGGGAGGGAGAAGTCCATCTGAGTTCACCTGCATGGCTGCACCGGTGCAGGGGCCGGGCTGATGTACGTCTGACAATATCGGCGGTTCTCAAAGCTCTCCCCATGAGTTGGGGACGCTGTAAGTCTTTGCAGGGGTGGGCTGCCAGGAGCGGTGGTGCTCCCAGGATCATGCTGTCACTAGCTGCCCGCCCCCGCAAAGAACAGCTTCCCCAGAACTTTGAGAACCGCCAGTATACCACCTTTCTGGTCGTCCTCAGATTTCTCCTCAGATTTTATTCAAGGCAGTTTACACAGGCAGGCTCTTCGAAACCCCCCCCCCCCATAGGGTTTTTACAATCATGTTCCTTTCCTCAGGGCTGCTGAGCCTCATGCGCCACCGCAAGGCCTCAGTCCAGGGGCCGGCTCTCACCGCGACTGGGCTGCCGCCCCACGCTGGAGGCTGCCATGGGGGCCGGAGCCTGCTAGTGTGACCTTTCCCCTGACATGTGCGGTTTTGATGCGCTGGTGCATGGCTGGCGGAGAGGAGTGAATGCCCACCTGCAGCCCCGTCACCTCCCCGCCCAGCCAGTAAGGACGGGGCTCAAGTGGCGTGACGATGGTGGCAGACGTTGGTGCAGACGGAAGAACCGTGGTTTATGCCCCAGTCAGCAGGCCCCCAAGCCAGCGACACGCGTGGGAGGTCTAGGCGCTTTGCTGGGCAGAGAGTGGGGAGCCTTTGGCGCCTCCTCCCTGCAGAACTGAGGCTCAACAAGACCTTTATTTTCGCCTTGGAAGCAGCCCTGTGTGCTCTCTGCCCAAGCACATGTGCCTGTGGGGCTGCCCACTGAAGAGCCCCGGGACCCTGGAGGGGCCAGTGGAGGTGACGGCAAGTTGGCGCCCTGGCCCCAGTCCCTGGGATCGACCACAAGGGGGCCACCTGCCTGCCAGGACTGGGCTGCTGCCCTCCACGGAACTGCGAGAGGAAGCAGTGGGACACCCTGGGCGGTGGTGTGAGTCCTCCGCTGGTGATGCTGGAGACCTTCAGATGCCTGCAGTCCTGCTGATACACTTGAAGAGGCTTCAGAGAAACCACAGCTCCTGCGGCTGTCAGGGAGATGATAGCCCAGCTCGAAAAGCCACGCCTGGTCTTGTTTACGCCCAACCATCCACCTGTCGATCCAGGGAACCACGGCGGGCGGCACCGGCTATTCCTGCTTGCTCTGAACTCCAGGTCCTGGAGAAGCCCACTCCTCGCCTGCCTCCTAGGTGACCTTCAGTCAAGTCCCATGCAGCAGGCCCCCCTCAGGTGTGAGAACACACGGGTGACGCGCTCCCGGATCTGTCTTGTCCTCACCCCATAGACAATAGGGTTGAGCATGGGTGGGACGATCACATAGAGGTTGGCGAGCAGGATGTGGATGCAGCTAGGAATGTTGTGGCCAAAGCGGTGGGTGAGGAAGGAGAAGAAGGCGGGCAGGTAGAACATCAGGATGACACAGAGGTGGGAGCCACAGGTGCGGAGCGCTTTCAGGCGGGCTTCCTTGGAGGGGAGCCGGAAGGCGGCCCTGAGGATCATGGCGTAGGACAGGGCAATGAGCACCACGTCCAGCCCCGAGGACAGGAGGGTGGTGGTGAAGCCGTACCAGATGTTGATGGTGATGTCCGCACAGGCCAGCCGCGCAATGCCCATGTGTTCACAGTAGGTGTGGGGCATGGTGCTGTGTCCACAGTAGGGCAGCCTCTTGAGGAGGAAGATGGTGGGGAACATGATGCACAGTCCCCTCACAATGGCAGCCACGGCCACCTTCCCGATCACCGAGGGCGTCAGGATGGCCATGTAACGCAGTGGGTCGCAGATGGCCACGTAGCGGTCAAAGGCCATGGCCAGCAGGATGGTGGACTCTGCGATGAAGCTGAAATGGGTGAAGAACATCTGGGCGATGCAGGCGTCAAAGGAGATCTTCCTGGAGCCAAACCAGAAGATGGCCAGCATCTCCGGCACGGTGGCTGTAGACAGCATGAGGTCCGACACCGACAGCATCGCCAGGAAGAGGCACATGGGGTGGTGGAGGCTGCGGTCTGTGGCAACGAGGAAGAGGAAGAAAGCGTTGCCAGCCAGCGCCACGACATACATCAGGCAGAAGGGGACGGAGAGCCAGATGTGAGACTCCTCCATGCCTGGGATACCAGTCAAGACGAACGTGATAGGATCAAAGTTGCTCTGGTTGAGCGCAGCAGTCATTATGGGATGGTGCTCTCTGTTGCCCTTTATGGCTCCTGCAGGGGGAGAGGGAGAGAGAGAGAGAGAGAGAGAAACTGGAGATGCAGTCGCTCCCAGGACAACCGCTTGAGAGAATGTGCATGTGAAGGAGACAACAACCCCCCCCCCAGGTCGGGCCCTAGGCTTGTGCGAGGGCTGAGAAAAACGTTGACAGAAGGTCTCTTAGCAAGCGGGAAGGGACATTTCTTGGAAACTGCTTGACTCTCCACTTCCGCATCAATTATGATCGGGCCTGGAAGGGCTGGCTGGGCTGCACCAGAGTGTCGCTTTTCACGTGGGGCGAGCACCCCTCCCCCTCGAACGTGGCCTTTTACGGTTCCCTGTTGCCCTCTTTGCTCCTGTCCCCTGGGTAGCTCCCCCCCCCATCCGTGGCCCTGTGCTGTGTAGCCCAAAAACGGAACGGCCGCTCCGACAGGAAGCCAAACCAGCTGGCTGGCCTGTCTTGTTAGAGGGAGGGAGGGAGGGAGGGAGGGAGGTGTGCGAGATTGGACCCCAGAGCGAGGCGGCATTGAGGCACTTCACGCTCTGCACCCAGCTTCAAAAATGATTAACAAAATAATGATTTGGGTGCCCCAGGCCGCCGTCCGAGGCACGTCCTGGAAACACGTCAAAGGCCCAGACCTGGCGCTCCCTCCCTCCCCCCCCACGGGGTGCGGAAGGCACCAGTCAGAAGGAGGCAGACCAAGTCCCGCTGCCCCCCCAGCCATGTTTCAAGGGGCTCAGTCTGGAGGGAGGGAGGTGGGTTTCCCTGCCGCTCTCCCTGCACTTGGGGGGCCCTTTCCATCATGCACGTCTGCATTGAACGCAGCACCGTCGGTGTCCAGAGTGCTTCACAGAGTGAGAAAGACAGGTCCCTGCCCCGTGAAGCGTGCAGTGGACACCAGGTGGGATTGTCTTACAGCCTGACCCGACCCCCGCCGTGAGTCAAGCTGCACTGCCGGAACGTGACTACTGGCAGTGCAGCCCGACGATACTATTGGGCTGTCAGTCACACGTGCATTGGGTTGGACACCCCAAAGGAGAACCGCGTTGGCCCACCTGGAGGCGGCCTGCCGAACGCTGCCCCCCCTGACCCCACGCTGCGCCAGCCTCTTCTCCTCCCGCTCACCACAGTTCTAGCACAGCACTCCCCTCCCCAATGCATTTCCTCTGCCTTTTCCAATCCAGGGAGTGGAAGGAGCAGGAGGGGTAGTGGAGGCAAGTAGGCGGACTAAGATGGTGCCCCCCCACCAATCAGCTGCCTGAGGCGACAGCTTCAGCTGGCCTCATGGATGGGCCATGTTGCACGACCCCAAGTCCTGTCACGATGGCCGTGGGTTCCATCTGACACAAAACGTTAAGAAACGTTGGTTTGTTGTGGGTCTGCCAGCTGATGGGGAGGGGCAGCCAGAAAACCGCAAGAAGACCCTGGCTGCGGCAGGGACGTCTATGGGAGCTGCCTGCCCCCCCTGCACCTGGGGGCCTCAGGGGCTTTCTGTACTACTACCAAAGTGTCTCCATTGGCCTCAAGCCCCTGCTGCTATTGACATTTTTGGCAGGAAGAGTGTAACATCTGTAGTCGAATATGCGCAACGGGGTGGGGACGCACCGTCAGTGGGTGGGGCACGTTTGCGAGGGATGGGCGGGGGCACAAACAGGCTTCCTGCTTGCAGCGACTGTATTCTCGTGCACAAGCTGTTTTTGTTTTGTTTTTAAATTGTCAAATAAGAACAGAACGGTTGAAGAAGAGGACACTCCACTTTCCTGCATCGAAGGGGTGTGAGGCATTCAGGCAACAGGAGGCATCTTTCCATGCGCAAGAAAGGGTGCATGACCACACTTGACCTTTGGGAAAGGGGGCGGAGCCAGGGTGAGGCCCAGCGAGAACTGGCGGTGTGGAGGGGTCTTTGACTGGCCCTGGGCCCTCCAATGTGAAGAAGAGCAGCCTGCCTGATACTACACATGGCAGGAACCTAGGCAGGCAAGGGCTGTGGCATCCCTTTCTCACTGGTCTGCAAGAGGGGGCACCTGACCCTTTGGCGCATGCCAGGCTGCCTATCAAGGTGCAGGGACAGCGTCGGGGGGGGGAGGAGCCCCACGGGAGGAGGGAGCTTCCCGATGTGAGAGGAGCGCACTTCAAGCAGCGTCTGGAAAGGGGGGCAGGCAGGGGCAGAGCCAGGCAGGCACAGATGTGCCCAGCTGTGGGGAAATCCCCTGCTGCTGCTGCTGCTGCTGCTGCTGCTGCGGCCCTGTCCTGGTGCTGGGCAGGAACCTCCCAAGACGGCAGGTCTCCAGTTACATTGGTCGCCACCTGTCCCTAAGAGGTGCCTGCTGTCCCCCCCCCCCACGCTGCTGCTACCTGCCTAAGGTGGAGCCCTTTCCCAGGTACGGCACGTGCATTACTGGGAACATACACGAGAGAACTCATGCAAGGGCAGGGCCTCCCACGGCAACACAGCCAGTGAGGCTCCGGGACGGGGCTGCCGTGCGGTGGGTGGTTCGCCCCTGAATCTTCCACCAGCCCTGCCTGGGGCCTGTCTACACTGCTGGGACGGGTCAAAAAAAGGGAAGGAGCAGCCCTGACACCCCTCCCTCCCTCGGACCGACTGGTAAGGGACTTACGTTCGAGTGGGTGGGCTTGCGATGATGGGGGCAGCAGATGGAGACTTCCACGTGCCTCAGCAGCCCTGCAGTGGCCCGTGGTCCATGAATGCCGGTGGCCACAGCAGCAGAGTTGCACCTTCACGCTGGGGGTGGCTGGGAAGGGCAGGCAGAGACCACAGGGATGGAGCTCCAGCCTGAAACTGCGGAGCAGGTTAAAGATTAACAGGGCTGAACTGGGCTGGCTTCCTGCTACTGCTCCACCGCAACTTCCCCGTATGCCAGCCCCCCCTCTGGGGACTTCAGCCTTGCTTGCCCCCTTGGCCCGCCTGGTCCTGCTGCCATTCCTAATCCCCCCCCCCCCCGAAGGAAGGGCACCAACAAAGAGACAAGGATGGCCTGCTGCTGGGGTCTGCCAGGGAAGGGGCAACCCTGCCTCCCCCAGCAATTTGCATGGGCAGCACTGCACCCTCTAAAGGCTGTGACACACCGCAGGCGATGTGGCGCAGAACGTGGCTCTGTCGTCAGCCTTTCAGCCAATTGCCTGTTTGCTTCCCTACACGTCCCACCCCACTGCACCGAACTCGGCTGCCGATTGGGCAACGTTCAATGTTTCCATCTCCTCTCGGAGGGCTCTGCTAGCTGACGCACTGCCATGCAAGAGAAGAATGCAAGAGAATGCATGACATGCTGCCCACATGGCGCTGCTTCCCAGCGCATTGCGTCGCGCCGCGGGCGGTGTGTCATAGCCTTAATGACAGCTGCAGGGAGTTGCTGATTGATTTTCTTTTTCAACGTATACCTTGCCTTTTGCCAATGGACCCATGGTGGCTAAAAAGATAAGATTAAAAACATATTGCAATGCATAAAAACAAAATTATAAGAAAAAGTACACAGAAAACCAGTCTACATACATACATAAACCTTTATTGGCATACGTAAACAGACAGACAAGCAAAGCAAAAGGAATAAAACAGAATATTTACAAGCAAATCACCCTACGACATTGCTTATGAAAAATAAATCAGTCCACAGATGAATCAACATGGTTTACAGAGTGACAGACAGACCCTTCTGCCCTGGCAATCAATATTCCGTAAAGTTTTGGGGAAATATTGAATGGAGTTTGACGTTATTGGACAACTAATAAAAGATACTCAGCAATATAACTAATAAAATTTTGGGATTCTGTCCACTGTGCTGCGGCGTAACAATAAACGACCCATACTTTTTCCTTGTTCACCAGTCTTCCTGGTCCCCCCTCCTGATCTGCCAGTGTGTGCTAAGCGCTGTGCCGCGCATGCAAGGGGAGCCCCCCCCAGAACCCCCTTTTCCTTCCAGGCACCGGACCTGCACCAGCAACAGGCTCGGGAATTTTTCTCTGAACCCCTGTGACTGCATTTGCTGCAGCTGCCGCAAGGCTGGTGATAGCCGCGTCTAGTGCGCCATCGGGGGGGGGGGCGGATGGACCAAGGGGCAGCAGAGATCAAAGCGGGTCCCAAATGCCTTGAGATGAAGCTTTGCCTCCCCTCCCTCCCACCCTCCTGAGCAGAAAGAAAAACGCTGGAGAAGCAAGTTCATTGTGGATGAAAAGGCAAGCTTCCTTCTTTGTGCCTGACTGACAGCTCAGAGTCAGCTGACCAGCCCATGGTCCCTGGCCTGGGCCGCCTCCCACTCCTCACCCTGATCACTCAAAAGCCGCCTCCGTCCTAGAGGCAAGACAAGGGCGGTCAGAAGCCGGACAGAGAGAGCAGCCCAGTCCTCCAGAGCTTCCTTTCAGTTTGAAGTACTGGGGGGGGGGGGAGGGGAGACCCTTGCTTCATTTATTTAGGGCTCTCTCTGAAGCAGGGGCTTGGTTCAGAGTGCGAGTCTTGCCAAAGCAGACCCACAGGACTAGAGCCCAGCACTAGGCAATGCAATGGCTGGCCAGTGTGCTTGGGATTATTTGAGAGAAAGAAGCTCCTGAATGGTGCAGGATGCTTCCCTAGAAGAATGAGGACTCCATCACGAGAGCCGAGAGGAAAGAGAGGTTGAGGAGGAGGGTGGGGAGGGTGTCAGACTAGGACGTGAAGGTCTTGGGTTCTTTCTTTTTGATTTGGTATTGATCCCAGTGCCTCTGAGATTCCTTCCCATTCATTATTGGCGTACTTCCCAAGAGCACACGGCGCAGAGACCCCAGCCAGCGGGACCCCGACTCTTCAGCTCTCAGCACAGCACACCCTTGCTCCTTTCCATGCAACGGCTCTCTCTCTCTCTCTCTCTCTCTCTCTCTCTCTCTCTCTCTCTCTCTCTCTCTCTCTCTCTCTCCGGTTCTCTTTCTCCATCCCGCTAACATCTGCTTTGCATCTGGTAAACCTCCTTTCTTGGCAGCTGGTACATGTCGTCTTCTTTCAACTCTTTCCAGGTCGCCCTGACCTATAACCATTTCTCTAGCAGAAGAAGACTTCCTGTATGCAGGTCAATCGCTCTCTGCTGGACCCAACAAGAGACAGATGTTGTTGTTGCCATGGCGGCTCTTTCTGTAACCATCCTGGCAGCGGCGGTAATCTCGCCGTCGAAACATTCCTCCGGCAAGACGTCCGCCCACCTGCTTTCCTTATGTATAGATGAGGCAGCAGTGCTTGAACTCTCAAGGGTCTGATTCTATTCTGAATATCATGTACTGATCAATACTGATGATTAAGAACTAAATTTCTTTCCAGCATCAGTTTAAAGACTGACAGGCAGAGGGCGGAATCAAATGAGACTCTTATCGTGCAATGTTTTAAATATACGGGAAAGGACGCCATGTAATAAAAGACTTGTACTTTAATCACATCCAGTGCCTAGACGGATCTCCTGATGGCAGCCGACATAGGCACACAAAAATAGCTAAAATCCAAGGGTATTAGCCCAACGTTTCATTCCGGTCTCGGAACCTCTTCCTGGGGCGAAATCGAGTAGATTGAGATGGTGTTGTTCTTCAGACTCTTATCGTCTGCAGGACGCCCCTCCCCCTTCACCACCTGCATGTCCTCCTGGCCCCTTCCTCACTTCTCCCTCTTCTGCAGTAAATGTCCCTAATCACGTGGTGGGGGGGGTGTCTGACCAGCTCCCCTACATGCTCTGCTAAACCTACCAGCATCCATAAGAGCATCAGAAGAGCCAGGGCCCCTCTAGTCCAGCTCCCTGTAACTCCCAGGGGCCCCACCAGAGGGAGCACACGAGACAAGAGACCTGTATCCTGTCACCACTCCCTTGCATCTGGCACTCAGAGAGAGCCTACTACAGTACTAAGACCAGGAGGTTGCTTACTGTATCCCCATCATGGCTTGTCACCTGTGCTGAACTTTCCCTCCATTCATCAGGAAGAAGGGGGAGGGCTGCTCAGCACTAAAGAGGGGGCTGAACCTGCTCCTGCCGAGGTGAACCCCAGCTGGTCAGCATTCCTCTGCCCCCTTTCCCCATGCTCCACAGCAGAGCAGGGAACGACCCCATTTCCCTTGCTGAGGCTACTTCTGAGTAAGTAGCTTTCTGGATTGTAAGGTCAGCCTGGGCTGAGAGTGCTCAGCTCCGGCTCCAGTTCCTACATAGGGAGAGCAGGCGAGCTATGCGCTCCCGGCCGGATCTGCTTGGTTTTTGCCCCATAGATGACGGACGGGGCAGGGAAAATGGCAAGCAGGTTGCTGGCCAGCATCAGGATGTGGATGGGGGAGGGGTGCTCTTTGCCGCAAACCTGTAGTAGGCAAAGACAGAGAAGACGGACGCAAAACATCAACGGGACGGACGAGGCGTGAGACTTTGCTGTGGAGTTTGTTGGATCGGCAATTAGAAAACACTTCTGGAATTTTATTTGTATCTCTAACTACAGCTGCGAGGTTCTTGTATGCCCCAAACTGGAAATCTGCGGAGCGGAGGTGCCTTTGTAGTTGAAACTTTTGGAATTGGCAGACATGGACAAACTGACCATGTTAGGTAAAGAGAAATCTGTAGATACTTTTGTAAAGAATTGGAAACCGTTTATAGATTTTTTACAGGTAAGGGAAAATAAGAATGATTTAGTGATATGTGGCTTCGTTGAGTAGGACGATTTGCTTTTAGACTCTCCCATTGCATCTGCCGAGAGTCAGTCCGCAGAATTTTTTTCAGTTGTCCAGGGCTTATGACTAGACTTGCCATACGTCCCAGAATGGCTGGGATCGTCCCGGATTTCAGGCTCAGGTCCCAGCATCCCGGGAGGTATGGCGCCATCCCGGATTGCTGCTGCCGCCGCCGCCATTTTGAAATTTAACTAACTTACCGGGGCGCCAGCATGTTGGCTCGCAAAATCTTGCGAGATCCAAGATGTCAGCACCCAAATCTCGTGAGGGCCCCCACAGCCGCTCGGAATCACTCGCAGAATGCTGTGTAGCCGGAAAGCTGACAGCACTGACTTCTGACCACTGATTGTCTGAATAAAATGACACCCCCCTCTTACTGACTGTATCCCTTTGGGGATTTGTCTGTGAGCAGCAGATGCCCACAGCCAAGTGCGTTCGGACTGGGGGGGGGACGGACGACTTCCCTGCTGCGCCCCCCCCCCCAGTGGTAAGGCAGCCTCTCCTGGCAGCCTCTTCAGGACAAGGATTTCCTCTTCCACAATCTGTGTAACACTCGGTCACGGATCTCTTTGGTTTTGACGCCATACACGATGGGGTTGAGAGTGGGGGGCGCCAGCAAGTAAAGGTTGGCCAGCAGGATGCGAGCGTGAGGGGCCACCTGGTGCCCAAACCGGTGCGTCAGAATGGAGAAGAGGCCGGGCACAAACGCGATGAGGATCACACAGAGGTGGGCGCCACAGGTGTTGAAGGCTTTGAGCCGAGCCTCTCTGGAGGGCAGGCGCAGGACGGCCCGCAGGATCAGGGCGTAGGAGGCAGCGATGAGCAGCAGGTCGGAGATGCCCACGTAGAGGGCCACGCTCAGTCCGTAGAGGCTGTTCGTGGTGATGTCCGTGCAGGCCAGTTTCACCACGGCCATGTGCTGGCAGTACGTGTGGGGCACCACATTGCTTGTGCAGAAGGGCAGCCTGCTGGCCAGGACTGGCAGCGGGGTGACCAACACCACCGCTCGGGCCACGACAGCCAGGCCGATCTTGAGGAGCACCGGATTGGTCAAAATGGCTTCATAGCGCAGAGGCGAGCATATGGCCACATAGCGGTCAAATGCCATGGCAACCAAGACGCTGGTCTCCATCACAGAAAAGGAGTGAATAAAAAACATCTGAGCCAGACAGCCGCTGAAGCTGATCTCCCTAGCATGGGACACGAAGATGCCGAGCATCTTGGGCAGGGTGGCCGACGAGATGACCAGGTCGATGCCGGCCAGCATGGAGAGGAAGAGGTACATGGGCTTGTGGAGGCTGGGCTCCGTCCCGATGACGAGCAAGAGGCTGCTGTTTCCCAGGATGGTGACGACGTACATGGAGGAGAGAGGGATGGAGAGCCAGAGGGAGGCGGAATCCAGCCCAGGGATCCCCAGCAGGACAAATGAGGAGGGCTGGAGGTGGGTGCCGTTAAACGTGGGCATGATGATGGACCAGGCGCCAGGGCATCCAAGAGCATGATGGTCCTAGAGGAGAGGGAAGAGCAGAGCACTTCTGATGACCAAGCTCTCCTCCTGGGAAACCAGATCGACAGAGGTCCAGGCAGCAGTAACCTTGCCGTGTGTTTAGCTTGGAGGGGTGCGAAGGGCTGAGCCCAATACCCACCTGCCAGCCTTACCATGTGCAAACAAAACGGCCCACGGCCTGAGCGGGGGTAGCAGCACTGCCCGAAGAACACCAGCACTGCCCTGCTGGATCCGGCCCCTCCAGCCCCGCTTCCTGCAGCATCTCCCAGTGGCCCACCAGGGAGCACCCAAGGCAGCAAGAGACCTGCATCCTGGTGCCACTCCCTGGCGCCTGGCAGTCAGAGACAGGCTACTTCTAAAACCAGGCGGCTGCATCATGTCCCCTCACCCACCCACTCCCTCCACCCACCTGTCCCTCCAGCCCCCTTTGAAAGACCTCCTGGCTGTCAGGATCCACCCCCACTTGGCGGCCGCCACCCACTTACCCTCTGAGCAGAGGAGTGCAAGACCGCCGTTCCCTGGGGGGGCTGGCCCCACATTCTTCTCTTGCGTGGGCTCTCCGCCTCCAGGCGATGCTCACTCATGGACAGCATCCGCCCCCAGGCCAGGCAGGCAGCACCACTTGAACTCGGCCTGCCTGCCCAGGCCAAGCATTTGCCATCCTGGGCTCCCTGCACCCCCCCGCACCCCCCCCCCAAGGTGGTGGGTAGGGACCCTGGGTGCTGCTTTCCTCGGAAGCCAGGTCACCCCCGAGGCCTCTGCTGCCTGCTCAAGTCACACAGCCTGGGAAGGGAAGTGGACCTGATTCTGCAGCCTCCTGCTTCCAGTGTCGCCTTTTGGTGCAGCTCCTGATTTGGCTTAGTGATTTGCATGGTCCCCACGAAGTGCGTCTTTCAGTGGCTCATGATTGGGATCATCTCTGCATCCGGCAGCCTTCAACTCTGCGACAAGACGTCTGCTGCATCTTCCTCCTTCTCCCTGCTCCCACGGAATAAGGGACCCTCTGTCGCCTCCTCTGGCTTGCGTCTGTGTCTCGCTCCCTCCGAGGACGTGCTTTGCAATCTGCACCTCCCGCTGGTATCTGCCTGCCTGCCAGCCCCCGCCAGTCACGCCTGCCTGGTGAAATTCCCTCCTCGCTTGAGGAAGGGCTTGCTGTGGGGCACCTTGTTCCATAACAAGCCAGCAGCACCCTGTTTTCCACAGAGACCCACCTTTTGACGCTTTGAGGACTGCAAGCAGGAGAGAAAGGCGGACCCAACTCGCTCCTGCTGCCTGCAACTGGCAGCTGCACAGAGCCATCACAGCTGGGAGCCAGCGAGAGAGCTCTGGTCTTCCATGAATTTTACCAGTCTCAAGCTCGGGACGACCGTCTCCACCACGTCTTGTGGCAATGAGTTCCACATGCTACTTATGCACTGTGTAAAGAAGCATCTCCTTTTATCTGTCCTAAATTTCCTGCTAGTCAGTTTCATTGGATAACCCAGCCTGGTTCTAGTATTGGAAGAGAGGGAGAAAAACGTCTCTCTCCCCGCTATACGTCTCAATCATCCTGCTTCCCCCTTTTCCCAACTTTTTTAGCCCCCAATGCTGTCGGAAGGGGCTCCAGCCCTCTGACCATTTGGGTTGCCCTCCTTTGCACCTTTCCTAGCTCGACAATAACAGCCTTTTTGAAGGGCGGAGGCCAGACCTGGGCTCGGATTCACATCCGCAGTCTTCCTCTGGACCCGAATGTCCCGAATGTCTCCTGGCACAGAGCCGCACTCGCCACTGCTGCTGCGCACTGGGACAACGACAACAGGGGCTCTCTCCACCCCACCCCCCAAGACCTCTCTCCTGCTTTGCACCAACAGCTCAGGCACCAGCAGTTCTCCAGGGTTTTTTTTTTTTTTTGGCGTTTTTGCCCCAGTAGCGGGCATCACTGAACACTTCTCAACGGGGAACGGCACCTGCCCTTGGCCTGCCCCCCCTGGAGAGAGAGAGGGGTCCCTTCGAAGGAGCAGGTCCCAACCTGGTTTCCCGCTTCTTTCTGCCGCCACCCGGAATAGCTTGGCATCGTCCTCGGAGGCTGGCCGGCTGCCTGCTGCTTCCTCCAGACCACTGGTTACGAACCAGGGCAAACGCACCGCCGGCGGTCCCAAGACAGGTCCGAGGGGCCCCACTGCCGATGTCCCTCCACTGCGAAAAGGGCCCCTAGCTCTGCGCTCCCACCAGTTCCCAGTCCGGGCAGGAAAGGACCAGACCTCTCAGTCCACGACTGCGAAGCTGATGCAGAAGAAGCCTGGCTGAGGGAGGGAGGGTTACTAAAGAATTACCTGACTAAAGAATTAAGTCAAATAGAGGTTAAAAGAGAAGACGTCTCAGACTTAATTGACAAAATAAAGATCAATAAATCACCAGGCCCGGATGGCATCCACCCAAGAGTTCTGAAGGAACTCAAGAATGAAGTTGCTGACCTCTTGACCCAAATATGCAACTTGTCCCTTAAAACGGCCACTGTGCCAGAGGATTGGAGGATAGCTAATGTCACGCCAATCTTTAAAAAAGGAAGGAGGGGAGACCCGGGAAACTACAGGCCGGTCAGCCTAACATCTGTTCCAGGGAAGATGGTGGAAAGTCTCATTAAGGATAAAATCTTAAAATACATAGAAGAACAAGCTCTGCTGAGGGAGAGTCAGCATGGCTTCTGCAAGGGGAAGTCTTGCCTCACAAACCTGTTAGAATTTTTTGAAAAGGTCAACAGGCATGTGGATGCGAGCGAACCCGTGGATATTATATATCTGGATTCAGAAGGCATTTGACACGGTCCCGCATGAAAGGCTCCTGAGAAAACTCCACAGTCAGGGAATAAAGAGGGCAGGTCCTCTTGTGGATTAGGAACTGGTTGAAGACCAGGAAACAGCGAGTGGGAGTCAATGGGCAATTTTCACAATGGCGAGAGGTGAAAAGCGGTGTGCCCCAAGGATCGGTCTTAGGACCGGTGCTTTTCAACTTATTCATAAATGACCTGGAGTTGGGGATAAACAGTGAGGTGGCCAAGTTTGCGGGTGACACTAAACTTTTCCGGGTGGTGAAGACCAGCAGGGATTGTGAAGAGCTCCAGAAGGATCTCTCCAAACTGGGAGAATGGGCAGCAAAATGGCAGATGCGCTTCAATGTAAGTAAGTGCAAAATGATGCACATTGGAGCAAGAAACCAAAATGTCACATATAAACTAATGGGTTCTGAGTTGTCTGTGACGGATCAAGAGAGAGATCTTGGGGTGCTGGTGGACAGGTCGATGAAAGTGTCGACCCAGTGTGCGGCGGCTGTGAAGAAGGCCAATTCCATGCTCGGGATCATTAAAAAAGGGATTGAGAATAAAACGGCCAATATCATTCTGCCTTTGTACAAATCGATGGTAAGGCCACATCTGGAGTATTGTGTCCAGTTCTGGTCACCACACCTCAAAAAGGATATAGTTGAATTGGAAAAGGTGCAGAAAAGAGCGACCAGAATGATTCGTGGGCTGGAGCACCTCCCTTATGAGGAAAGGCTACAGCGTCTGGGGCTTTTCAGCCTAGAAAAAAGGCGCCTGAGGGGGGACATGATTGAGACTTATAAAATTATGCATGGGATGGAGAGAGTGGATAGAGGGAAATTCTTCTCCCTCTCGCACAACACCAGAACCAGGGGACATGCACTAAAATTGAGTGGAGGGAGAGTTAGAACAGACAAAAGAAAATATTTCTTTACCCAGCGTGTAATTCATCTGTGGAACTCCTTGCCACAGGATGTGGTGATGGCATCTGGCCTAGATGCCTTTAAAAGGGGTTTGGACAGATTCATGGAGGAAAAGACCATCACAGGTTACAAGCCATAAGCAACCTCCTGGTTTTAGAAGTGGGTTTTCTTTGTGTCAGGTGCAAGGGAGTGGCAGCAGGAAACAGGTTATCTTGTTGTCTTCTTGTGCTCCCTGAGGCATCTGGTGGGGCCACTGTGTGACACAGGAAGCTGGACTAGATGGGCCCTTGGTCTGATCCAGCACGGCTCTTCTTATGTTCTTATGTTCTTATGTTCTTATGAGGGAGGGAGAGACTTGGCCAGAGGCTTTTTCAAAGGCCGCGAGACACAGGGTCCACTGAATTGCCTCCATCCTCCTGCCGGTGGTTGCCCCCCCAGCTCTTCCCCCCCCTCCTTGCCGCCTTCTCCCCACTGAGCCTCCCCCCCTGGCTCCAAGGAGTGCCAACTGCTCTCCATAGAGCAGGTGGTTCTTCTTGCCACCCCACAAGCGTCCAGCCCCACTCCTTGGAGGCTCCCCCCCACTCAGTGCCTGCCCGCCACACAAGCCTCTGCTGCCAGGAACGTTTCGGAGGGCAGCAGCCTCCCCCCGCCCCCACCTCGCCATGCTTCATTCTTGGGCGACTGACAGGCTCTTTTTCCCTCTACAGCCAGATTTGTCCAGAGACAGTTTTCTGTTGCCACCAGCCAGGCGTCTCCTCAGAGAGAGCGAGAGAGAGAGAGAGAGAGAGAGAGAGAGAGAGAGAGGGAGAGAGAGAGAGAGAGAGAGAGAGAGAGGGAGAGAGAGCGAGCGAGCAGCTGAATGATGCTGCTGCTGCAGCTGCACCAGAAGCACCACCTTCCATCTTCCCCAACCCTCCAGTGAGCACCAGTTCCTTACCCCGCTTCCTGGCCAGATGAGTCGGAGCCCAGATTCAGCAGCGGCCAGCGTGCCCGCCGTGCCCCCCCCGCCCCCCCCCCCAGGGTGCTGTCAGTCTGAACAACAGCAGGAGCCCCTCACTCTGTGACTCTGCCGGACCAGACCTAGCAGGAGGGCGGCTGGGAAGTATTTGTGGGGAGTGAGCTGCAGCAGGGATCCCTCATGGCAGCAGGCCGGGGCCCCTGGGAGCTCGGCTCTTTCCCTTAGGAACGCAGGGGGGTCTTAAGGAGCAGCAGCCGCTCTCTTCCGGCTGAAAAGCACCGATGGAAACCCACAGGGGCTCTGAACTGACCTTGAGCAGCCACAGAGCCAGGTCTCCCCACGCACCAGCCGCAGGAGAGCCCTGCCTGCCTGCCTGCCTGCAGCGAAGGCGGGGGATCCAAAAGTGAGTGAGTGTGTGTGTGTGTGTGTGTGTGTGTGTGTGAAGACAGGGATGTCTGCAGGGCTTTGCCTGCTGCTGCTGCTGGTGGAGAGTCTGCCAAGGAGACAACCCCCAAGCGGCTTGCGGACAAGAGACGGGGTCACCGGGCTGCTCCCTCCCGCAAGGCCAGTTCAGGCGACTGCCGGTGTCGCTGTGCACCTTTTGCAGTGGCTCTCAGTGAATGCGACACCAGTCGTTTCGTATCAAAGCCCCTGCCTTGGACCTGGGACGTCCTCTTGAGATGCCAGGCGCCCCCTGGTGCCCGCTCTGCACCTGCGCTGCACCTGACACTGCTGAACCTTGAGGTCACCCTGTTGACCTTCATCCTGATGAGAAAGAATTGCCGGATCCAGACGCCAACAGCCCAACCACCCTATCCAACCCCCCCATCAATGCACCAGAGTACCCAGTGCACCTTGCAGCGTGTGTGTGTGTGTGTTCCTTGAGTCGTTGCTGGTGCAAGTCCGAGTGGTCCTGGGTAGGTGGGTCAAGGCCAGGAAGGGGGATAGGGTCACTCCTGGCTCAGTCACACACCCCTCCCTGCAAAAAACCCCCCAACCAGTGGCTCCTGCAGAGCGAGACGTGGCTGGGAGTGCTCTGAAGCCGTCATGTCCCCACCACTGGCTGCTGTCCTCCTGGCTCACCTTCCTGCAGGTTCTCTCGCCTGAAAGAGCACCCAGCCAGGGACTCTCCTTTGCCCAGCTGTGCCCACTTGCCCACATTAACACCCTCAGCCCTTAACCCTTAACCCCTAAGAGCTATGGCCCTGGACCCTGAGGGGTTAGAACATAAGAACATCAGAAGAGCCCGGGGGCTGCTGGGTCAGGCCAAAGGCCCCTCTAGTCCAGCTTCCTGTGTCACACAGTGGCCCCACCAGATGCCTCAGGGAGCACACAGCCAACAAGATAAATCCTGTTTCCTGCTGCCACTCCCCTGCACCTGGCACAGAGAAAACCTACTTCCAAAGCCAGGAGGTTGCTTATGGCTTGTAACCTGAGATGGTCTTTTCCTCCATGAATCTGTCCAAACCCCTTTTAAAGGCATCCAGGCCAGGTGCCATCACCACATCCTGTGGCAAGGAGTTCCACAGATGAATTACACGCTGGGTAAAGAAATATTTTCTTTTGTCTGTTCTAACTCTCCCTCCACTCAATTTTAGTACGTGTCCCCTGGTTCTGGTGTTGTGCGAGAGGGAGAAGAATTTCCCTCTATCCATCTCTCCATCCCATGCATAATTTGATACGTCTCAATCATGTCCCCCCTCAGGTGCCTTTTTTCTAGGCTGAAAAGCCCCAGACGCTGTAGCCTTTCCTCATAAGGGAGGTGCTCCAGCCCACGAATCATTCTGGTCGCTCTTTTCTGCACCTTTTCCAATTCAACTATATCCTTTTTGAGGTGTGGTGACCAGAACTGGACACAATACTCCAGATGTGGCCTTACCATCGATTTGTACAGAGGCATAATGATATTGCCGGGGTTCGGGACAGAGACGGCCTTGGTCGCCTTGGTGGATGACCTGCGCCGGGGACTGGACAGGGGGAGTGTGTCCCTGTTGGTCCTGCTGGACCTCTCGGCGGCTTTTGACACCATTGACCATGGTGTCCTCCTGGGTCGGTTGGCTGGGTTGGGGCTTGGAGGCACCGTTCTGAGGTGGTTCCGCTCCTTCCTGGCTGATAGATCCCAGAAGGTGGTGCTGGGGGATGCTTCTTCGGCACCCTTGCCCTTGAGGTGTGGGGTGCCGCAAGGGTCAATTCTATCCCCCATGCTGTTTAATATCTATATGAAGCCGCTGGGAGAGGTCATCCGGAGGTTTGGGGTAGGGAGTCATCAGTATGCGGATGACACCCAGCTCTTTCTCTCCTTTCCACCTGACTCCAAGGGGGCGGTCGATGTCCTGAATCGTTGTCTGGAGGCAGTTGGGAGCTGGATGGGGGCGAACAAGCTGAAATTAAACCCTGATAAGACAGAGGTTCTTCTGGTCCAGAAGTCTACGACTCAGGTACTGGATCATCGTCCTGCTCTGAATGGGGTTGTACTCCCTCTGAAGGAGCAGGTCCGCAGCTTGGGGGTTCTCCTGGATGCGCAGCTGCTCCTGGATTCCCAGGTGGCGGCCGTGGCCAGGGGGGCTTTTGCCCAGCTTCGGCTGGTGCGCCAGCTGCGACCGTACCTGGATCGTGCTGACTTGGCCACGGTGACCCATGCCCTAGTGACATCTAGACTAGATTACGTAATGCGCTCTACGTGGGGCTGCCTTTGAAGACTGTTCGGAAACTGCAACTAGTGCAGAATGCGGCGGCCCGGGTGGTTGCCGGGGCTTGTCGGTTCGACTCAGTCGGACCATTGCTTCAGCGGCTACACTGGCTGCCGGTTCATTTCCGGGCACAATTCAAAGTGCTGGTTTCGACTTTTAAAGCCCTTAACGGCTCGGGTCCAGGGTATTTGAGGGACCGCCTCCTTCCTTATAATCCGACCCGTACTCTGAGGTCATCAGGGGGGGCCCTGTTGACCGTGCCGCCACTGAGGGAGGTGAGGGGGATGGCGGCGCGGAATAGGGCCTTCTCGGCAGTGGCGCCCCAATTATGGAATTCCCTCCCCCTGGAATTAAGAACGGCTCCCTCCTTAGAGACCTTTCGGCGGGGCCTTAAGACATTTTTATTTAGATCAGCATTTGATGTCTGACATGGCGGGCTGGCTTTTTAACAAATCGCTTTTAACAAATGTAAATGTGGATGACCCACTGGGGCTGTTTGTTTTAATTGTTTTAATTGCTTTTAATTATTTTAATTCTTGATTTTAAATGTATTCATGTATTTTAATGTTTTTGTTGTAAGCCGCCTTAATTGCCCTGGTGGGAGAAAGGCGGGGTAAAAATTCTATAAATAAAATAAATAAATAAATAAATAAATAAATATTGGCCGTTTTATTCTCAATCCCTTTTTTAATGATCCCGAGCATGGAATTGGCCTTCTTCACAGCCGCCGCACACTGGGTCGACACTTTCATCGACCTGTCCACCAGCACCCCAAGATCTCTCTTGATCCGTCACAGACAACTCAGAACCCATTAGCTTATATGTGAAATTTTGGTTTCTTGCCCCAATGTGCATCACTTTGCACTTACTTACATTGAAGCGCATCTGCCATTTTGCTGCCCATTCTCCCAGTTTGGAGAGATCCTTCTGGAGCTCTTCACAATCCCTGCTGGTCTTCACCACCCGGAAAAGTTTAGTGTCATCTGCAAACTTGGCCACCTCACTGCCTATCCCCGACTCCAGGTCATTTATGAATAAGTTGAAAAGCACCGGTCCCAAGACTGATCCTTGGGGCACACCGCTTTTCACCTCTCGCCATTGTGAAAATTGCCCATTGACCCCCACTCGCTGTTTCCTGGTCTTCAACCAGTTCCTAATCCACAAGAGGACCTGCCCTCCTATTCCCTGACTGTGGAGTTTTCTCAGGAGCCTTTCATGAGGGACCGTGTCAAACGCCTTCTGAAAATCCAGATATATAATATCCACGGGTTCGCTCACATCCACGTGCCTGTTGACCTTTTCAAAAAATTCTAACAGGTTTGTGAGGCAAGACTTCCCCTTGCAGAAGCCATTCTGACTCTCCCTCAGCAGAGCTTGTTCTTCTATGTGTTTTAAGATTTTATCCTTAATGAGACTTTCCACCATCTTCCCTGGAACAGATGTTAGGCTGACCGGCCTGTAATTTCCCGGGTCCCCCCTCCTTCCTTTTTTAAAGATTGGCGTGACATTAGCTATCCTCCAATCCTCTGGCACAGTGGCCGTTTTAAGGGACAAGTTGCATATTTGGGTCAAGAGGTCAGCAACTTCATTCTTGAGTTCCTTCAGAACTCTTGGGTGGATGCCATCCGGGCCTGGTGATTTATTGATCTTTATTTTGTCAATTAAGTCTGAGACGTCTTCTCTTTTAACCTCTATTTGACTTAATTCTTTAGTCAGAGAAGGCCGTTCAGGCAGCGGTATTTGCCCGAGGTCTTCTGCCATGAGGACAGATGCAAAGAACTCATTTAATTTCTCTGCAGTCTCCAAGTCCCCTTTTATCACCCCTTTCTCTCCCTCACCATCCAGTGGACCAACCGTTTCCCTGGCAGGTTTCCTGCTTCTAACATATTTGAAGAAGCTTTTATTATTCCCTTTTATGTTGCCTGCCATACGTTCCTCAAAGTCTTTCTTGGCCTCCCGTATCATCTTTTTACATTTCTTTTGCCACAGTTTGTGCTCCTGTTTGTTATCCTCATTAGGGCAAGACTTCCATTTACTGGTTTATTTATTTATTTATTTAAAAAATTTATATCCCGCCTTATCCCATGCCGAGGCAAATGCCCAAGGCGGCTTACAACAAAAATTAAAAACAGTTTAAAATACAAACAGTTTAAATACATAATGGTCTTCATAATGTGGTTTCTGGCCGTTTCAGGAGGTGCCCTTGTTGTGGCACGTCAGCGGGACACCAGAGGTATTACTACTATGTTTCCCCGAAAATAAGACAGTGTCCTATTTTAATTTTGGTTCCAAAAATGCAGTAGGTCTTATTTTCAGGGAGGTCTTATTTTCCCAACCTGTGGCTCGACTCCCCCGGCACTTACATTGACTGATTAAAGCTTCATTCTTTTCGGAGGGTGCAAGGCCTGCACGGCCTGTACTCGAGTCCTCCACCATGGAGACGACATGCTAGAGAGACTCTGCAAGGTTGTAGCCTCCTTGCAGGCCTCTCTAGCACGTTGTCTCTATGGTGGAGGACTCAAGTGCAGGCTCAAATCGGTCAAAGTAAGTGCTGGGGGGATCGCGTCTGGCTGATGATCCTAGCTAGGTCTTACTTTCGGGAAGGACTTATATTGACGAGTGCCAGCAAAAATCATGCAAAAATGACAGTAGGTCTTATTTTCAGGATAGGTCTTATTTTCGGGGAAACAGGGTAGCACAAAAGGGAATGTGTGCCAAAAGATGTTGGGAGAAGTTGCGATGCGACTTTTAAACTCCTAGCAGTCCTGTGTACTACAGATTAGAATAACTAACAATTATGAGGTTGGGAAGAAATACAATGCGATGCAGGAAAACGTGCAAAGATGGAAACAATCCAAACAGAAGGTTTTATGCACGAATTCAACACAGAAATCATTCAGGGGCCCCCCAAAGGGGCTTTCGTGAAGTTGCGCAACAAGTTGTAGAATTCCAACCCAGCGTTGGACCCTCTGCAGCGAGCTCCTGCAGGTGAAGGGGCGGGGGTTGCCCAGCAGGAACGGCCAGCCCCCTTGGGGTATGCCCCCTAATGAATGTGGCAAAGACAGGCCTGGGCAGGGGAGGGCTTAGCAACTGGTGAGGTGAGCCGAGGCGAGGGCCAGGATCGGAGGTGGCCACTCTCGCCCCTACACTGCACTGTCCCGCTGTCCCGCTGGCCCTTTGTCCCCCGGCCCCCGCTCTGCGCCTCCGTTTCGGCTCTCGCCCTCCTTTGTCCCTCCAGCCCCTCCCTGGCTGTCCCTCTTCCCGGCCACTTAATAATAATTATAATTATAAACCAGTATTTATATACCGCCTTATCCATTGGATTTCTCCTCCGACTTTAATTCAAAGGCGCTTTACACAGGCAGGCTTTCTAAACTCCAAGGTGTTTTTACAATACAATATGTTCCATTCTTTCGTAGAACCCTTCATTCTAGATGTTTCTTTCACAGTCCAGCTCTCTCTCTCTCTCTCTCTCTCTCTCTCTCTCTCTCTCTCTCTCTCTTCCCCCCTCCCTCTCTGACGTTCACCGCACCACGCTTCAGCTGACAGGTAATCTTGACTCTCACTCAAGTGCTGCAGCTGCAGTTCCACTCCCCCACAGAGGCTCTGCAACTTATCAGCTCGGCATGGCAGCAGCTCTCCGACAGACACAGACACTTCTGGCCGTCTCGAACTGCCACCCTTCAGATCTTCAGGCATATATGAGACAGTCGCTCTACCAACGGAGCCAGACCTCCTGCCCCTGAGCCAGACCTCCCCGCCTCCTCTCTCTTCGAGCGCCTTTGCTTCTCTCTCTTGCTGTTCCTCGCACCTCCTGCTCTCCTCTCTGCTGTGCCTCCTTCTGCGGCCTCAACCTCCCCGTCTTCATCCCTGTCCTGGCTGTCTCTACATCCAGCTGCCTGACTGCTCTCAGCCCCTCCCAAACAGCTGCCCCAGCCAGCAGAAGCCCAGCCCTGAGGCCATCTTTGGGTGCCTGGAGATGGCAGGATGCGTCCCTCTGTGGGATGCCATGGAGCTCCAGGGCAAGAAGGCATTCGGCTGAACGCTCAAGAAACAGCACATCATTACATGGCAAAGACTCGAGGCGGCCAGTCATGGATGACGAGGTGGTCGGTGTACAGATATCATGCACCGTAGTGGCGAGGAACCTTCCCTTTGCCAACATCTCCTTCCTGACTGCAGTGCACGGAGAGAGATGTGACACAGGGTTACGTCAAGATCACATTTTTCTGCTGAGACAAATGGGTCACTCACGAGACACCCGTTTACCCTCACAGGCCATCCAATTGCACCATTGGAGAAAAGGAGGCAAAATCAGTCATCATAAAAACTTTGGGGAATGAAAAAGTGGACGTTAGAGTGATGTCGCTCGGGCGGCAGCATGAGCGGAAGGTAAAGGCCGCCCCTGTTTGTGACCTGGCTTTTGAAACTGCGAGTAACGTGTGTGTGCGCACGATGGGGAACATAAGAACATAAGAAGAGCCCTGCTGGATCAGGCCAAAGGCCCATCTAGTCCAGCTTCCTGTATCACACAGTGGTCCCACCAGATGCCTCAGGGAGCACAAGACAACATGATACTTGTATCCTGCCGCCACTCCCTTGCACCTGGCACAAAGAAAACTTACTCCTACAACCAGGAGGTTGCTTATCCCCATCATGGCTTGTAAGCTGTGATGGACTTTTCCTCCATAAATCTGTCCAATCCTCTTTTAAAGGCATCCAGGCCAGGTGCCATCACCACCTCCTGTGGCAAGGAGTTCCACAAACCAATTACACGCTGGGTAAAGAAATATTTTCTTTAGTCTGTTCTAACTCTCCCTCCACTCAATTTTAGTGCGTGTCCCCTAGTTCTAGTGTTGTGTGAGAGGGAAAAGAACTTCTCTCTATCCACTCTCTCCATCCCATGCATAATTTGATATGTCTCAATCATGTCCCCCCTCAGGCGCCTTTTTTCTAGACTGAAAAGCCCCAGACGCTGTAGCCTTTCCTCATAAGGGAGGTGCTCCAGCCCACGAATCATTCTGGTCGCTCTTTTCTGCACCTTTCCCAGTTCCACTATATCCTTTTTGAGATGCGGAGACCAGAACTGGACGCAATACTCCAGATGTGGCCTCACCATCGATTTGTACAACGATGGAATTGTGCGCAGTGCAGGGCTCCCATGTCGAGGCTAATGGCATCTCTGCGCAATCTGGCGCTGACGCGTGACATGGAGATGGTCTCACTCCACGCGATCCCGGCAACGCAGCCTCCACTTTCCCTCTAGATGTGCTCGGGCCGGGCGCAGTCCGGTTTCTGGGCGCTGTTTTCTGACGGTCATTACTTCCCATCTTGGTCCCAGAAAAGCCCTCCTCCGCTCACCTGCTTTGGGCCCCCTCCCACCCTTGGGACCAAGGTGGCGACTGACCGACCGACCGACCGACCGACCGCTGTGAGCTCCCAGGTTCCAGTGGGTCTCTCTCCATCATTGCTCCACAGACCAGCCAAGCTGGAGGGACTTTGGGGTCCTGGTGTCTGGAGAGCCACTTCGTCCCTCTGCAGCCCCCACGGATTGGGCTTGTCAAGGTGCCTCCTGAGAGCTGCAGCAGAGCCAGCCGGCAAACTTAAAACCGGCGGAGTGGCTTTGTGAAGAAGATGTGAAGGGAACCAGGGCTGAGCAGGATTTGTGCTGGGCGTTTGGGCAGAGCAGCAGATCTCTCAAAGAGGCTCTCTTCTTGCACGGCACAGGGGCTCCCAGAGGCTTCTCTTACCAAATGCTGCCTGCCAGCGCCCTGCAAAGACTCTCCTCCTCCTCCTCGCTGCCTGGCCGGTGAGTTTTTGCTGCGGTGAGGATTCGGCTCTCCTTCTGTGCCCTCAGGCGCTGCCTGGAAAGTCCTGATTTCCCTCCCCTGATGCTTGTGGGTCCAGAGAATCTACTTGCTTCTTGCTCACTCTCCTCCTCCTTGGCAGTCATCTCCTTGACCAGAATAGAGCTCAGTCCAGGGCAAAATCGGGCAGACGTTGTGAAGGCAACAAGCCTGAGGGGAGGGCTGTTATCATTCGGGGGGGGGGGCTAGGAGCACATGCAGGCAGCCCTGGAAGTGAGGGGAGTCTACAGAAGATTATTGGCAACTTATTGGAATAACCATTTATACTCTACTACAGAATATATGTATGTTAGTGTTCTGTCTGTTTAGTTGAAAAGAGTTGAGTACAGCATATAACGTATAAAACAAGGCAGTAAAATCTCAGTACAGTGTAGTTACAAGAGAGTAAGCCGCACTGAACGTAGTGAAACTTATTTCTGCATGCAGATGCTTTTAATTGTAATGTGGCTTATTGTTTTACTGTTTTAAGATTGTTATTGTTCATGTGTTTTATTTGAATGTGTATATTGCTTTTAAATACTGATTATGTTTTGTATTTTTGTTGTCTTTTGTAAACTGCCTTGGGTCCCTTTGGGGAGAAAGGCGGGGTAAAAATACTGTATAAATAAATAAATAAATAAATAAATAAATAAATAAATAAATAAATAAAGAAAGAAAGAAAGAAAGAAAGAAAGAAAGAAAGAAAGAAAGAAAGGACAGCTCTGTCCCAGTAAATGACACCTTTGGGACTTTTTCCTATGCAAAGCTCCTTGAAATGAAGACGGGGAAGAGCGCCCCCCCCCTTGTGCAGTTAGCGTCCTCAGCGCATGGGCATGTTGACAGCTGTCCTAGTCATCTGCAGGCAGAAATAGGTTTCACTGCAGTCAGTGGAGCTTACTTCTGAGTAGACATTACAGGAAGGCTACACTCATTAATGTAGACAAGAGCTTGTGGTCTGGCATCCGGCGTTGGCAATGCTTTGGGCGGGGAAGCTGGCTTAGAGCAGCTGGGTCTTGGGGCACCTTTGTATCCTTTGAGAACTCAACCGTTCCAAGCCTCCCCTGATCGTTTCTGGGGCTTCAATTCTGTGTTGCTTGTGGAAAATCTCATTGACTGAGATCTCCATGAGCAAAACGGAGGCCAGAATTGCACTTAAGGAAGACTTAGAAATGGATGGGGATAATAATAGGAAACATGAAAGATGGAAAGGGCTCAGTCCTGGCTGTCCAACCTTCCAGCGCCGAAGCAGCCGCAATGCAGCCCTGAGGTGGTAAGGGAACAACCAGTTCCTTACTTTGAGGAGGTCTCTGTGACTGCCTCCCCCCCCCCCCACTGCAGGATGCAGCGCACGCTGGAAAGCTGGAGAGGATCAGGCCCTAAGAAGCACACTGTTTTTCTTGGCGGCAGAGGTTGGGTGCTGGCTTTTGAGACTGCAAACCAGCTCAACCCATGCTAACATTGTTTTGTGAGGATGCATTCTGCATTGTATTGTCCTTCTTCTATTGTTGCCTTGAAAATACAGCATTGAATTTTGGGTAGGCAGCTGGAGGAACAGGGCTGAAAATCTCCCTGAACGACTTCTTGCCCGGTAACAGTCAACAGACCAGCAGCGAGGTTTGTGCTGCTGCTGCTCCTTCTTGGGGAACGGTCCATGTGCTGCTGCTCTTCTCGTTGACCTTTGCACAGAAAGAAATGTCAGCCCCCCCACCTCTTCCTGTGGCCCCGCATGGGCCGCCCCCCCTTCTGCCCATTTCCCCTCTGCCTGTGTGTCTGAGCAGAGCAGGAGAAACCGGCTTGGAGATCCCACCCCTTCCCCGCTGGCCTGTCCCATCCACAGCCAAGCCGAGCGCCGAGGCCTGCTCAGGTCAGGAGGGCTGCTGGAAGAGGCGGAAAAGAAACAGGAGGGAGGGAGGGAGCACCGAGAAGCCCCTCCTGGCCTGCATGCTGACCACACTGCAGATAGGGTCAGGGTCTCCCCCCCCCCCACAAACACACAAAAGATCTCAGGGCACGAGTAGATTTACGAGGGGGAGAGCAGTCCTTCAGGCACCCAGGTCTCCAGCTATTTCAAGGTCTGGGGCAGAGGAAGCTTTTGTGGGCACGGTGTGCCCCCACGACCGGCTTGCTTCTCCCTCTTCCACCCTCGCTCTCTCCTCACGAGTTGTGCTCTGGTCTGCAGGTGCTGCTGGGGTCACCAGTGAAGGGGCGCTGCTGCTGCTGCTGCTGCTGCTGCTGCTGAAGACACCTTGGCGCTGACAGCAGACCATGGCCCCTGCCAATCTAACCCACTCGCTACCCTCCACGTTTTTCCTGCAAGGCATCCCAGGCCTGGAGGCGTATCACATGTGGCTCTCAGTGCCAGTGTGCGCCATCTATGTGGTGATTGTTGCTGGGAACTGCACCGTCTTGCTGGTGATAGCCGCAGAGCCCGCCTTGCACAGGCCCATGTGCCACTTCCTCTGCCTGCTGGCCGCCATCGACTTGGCCGCCTCCACTTCCACCTTGCCCAAGATGCTCTGCATTTTTTGGTTCCGGGGGGGGGAGATCCGTGCTGGCGCCTGCCTGGCCCAGATGTTCTTCATCCATGCCTTGTGCATGATGGAGTCGGCTGTGCTGCTGGCCATGGCACTAGACCGCTACGTGGCCATTTGCTTCCCCCTCAGATACAACTCTGTCTTCACTGGGTCACTCGTGGCCAAGATGGGTGTGGCCGGGGTGGTCCGGGGAGCGCTGCTGATGGGGCCCTGTCCCTTCTTGATAAGAAGACTGTCCTACTGCCGGACTAACGTCATCCACCACACGTACTGTGAGCACATGGCTGTGGTGAAGCTGGCCTGTGGGGACACCAGCATCAACCGCGCCTACGGGTTGAGCGTGGCTCTGGTTGTCATTGGCGGGGACCTGGCAGGCATTGGCCTCTCCTACATCTTCATTGTCCGTGCCGTGCTGCGCTTGTCTTCCCGCCAGGCCAGGCTGAAGGCCTTTGGCACCTGTGGCTCCCACCTGTGCGTCATCCTGGTCTCTTACAGCCCTGCGCTCTTCTCCTTCTTCACCCACCGCTTTGGCCGTCAGGTGGCTCCCCACGTCCACATCCTGCTGGCCAACCTGTACCTCCTCCTCCCTCCCATGCTGAACCCCGTTGTGTATGGGGTACGGACCAAGGGCATCCGGGAAAGGGTGGTCAGGCTCTTCTTGCCAGGCAGGCGCACTGCCCAGCCCAGCCGTGGCTGAGCGGCCAGGCGTGGCCTCTCCTCTCTCCCTCGACGGGCTCGACGGTGTGCGGTGCCATTGTGTGGTTGAGCAGTGCTGGAGCAGTCAGGCTCCCTCCCACCCAGCGTTTCCAACCTGTTGCTGCTCTGTGGCTCGACAGCAAAGTCAAAGGCCTTCCGGGGAGCAGGGCTGCTGCAAGTTTCGCAGAAGGGAGGGAGGCCGGCCGCTGGAGAGGGGCAGCTGGCTGGTGGTCGTGGTCAGAGTGACATGACTTGAAAGATGACTTTTCTCCAGCTTGTCATGTGCAACTCTGTGACACTTGGGCCGCGAAGGCCCCTGGTTTCCCGCGGTGGTCTTATTGCCCCCCCCCCTGCTTTGGACCTGAATCGCCTCCTGGCCCTCTTAGAGGTCTGGGGTGTGTCAGCGCCTGGAGGCGGCTTGCAGAGTCAGCTGTGGGCCAATCAGCCTTGTCTTTCCTTTGCCCTCCCAAGATCAACCTTCCCCTTGACCCCCAGCCAGCTCACTGGACCCTGAGGCCCACGAGCAGGAGTCCAAAGACCCCAGGCAGTGATCTCCCCGGTGGCTCCAACGCCTCGCAGCCCCTTTCGTTCACCAAGGCCTCTTCCATGGGCACTGGTTCTCTCCGCCTGCCTGGTAGCCGTTCATTTCGGAGGGGGGGGGACTCACTGCCACCCAGCTCCTCAGACCCCTCTTCCCAGTTACACTACGGACTGTGTGCCCTCCAGCCCTCCATCCTCCTGGATGCCTTTAAAAGGGGATTGGACAGGTTGATGGAGGAAAAGACCATCACAGCTTACAAGCCATGATGGGGATAAGCAACCTCCTGGTTGGAGGAGTAGGTTTTCTTTGTGCCAGGTGAAAGGGAGTGGCGGCAGGATACAAGTATCTTGTTGTCTTGTGTGCTCCCTGAGGCATCTGGTGGGGCCACTGTGTGATACAGGAAGCTGGACTAGATGGGCCTTTGGCCTGATCCAGCCGGGCTCTTCTTATGTTCTTTAAGGGAAACCCCCAGGATTGGGTGAGTCCCCGACCAGCTCCTATAGGGGCTTTTCCAAGGTGGCCTTTATTTCTAGGCTCCCTGGCTTTGAATGGTTGCAGCTCCTCAAGACCAGCTTCCCCCAGTTTCCCCCAGCTTTACCAGTCAAGGGTAAATGAGGCTCCCTGAAGTACTTGCTTGGAGTGGCTAGTTGGGGGAGGGAGCAGAAAGTTGGGGGTCCCGAGGACCCCTTGCTTGTGTGTGTGTGTGTGTGTGTCTGTGTGTGTGTGTGTGTGTGTGCGCGCGTCCTCCTCATTGTGGCCGATGCCAGCACAGCTTGGAGGGCACATCCAGCTGGAGGAAGGGCGTCAGGTGGGGGCATGCCCCCCACAGGTCAGAAAGGACAAGGTAGGGGTCTGGGACAGGTTGCCCCTGGGTGGACACTATGCTGCCCCCCCCCATTTCCTGTAGGCAGCGTTTCACACAGAGAGGGGGAGGCAAACCTTCTGGGATGGAGATGCTGCAGCCGGTGCCACCAGTCTCCTCCTGTCTCTGCTGTGGTTGCTCCAGCACTACGTGGCTCAGCTAACCTGCGACTAGCCAGCCAGGGAGGGAGGGAGGCCTTGTTGTTCTCCCAGATCTTGACCTGAACACACAAGTGCAAAGAGGACAACAGGGAAAGAGTCACCGTCTCGGAGATTTCCATCCATGCCCACTCGGGCTGGAGCCATTCCTGGAGAATCCTCCTTCCCCCAGAAGACGGCAGCCGAACTCCGCAGCCATCGTTCTGGACTCGAGGGGGGGGGGAGACACACAGCCCGAGTCCTGTCGACTAGTAGCCATGGACAGACCTCTGGTCTGGTCCTCCAGGAATTTGGCCAAGCCATTCAAGCTGGTGGCCACCACAGCAACAAGCTGCTCAGACCACGTGAAGAAGGTCCTCCTCTGGACTGCCCAAAGTCTCACCTCGCAACGCCTTCTCCTTCCATCAGGATCCATTTGAGCCTCTCCACCTCACTCCCGCCCTCAGTGCCCCTTCACTGGGGACAGGATGCTGCTACCCAAGTATTTTTTTATATATTTTTTTGCATTCACACGTTTACACTTACGTTCCTCTAGCCAAATTTATATTTTCCAGCACATACACAACTCCCAAATGCTACCAGATTTGGCTTCAGAATATGCTGTAGCTAGAGGAGAGTGCAAAAGTTGGCTTGAAACTCAACATTCATAAAACTAAGATCATGGCATCTGGTCCCATCAATTCCTGGCAAATAGAAGGGGCAGAAATGGAAGCAGTAACAGATTTTACTTTTTTGGGTTCCAAGATTACTGCAGACGGAGACAGCAGCCATGAAATTAAAAGACGCTTACTCCTTGGAAGGAAAGCTATGGCAAACTTAGACAGCATAATAAAAAGCAGAGATATCACCATGCCAAAAAACGTTCGTATAGTCAGGGCGATGGTGTTCCCTGTAGCAATGTATGGTTGCAAGAGTTGGACCATAAGGAAGGCTGAGCGCCGAAGAATAGATGCTTTTGAACTGTGATGCTGGAGAAGACTCCTGAGAGTCCCTTGGACTGCTAGGAGATCAAATCAGTCAATCCTAAATGAAATGAACCCTGACTGTTCCCTGGAAGGACAGGTACTGAGGCTGAAGCTCAAATATTTTGGCCACCTAATGCGAAGAGAGGACTCTCTGGAGAAGACTCTGATGCTGGGAAAGATTGAAGGCAAAAGGAGAAGGGGAAGGCAAAGGATGAGATGGCTGGACAGCATCACCAACGCAACGAACATGAACATGAGCGAACTCAGGAAGATAGTGGAGGACAGGAAGGCCTGGCGGGATATGGTTCATGGGATCACGAAGGGTCGGACACGACTTAACGACTGAACAACAACAATTCAATACCAGATGCAAGGATGTAGCAACAGGATACAGGTAGCTTGTTGTCTTGTGTGCTCCTTGAGGCCTCTGGTGGGGCCACTGTGGGATATAGGAAGCTGGACCTTTGGCCTGATCCAGCAGCTGGGCTCTTCTGATGTTCTTAACCATCCCTGCTCACCCCAGCATTATGTCTCTGACACTGGCTGTCTACTGGTGCCTCTTTTAATGAATGTTCTGTAGTAAACAGGTAAACGGCCATGGCAAAAAGGCTAGTTAGGTAACATCTGGAGTATTGTGTCCAGTTCTGGTCACCACACCTCAAAAAGGATATAGTTGAATTGGAAAAGGTGCAGAAAAGAGCAACCAGATTGATTCGTGGGCTGGAGCACCTCCCTTATGAGGAAAGGCTACAGCGTCTGGGGCTTCTCAGCCTAGAAAAAAGGCGCCTGAGGGGGGACATGATTGAGACTTATAAAATTATGCATGGGATGGAGAGAGTGGATAGAGGGAAATTCTTCTTCCTCTCGCACAACACCAGAACCAGGGGACATGCACTAAAATTGAGTGGAGGGAGAGTTAGAACAGACAAAAGAAAATATTTCTTTACCCAGCGTGTAATTCATCTGTGGAACTCCTTGCCACAGGATGTGGTGATGGCACCTGGCCTAGATGCCTTTAAAAGGGGTTTGGACAGATTCATAGAGGAAAAGACCATCACAGGTTACAAGCCATAAGCAACCTCCTGGTTTTAGAAGTGGGTTTCTCTGTGCCAGGTGCAAGGGAGTGTCAACAGGAAACAGGTTATCTTGTTGTCTTGTGCTCCCTGAGGCATCTGGTGGGGCCACTGTGTGATACAGGAAGCTGGACTAGATGGGCTTTTGGCCTGATCCAGCAGGGCTCTTCTTATGTTCTTATGTTCTTAACAATAATAAAACAGAGATACCTGGTTACAAATGTGTGAGCTTGTATTAATAACACATTAAAAACATATAAGAAATGTTCAAAAACATGAATCACAAAACGCCTAGTAACAAAAGTTTTAAGATTAAAACCAAAGTCTAAAATGCAACGTTTCACTCGAATTTTATCGAGCATTTTCAAGCAAAAAAAACCCTTTGTAGCAGAAAGATGTTACCAAAGGACACTAAAGCCTCGCTATTATAAAGGCAGGAACAGCCTCGTATTCAACCTAGGTGATGGCCCCAGGTGTATGTGGAGAAAATGAAAGGCATCCATCTGCAGCTAGCTAATCCCAGGTGAGTCAGAGCCGCCGGTATCCTGTGGAGCCCGCAAGCGAGCGTTCTGCACGGTGACAGCCACTCCCCCGACACACAAACACATCCAGCACGACAGAAGAGAGCTGCGGAATAATCTGTCTGCGGAGGTCATCGTCACAGGGGCAATATGAACAAACGCAGCGCAAAGCCAGGCACACGAAGCGCAACAGTTTTGGAGTGGCTGGTTAACGCAGCCAACAACTCCACAGGGGATAGATTAGTAACAGGGGTCCCGTCTTAAAGGGAGAACGGGCACCATGGTGATAGTGTGGCTCCTGTAGTAGTCCCAGCCGGATAGACGATATCGACTATCTGAGGATATCGACTATCTGACAGTACTGCTCACCCCAGCATAGTGTTTCTTACACAGGTGCCTCTTTTGCATTTTTTAGATGGCGAGTCCTCTGGAACAGGGAAATCTTGTTGGTTGCTTTGGCGAAGTAAAAACGTCTTCTTGACAAGCAGTATATCAATATGTTAATGATAATATTTATTAGACTCTAGCGTGTTGCCAGTCTCCCTCCCCTCCCCCATGGTTAGGAGCTCTGTGCTGTCCCCCCACCCACACCAGAAGCCCCAAGGAAAGATGCTGCACAGGTTACGACTCATCCAGGGAAAGGGTCTTTCCCGGCTGGAACATCCTCATGACGCTCTCCCGGATCTGTTTGGTCTTCACCCCGTACACAATGGGGTTGAGCATAGGAGGGGTCAGTAGGTAGAGGTTGGCCATAATGATATGAACGTGGTGGGGGATGGTGTGGCCCCCAAAGCGATGGGTGAAGAAGGTGAAGA
Organism: Plestiodon gilberti rubricaudatus; assembly: GCA_026170595.1. Lineage (NCBI taxonomy): Eukaryota > Metazoa > Chordata > Lepidosauria > Squamata > Scincidae > Plestiodon > Plestiodon gilberti. Next base: position 231,236,298 of record JANXHW010000003.1, on the reverse strand, counting down.
AGGCCGGTGTGTAGGTGATAAGGATGGCGCAAACGTGGGACGTGCAGGTGCCGAAAGCCTTACTCCGCGCGTCCTTGGAAGAAAGACTCACCACAGCTCTGAGGATCAGAACATACGACAAGCTAATCGAGAGAATGTCAAGTCCTCCAATGACGGAGGCCACCACCAAGCCATAGATAGCGTCAACCCGGCCACTGGCACAGGCTATCTTGACCACAGCCATGTGGTCGCAGTAGGTGTGAGCGATGACGTTAGTGCGGCAATATGGCAGCCTTCTGACCAAGAAGGGGAAGGGAAGCATCAGCACAGCCCCCCGGAGGAAGGTGGCCAGGCCCATCTTGACAATGACAGCGTTGGTCAAGATGGAGGCGTATCTCAGGGGGTGGCAGATGGCCACAAACCGGTCTAGCGCCATGAGCATGAGGATGCCGGACTCCATCCCAGTGAGTGTGTGGATGAAGAACATCTGGACCAGGCAGGAGTTGAAGTCGATCTCTTTCAGTTTGAACCACAAGATGGCGAGTGTTTTGGGCACCATGGAATTGATCACAAGAACGTCAGTGACGGAGAGCATGCTGAGAAAATAGTACATGGGCCTGTGCAGAGCTTCTTCAGCCCGGAAGAGGTAGAGGAGGCCACAGTTCCCCACCATGGCAACGAGGTACATGGAGCACAAGGGCAGGGAGATCCAGGCGTGGGCAGCTTGCAGGCCTGGGATCCCGTTCAGGATGAAGAAGCGGAAGGTGCCCTCGGTCTGGTTAGGTGTTGCCATGCTGGACGGCCGCTGACGGTTGTCCTCCTTTTCACAGCAGCATCTGGCTCCTGGGTGCGAAGAAGAAAACAGACACACGCACAGGAGCCATTAGCTACTACCTCCATCAGGTGCCTTCAGGTGGGTCATGCAGGGCCAGGCTCAAGAATGCTCTAGGAGTAGACCTTCGTGACGAGTGAGTGCGGTCAGGGTCCCAAACACGCCCCAGAAGAACGTTACTTGGAGCCGAACTCCAAATTTCACACCCGGATGATGTATTCCTGATGACACAAAGAGAGTGACGAGACCACCGAGAGCCTGGCAGCACCGTAAGGACAAACTCATTTATTTCAGGATCAAGTTCACCAAATGCAGAAGGCGCTATTTGCATCTGATGAAGGAGAATGTGGTCTGCAAAAGCCAACACTGACATACTAAACGAGCCCGCCTTGAAGGTGTGACACAATTCTTGGCTGGTTTTGCTGCAACCAACGTAGGATGCAACCCTATGCGCACCGACCACTGAGCACAGCGGGACTTGCTTCTGAGTAGACATGCCAAGGATTGTGCTGTGACATGGCTGCCCCTCTGGACAGTGAGGGAGGGATATGGCTTCACCCTCCTCTACAAGCCATTTACTGTCATCCCCCCCTTCCCCAAAATGTATCTGGCGGCTGCAACGGGCAGCCTCTCTGCAAGCTCCAGGGACGCGGCCTGTCGCCCCCGTCTGGCCCGCCTCACTCTGGACTCATGGGAGGTGTTTATTCAGAACTGGCGGAGCGTCCCAAGGAAGGATTCTTTCCCCGTGGCGCTCACAACATGCAGGTTGGCCACTACGTGCAACCAGGGGCACAGGCCTCTGGTGGCTTCCTGCATCCTTGGTCCTCCGCAGCTGGCTCGTCCTCGGCACAGCAGCAGAACCCGCTAGGTTAGAGAGGGGCCCAGCAGTGGCCAGTCAGTTGCTCTGGGAAGCCCCTGCCTGGCAGGACATGGGGGCCGCCACAACCCCCCCCCCCCGCCTGCTCTCTGCCCCTCCAGGAACCTGGACTCAGAAGCCCAGATGCGGGGGGAGGGGGGGAGAAGGCAGGCTTCGCTGCCACAGAGAAGTGCTACTGCTGAACCCGGAGGCAGCGCACAGCCACGTGACTGTCAGCCAGCGATAGGTCTCTGGCCCTCCAACCCCCTTTGAAAGCCGCCCAGCTCCTGGCCACATCTTGTGGCAAGGAGTTCCACAAACTGTGTGCTCTCTGAAGAAGGGCTCCTTTGTCTATCCTAGATTTCCTGCCAATCAGTTGACTGGATGACCCCTGATTCTACCACTGTGACAGAGGGAGAAAATTCTTCTCTCTTCCCACCACGCATAATTGGACGTCACAATCCTACCCCCCAATCACCTTTTTATATTAGCCCATATAACAAACCAATGCACTGCTAGGAGAGGGTAGGTTGTACGAAAAACAGGTAGGTGCCAAGTACTCTCAGCATCGCCTCCCACACCCACAACCCCCTGGGTCATTTTAAAAAATCTATCCGCATTTGAAATGATTTTCCAACGGCGCCAACTCACCCAGAACAGAGGCCCAGCGGAATCTCCACTCATGTCAGTGGCTGGGCCTTGGACACACCACGGATGGGTTCACACAGGACTTCCACACCGGCTATTTATGACTCTCTCCACAAGCGTTCCCCCTCCCCACAGACTCCATCCAGCCTCTTGGCCTGGCACAAAGTCTCAGCTGTGAACTCCACAAATAACCTCTCCTCTCAGTGCAGCGGAGGGAGGGAGGGAGGAAGGAAGGGAGGAGTGTCCCAGGAGGCCAGAGCAGGGCATGCGGTTGTTTTGAAGAAGAAGCAGCACCACAATGTGCTGGCGGTTGGGTCGCCAGCCGACCGGAGAGCGCAGCAGGGGCATAAATGAGCAGGTGGCGTAAAACCAAGTAAACTAACAACTTGGTTGCTCTTGTTGTTCAGTCGTTCAGTCGTGTCCGACCCTTCCTGATCCCATGAACCATATCCCGTCAGGCCTTCCTGTACTCCACTATCTTCCCGAGTTCTCTCATTTTCATGTTCGTTGCATCGGTGATGCTGTCTAACCATCTCATCCTTTGCCTTCCCCTTCTCCTTTTGCCTTCAATCTTTCCCAGCATCAGAGTCTTCTCCAGAGAGTCCTCTCTTCGCATTAGGTGGCCAAAATATTTGAGCTTCAACCTCAGTACCTGTCCTTCCAGGGAACAGTCAGGGTTCATTTCATTTAGGATTGACTGATTTGATCTCCTAGCAGTCCAAGGGACTCTCAGGAGTCTTCTCCAGCACCACAGCTCGAAAGCATCTATTCTTCGGCGCTCAGCCTTCCTTATGGTCCAACTCTCGCAACCATACATTGCTACTGGGAACACCATCGCCCTGACTATACGAACTTTTTTTAGTATGGTGATATCTCTGCTTTTTATTATGCTGTCTAAGTTTGCCATAGCTTCCAAGGAGTAAGCGTCTTTTAATTTCATGGCTGCTGTCTCCGTCTGCAGTGATCTTGGAGCCCAAAAAAGTAAAATCTGTTACTGCTTCCATTTCTGCCCCTTCTATTTGCCAGGAATTGATGGGCCCAGATGCCATGATCTTAGTTTTATTAATGTTGAGTTTCAAGCCAACTTTTGCACTCTCCTCTTTCACCCTCATCACGAGGCTCGTTAGTTCTTCTTCACTTTCTGCCATTAGGGTGGTATCGTCTGCATATCTGAGGTTGTTGATGTTTCTCCCGGCAATCTTGATTCCGGCTTGCGATTCATTCAGCCCTGCATTTCTCATAATGTACTCTGCATATAAGTTAAATAGGCAGGGTGACAATATACAGCCTTGCCGTACTCCCTTCCCAATTTTGAACCAGTCGGTTGTTCCATGGCCGGTCCGAACTGTTGCTTCTTGACCCGCATACAGGTTTCTCAGGAGACAGGTAAGGTGGTCTGGTACCCCCATCTCTTTAAGAATTTGCCACAGTTTGTTGTGATCCACACAATCAAAGGCTTTTGCGTAGTCAATGAAGCAGAAGTAGGTGTTTTTTTGGAACTCTCGGGCTTTCTCCATGATCCAGCGCATGTTGGCAATTTGATCTCTAGTTCCTCTGCCTCTTTGAAACCCAGCTTGTACGTCCGGTAGTTCTCGATCCACGTACTGCTGAAGCCTAGCTTGTAGGATTTTGAGCATAACCTTGCTAGCATGTGGAGTGCAATTGTGCGATAGTTTGAGCACTCTTTGGCACTGCCCTTCTTTGGAATTGGAACGTAAACTGACCTTTTCCAATCCTTTGGCCACTGCTGAGTTTTCCAAATTTGTTGGCATATTGAGTGCAGCACTTTCACAGCATCATCATTTAGGATTTTAAGTAGCTCAGCTGGGATATTATCATCTCCACTAGCTTTGTTGTTGGTAATGCTACCTAAGGCCCACTTGACTTCACTCTCTAGGATGTCCGGCTCTGGGTCAGTGACCACACCAGCGTGGTCATCAGGAACATTCAGATCTTTCTTGTATAGTTCTTCTGTGTATTCTTGCCATCTCTTCTTAATCTCTTCTGCTTCTGTTAGGTCTCTGCCTTTTTTGTCCTTTATCATGCCCATCTTTGCACAAAACGTTCCCTTGATATCTCCAATTTTCTTGAAGAGATCTCTAGTCCTCCCCATTCTGTTGTTTTCCTCAATTTCCTTGCATTGTTCATTTAAGAAGGCCTTCTTATCTCTCCTTGCTATTCTCTGGAAATCTGCATTCAGTTGGTTATATCTTTCCCTTTCACCTTTGCTTTTTGCATTCCTTCTTTCCACAGCGATTTGTAAAGCCTCATCTGACAGCCACTTTGCTTTCTTGCATTTCTTTTTCTTTGGGATGGTTTTAGTTGCTGCCTCCTGTACAATGTTACGAACTTCCGTCCATAGTTCTTCAGGCACTCTGTCTACTAGGTCTAATGCCCTAAATCTATTCTTCACCTCCACTGTATACTCATAAGGGATATGATTTGGATCATATCTGACTGGTTTAGTGGTGTTCCCTACATTCTTCAGTTTAAGCCTGAATTTTGCAATAAGAAGCTCATGATCTGAGCCACAGTCAGCTCCAGGTCTTGTTTTTACTGACTGTATAGAGCTTCTCCATCTTTGGCTGCAAAGCACATAATCTATCTGGTTACGGTATTGACCATCTGGTGATGTCCATGTGTAGAGTTGTCTCTTGTGTTGTTGGAAAAGAGTGTTTGCTATGACCAGCATGTTCTCTTTACAGAACTCTGTTAGCCTTTGCCCTGCTTCATTTTGCGCTCCAAGGCCAAACTTGCCTGTTCCGTTTATTTCTTGATTTCCTACTTTAGCATTCCAGTCTCCTATGATGTAAAGGACATCTTTTTTGGGTGCTAGTTCTAGAAGGTGTTGTAGGTCTTCATAGAACCGGTCAACTTCATCTTCTTCGGCATCAGTGGTTGGGGCATACACTTGGATTACTGTAATGTTGAATGGTTTGCCTTGGATTCGAACTGAAATCATTCTGTCATTTTTGAGGTTGCACCCCAGTACTGCCTTTCCCACTCTTTTATTGATTATGAGGGCTACTCCATTTCTTCTAAGGGATTCATGCCCACAGTAGTAGATATGATGGTCACCTGACTTAAATTCGCCCATTCCTGTCCATTTTAGTTCGCTGATTCCCAAGATGTCAATGTTCAATCTTATCATCTCATTTTTGACCACATCCAGCTTACCTTGATTCATAGACATTCCATGTTCCTAAGCAGTATTGCTCACTGCAACATTGGATTTTCCTTTCACCCTCAGACACATCCACAGCTGAACGTCCTATTGGCCTTGGTCCAACCGCTTCATCCTTTCTGGGGCTATTTGGAATAGTCCTCCGCTCTTCCTCAGTAGCATATTGGACACCTTCCGACCTGAAGGGCTCATCTTCCGGCGTCATATCTTTTAGCCTTTTGGTACTGTTCATGGGATTTTCTTGGCAAGGTTACTGGAGTGGGTTGCCATTTCCTTCTCCAGTGGATCACTTTTAGTCAGAACTCTCTGCTATGACCTGTCCATCTTGGGTGTCCCTGCACGGCATAACTCATGGCTTCATTGAGTTACGCAAGCCCCTTGGCCATGACATGGCAATGATCCATGAAGGAGCAATCCATGAAGGTATTGAATTAGCCTACTACTAAAAACGAGGAGATTGCTTATCTCCATCATGGTTGTAAGCTGTGATGGACGTTTCCTCCATGAATCTGTCCAAACCCCTTTTAAAGGCATCTAGGCCAGGTGCCATCACCACATCCTGTGGCAAGGAGTTCCACAGATGAATTACACGCTGGGAAAATATTTTCTTTTGTTTGTTCTAACTCTCCACTCAATTTTAGTGCATGTCCCCTGGTTCTGGTGTTGTGCGAGGAAGAACTTCCCTCTATCTTCTCTCTCCATTCTATGCATAATTTTATGTCTCACAGCGCAATCCTGTGCAAAAAAGCACTGGGTGTCACGAAAGTGCCGTAAAGCACTTTTGCAGCACCCAGTGAGTAAGGGCTGCCGGGGCAATGGCTGGCAGACTGCAGGGGAACCATCTCTACGCCCGCACCGCACTGAATAGAACCATCTAATCAGATAAGCCCTGCACGACTGGTGCCGAACCGGGTGGGGGGAGGGCGGGGATATCGGCAGTAATTTCCACCCATCTCCCCAGCCCTCCCCCTGCCTGGTTTGCCCCGGCACCTGGCCCTCAACTGTATGCCAGCTCCAGTGCTGGTGTAGTCGAGTAGGCCCATTGGGCCTAGGCCAGGTTGCACAGAGGGAAGGGCACGACTGTCCCCTTCCCTTGAGGTGCAGCTGGGTTGCCCCAGGGCAGCCTAGGATACCGTGGCCAGCCCTTCAGGCCAGCCTGGTATCCTTACACAGGATTGGGCAGGAGGTCTGGCTCAGTGGGCAGGAGGTCTGGCTCAGTTGGTAGAGTTGCCGCTTCGTAAGCCTGAAGATCGGTGAACGGCCAGTTCGAGACACACCACTGACAAAAAGCTGTGAAAAAAGCCTCTGTGAGGAGAGATAAAGACCTGCCAGCTGCATCAGCCGAGTGTGGGAGGCAACAGCCAGTGGAGAGGTCAGACTGAAAGGATACCTACCATCTGGAATGCAGTTGTTCATGAAAGATCGAACATTTATATATGATTGTAAAAACCACCATTAGGGGGGTTGGGAGAAGTCTGCCCATGTAAACCGCCTTGGATTAAAGGCAGAGGAAAATCGAATGACGGAGAAAGGCGGAATATAGATACTGTGTATTATTATTATTACTACTACGTGGCTCAGCTAACCTGCGACTAGCCAGCCAGCCAGGGAGGGAGGGAGGGAGGCCTTGTTGTTCTCCCAGATCTTGACCTGAACACACAAGTGCAAAGAGGACAACAGGGAAAGAGTCACCGTCTCGGAGATTTCCATCCATGCCCACTCGGGCTGGAGCCATTCCTGGAGAATCCTCCTTCCCCCAGAAGACGGCAGCCGAACTCAGCAGCCATCGTTCTGGACTCGAGGGAGGGGGGAGACACACAGCCCGAGTCCTGTCGACTAGTAGCCATGGACAGACCTCTGGTCTGGTCCTCCAGGAATTTGGCCAAGCCATTCAAGCTGGTGGCCACCACAGCAACAAGCTGCTCAGACCACGTGAAGAAGGTCCTCCTCTGGACTGCCCAAAGTCTCACCTCGCAACGCCTTCTCCTTCCATCAGGATCCATTTGAGCCTCTCCACCTCACTCCCGCCCTCAGTGCCCCTTCACTGGGGACAGGATGCTGCTACGCAAGTATTTTTTTTTTTTTTGCATTCACACGTTTACACTTACGTTCCTCTAGCCAAATTTATATTTTCCAGCACATACACAACTCCCAAATGCTACCAGATTTGGCTTCAGAATATGCTGTAGCTAGTTGTTAGTTTACTTGGTTTTATATTGCCTTTCATCTGATGTAAGCTTTAGTTTCCCACTGAGAAAGAAAAGTGGGGTAGAAATATTTTAGAATAAGCAATTGAACAAGGCGCAGTGTGATCTTGTACAAGTGGCATCAGTCTGCAAGACCTTGTCCTGGAAGAGGAACGTCTACACGAGAGTTGGTCACACAACCAGTTACACCTGGAGCCTCCACAGTGTTGAGCAGCCAGCTGGGCCAGCCGGGGGAGACAGAGGCAAGCGATCGATCGTGCAAAACCCTCCGGGATCGACATTCTGGGGCACGTCCACAGTAAGCTAAAGGCCAGGCAAAAGCCCAAGTCAGCATGACTGGAAGGAAGGAGAGAGAGAGAGAGAAAGAGAGAGAGAGAGAGAGAGAGAGAGAGAGAGAGAGAGAGAGCCTCTCTGACTTTGGGGAAGGGAAGCAGTTCTCTCCAACACCCGCCGCGGTGCAGAAGTCTTACGCCGCAGCAGCCATTTTGTAGCAACCACTGTGAAGCAAAGGTCCTTCCATTGCCCTCCCGCCATGCAGCAGTGGCAACTGGCACACAGGCTGCCAGCCATGCTAGCAGCCACTGGCATGCTCCTGCAGTGCCCCCTCCCTGCAGGGTTGCCACCCATGGCTGAGCCTCAAAGAGCAGCTCCCCCTGCAGGCTTGAGCGGGCATCACGCGCCTCTGTGCCCTGAGGAGCAAGCGCCACCTGCTCATTTATGCCCCTGCTGCGCTCTCCGGTCGGCTGGCGACCCAACCGCCAGCACATTGTGGTGCTGCTTCTTCTTCAAAACAACCGCATGCCCTGCTCTGGCCTCCTCCTGGGACACTCCTCCCTTCCTTCCTCCCTCCCTCCCTCCGCCGCACTGAGAGGAGAGGTTATTTGTGGAGTTCACAGCTGAGACTTTGTGCCAGGCCAAGAGGCTGGATGGAGTCTGTGGGGAGGGGGAACGCTTGTGGAGAGAGTCATAAATAGCCGGTGTGGAAGTCCTGTGTGAACCCATCCGTGGTGTGTCCAAGGCCCAGCCACTGACATGAGTGGAGATTCCGCTGGGCCTCTGTTCTGGGTGAGTTGGCGCCGTTGGAAAATCATTTCAAATGCGGATAGATTTTTTAAAATGACCCAGGGGGTTGTGGGTGTGGGAGGCGATGCTGAGAGTACTTGGCACCTACCTGTTTTTCGTACAACCTACCCTCTCCTAGCAGTGCATTGGTTTGTTATATGGGCTAATATAAAAAGGTGATTGGGGGGTAGGATTGTGACGTCCAATTATGCGTGGTGGGAAGAGAGAAGAATTTTCTCCCTCTGTCACAGTGGTAGAATCAGGGGTCATCCAGTCAACTGATTAGCAGGAAATCTAGGATAGACAAAGGAGCCCTTCTTCAGAGAGCACACAGTTTGTCTGTGGAACTCCTTGCCACAAGATGTGGCCAGGAGCTGGGCGGCTTTCAAAGGGGGTTGGAGGGCCAGAGACCTATCGCTGGCTGACAGTCACGTGGCTGTGCGCTGCCTCCGGGTTCAGCAGTAGCACTTCTCTGTGGCAGCGAAGCCTGCCTTCTCCCCCCCTCCCTCCGCATCTGGGCTTCTGAGTCCAGGTTCCTGGAGGGGCAGAGAGCAGGCGGGGGGGGGGGGGGTTGTGGCGGCCCCCATGTCCTGCCAGGCAGGGGCTTCCCAGAGCAACTGACTGGCCACTGCTGGGCCCCTCTCTAACCTAGCGGGTTCTGCTGCTGTGCCGAGGACGAGCCAGCTGCGGAGGACCAAGGATGCAGGAAGCCACCAGAGGCCTGTGCCCCTGGTTGCACGTAGTGGCCAACCTGCATGTTGTGAGCGCCACGGGGAAAGAATCCTTCCTTGGGACGCTCCGCCAGTTCTGAATAAACACCTCCCATGAGTCCAGAGTGAGGCGGGCCAGACGGGGGCGGCAGGCCGCGTCCCTGGAGCTTGCAGAGAGGCTGCCCGTTGCAGCCGCCAGATACATTTTGGGGAAGGGGGGGATGACAGTAAATGGCTTGTAGAGGAGGGTGCAGCCATATCCCTCCCTCACTGTCCAGAGGGGCAGCCATGTCACAGCACAATCCTTGGCATGTCTACTCAGAAGCAAGTCCCGCTGTGCTCAGTGGTCGGTGCGCATAGGGTTGCATCCTACGTTGGTTGCAGCAAAACCAGCCAAGAATTGTGTCACACCTTCAAGGCGGGCTCGTTTAGTATGTCAGTGTTGGCTTTTGCAGACCACATTCTCCTTCATCAGATGCAAATAGCGCCTTCTGCATTTGGTGAACTTGATCCTGAAATAAATGAGTTTGTCCTTACGGTGCTGCCAGGCTCTCGGTGGTCTCGTCACTCTCTTTGTGTCATCAGGAATACATCATCCGGGTGTGAAATTTGGAGTTCGGCTCCAAGTAACGTTCTTCTGGGGCGTGTTTGGGACCCTGACCGCACTCACTCGTCACGAAGGTCTACTCCTAGAGCATTCTTGAGCCTGGCCCTGCATGACCCACCTGAAGGCACCTGATGGAGGTAGTAGCTAATGGCTCCTGTGCGTGTGTCTGTTTTCTTCTTCGCACCCAGGAGCCAGATGCTGCTGTGAAGAGGAGGACAACCGTCAGCGGCCGTCCAGCATGGCAACACCTAACCAGACCGAGGGCACCTTCCGCTTCTTCATCCTGAACGGGATCCCAGGCCTGCAAGCTGCCCACGCCTGGATCTCCCTGCCCTTGTGCTCCATGTACCTCGTTGCCATGGTGGGGAACTGTGGCCTCCTCTACCTCATCCGGGCTGAAGAAGCTCTGCACAGGCCCATGTACTATTTTCTTAGCATGCTCTCCGTCACTGACGTTCTTGGGATCAATTCCGTAGTGCCCAAAACACTCGCCATCTTGTGGTTCAAACTGAAAGAGATCGACTTCAACTCCTGCCTGGTCCAGATGTTCTTCATCCACACACTCACTGGGATGGAGTCCGGCATCCTCATGCTCATGGCGCTAGACCGGTTTGTGGCCATCTGCCACCCCCTGAGATACGCCTCCATCTTGACCAACGCTGTCATTGTCAAGATGGGCCTGGCCACCTTCCTCCGGGGGGCTGTGCTGATGCTTCCCTTCCCCTTCTTGGTCAGAAGGCTGCCATATTGCCGCACTAACGTCATCGCTCACACCTACTGCGACCACATGGCTGTGGTCAAGATAGCCTGTGCCAGTGGCCGGGTTGACGCTATCTATGGCTTGGTGGTGGCCTCCGTCATTGGAGGACTTGACATTCTCTCGATTAGCTTGTCGTATGTTCTGATCCTCAGAGCTGTGGTGAGTCTTTCTTCCAAGGACGCGCGGAGTAAGGCTTTCGGCACCTGCACGTCCCACGTTTGCGCCATCCTTATCACCTACACACCGGCCTTCTTCACCTTCTTCACCCATCGCTTTGGGGGCCACACCATCCCCCACCAAGTTCATATCATTATGGCCAACCTCTACCTACTGACCCCTCCTATGCTCAACCCCATTGTGTACGGGGTGAAGACCAAACAGATCCGGGAGAGCGTCATGAGGATGTTCCAGCCGGGAAAGACCCTTTCCCTGGATGAGTCGTAACCTGTGCAGCATCTTTCCTTGGGGCTTCTGGTGTGGGTGGGGGGACAGCACAGAGCTCCTAACCATGGGGGAGGGGAGGGAGACTGGCAACACGCTAGAGTCTAATAAATATTATCATTAACATATTGATATACTGTTGCGCTTCGTGTGCCTGGCTTTGCGCTGCGTTTGTTCATATTGCCCCTGTGACGATGACCTCCGCAGACAGATTATTCCGCAGCTCTCTTCTGTCGTGCTGGATGTGTTTGTGTGTCGGGGGAGTGGCTGTCACCGTGCAGAACGCTCGCTTGCGGGCTCCACAGGATACCGGCGGCTCTCACTCACCTGGGATTAGCTAGCTGCAGATGGATGCCTTTCATTTTTTCCACATACACCTGGGGCCATCACCTAGGTTGAATACGAGGCTGTTCCTGCCTTTATAATAGCGAGGCTTTAGTGTCCTTTGGTAACATCTTTCCGCTACAAAGGGTTTTTTTTGCTTGAAAATGCTCGATAAAATTCGAGTGAAACGTTGCATTTTAGACTTTGGTTTTAATCTTTTTGTTACTTTTGTTACTAGGCGTTTTGTGATTCATGTTTTTGAACATTTCTTATGTGTTTTTAATGTGTTATTAATACAAGCTCACACGTTTGTGACCAGGTATCTCTGTTTTATTATTGTTATCTAACTAGCCTATTTGCCATGGCCGTTTACCTGTTTACTACAGAACATTCATTAAAAGAGGCACCAGTAGACAGCCAGTGTCAGAGACATAATGCTGGGGTGAGCAGGGATGGTTAAGAACATCAGAAGAGCCCAGCTGCTGGATCAGGCCAAAGGTCCAGCTTCCTATATCCCACAGTGGCCCCACCAGAGGCCTCAGGGAGCACACAAGACAACAAGCTACCTGTATCCTGTTGCTGCATCCTTGCATTTGGTATTGAATTAGCCCACTACTAAAAACGAGGAGGTTGCTTATCCCCATCGTGGCTTGTAAACTGTGATGGAATTTTCCTCCATAAATCTGTCAAATCTCCTTTTAAAGGCATCTAGGCCAGGTGCCATCATCACATCCTGTGGCAAGGAGTTCCACACATGAATTACATGCTGGGAAAATATTTTCTTTTATCCGTTCTAACTCTCCCTCCACTCAATTTTAGTGCATGTCCCCTGGTTCTGGTGTTGTGCGAGAGGGAGAAGAATTTCCCTCTATCATGCCCCCCTCAGGTGCCTTTTTTCTAGACTGAAAAGCCCCAAATGCTGTAGCCTTTCCTCAGAATGGAGATGCCCCAGCCCACGAATCATTCTGGCCAGGGAGAGGTCAGACTGAAAGGATACCTACCATCTGGAATGCAGTTGTTCATGAGAGACTGAACATTTATACTGTATTTCTGTAATTCTAAGACGCATGTTTGTTTTTTCCCAATTAAGCATTTCAAAAAATGGGGTGCGTCTTAGAATCGAAGGTCTCCAAAAAGCACGCAAAAATGCTATCTTCTTACTTACTGGGGCTTGGGGGAGCTTCAGGGAGGCTTGAGCAACGCTCTGCAGGCCTCCCTGATCTTCAGTTCGGCAAAAAACGAAGCGTCATTTCGCGAAAACCAGAAATGCCCAAAAACCGCTGTTTTTCGCCAAACTGAAGATCAGGGAGGCCTGCAGAGGGTTGCGCAGGCCTCCCTGAAGCTCCCCCAAGCCCAGGTAACGAAGGAAATGGCACTTTCTGGCAGGGCCAGAAATGCTATGCAAAGGCACTGCACTCAGTCATCCTCAGCTGCAGGAGACATGCTGGGGAGAGTTGGTGCTGAGCAGGTAGATTCAATGAAGGGAGGCGAGTCTTACAATTGATGGATTTTTTTCCCCTGCTGGTGGTACTGAAAGTAAAGGTGCGCCTTAGAATCAATGGCGCCTTAGACTCGAAGAAATACGGTATATGATTGTAAAAACCACCATTAGGGGGGTTGGGAGAAGTCTGCCCATGTAAACCGCCTTGGATTAAAGTCAGAGGAGAAAGTCAGACCAAGAAAGGCGGAATATAAATACTGTGTATTATTATTATTGGTGTAACACAGGTGTATCTTTACACAGGAAAAGTGCCTCTCTCTAGGCTGAAGAGGCCCAAACGCTGTAGCCTTTCCTCGTAAGGGAGGTGCTCCAGCCCACGAATCATTCTGGTCGATCTTCGCTGCACCTGTTCCAATTCAACTATATCCTTTTTGAGGTGTGGTGACCAGAACTGGACGCAATACTCCAGATGTGGCCTTACCATCGATTTGTACAACGGCAGAATGATGCTGGCCGTTTTATTCTCAATCCCTTTTTTAATGATCCCGAGCATGGAATTGGCCTTCTTCACAGCCGCCGCACACTGGGTCAACACCTTCATCGACCTGTCCGCCAGCACCCCAAGATCTCTCTCCTGATCCGTCACAGACAGCTCAGAACCTATTAGCATATATGTGAAATTTTGGTTTCTTGCCCCAATGTGCATCACTTTACACTTACTTACATTGAAGATAGCCCATCAGACAGGGCTGGACCCCCAACTCTCCCCCCCCCCGACATTTAGGTCAGACAAGTCGACTGGGTCTTAATAAAATGTTTATTTGCACACCCCAAGGACAGACAGAAGCAGCCTTTAGAACTTCTGGAACTGCTTCTTGGTTCCAGCAGCCTTGGTCACCTTGAGGACGTTGAATCGGACTGTCTTGCTGAGCGGCCGGCATTCGCCCACTGTCACAATGTCTCCAATTTGCACGTCCCTGGAAGGAAGGAAGGAAGGAAGGAAGGAAGGAGAAACAGGCAGCAGCTTCAGGCAGGGCTTTGCCAGGACTCCAAGACAGCTCCAGAGCAGTGGTGCGGGGGGGGATGGGGGGACAGCAATAGTGGCCTGGGATGGGGAGAAAGACCGCCTCGTTCCAGTCACCATCACACACTAGGATAACACATGTATATGAAGTGGAATAAGGAAATGTTTATTTCTGAGATTACGGAAGAGCCCTGCTGGGTCAGGCCAAAGGCCCTCTGCATCTCAGTGCCCCCACCAGAGGCCTCAGGGAGCACACAAGAAACCTGTATCCTGTTGCCACTCCCTTGCACCTGGCACGGAGAAAACCCACTTCTAAAACCAGGAGGTTGCTTATGGCTTGTAACCTGTGGTGGTCTTTTCCTCCATGAATCTGTCCAAACCCCTTTTAAAGGCATCTAGGCCAGGTGCCATCACCACATCCTATGGCAAGGAGTTCCACAGATGAATTACACGCTGGGTGAAGGAATATTTTCTTTTGTCTGTTCTGATTCTCCCACCACTCAGTTTTAGTGGATGTCCCCTGGTTCTGGTGTTGTGTGAGAAGAACTTCCCTCTATCCACCCCCTACATAATTTGATACGTCTCAGAAGCGCTTGTGGGTATTGCAGCACACACATGAGGTGAAGAACCAGCCTCTCTTTCTCTCCCCCGCCCCCGCTCTGCTACGATATCAGCTGAACCTCTTAAGTACCAAAAAGGGACATGTCTGCAGCAATGACAGAACGTTAGCAGCGCAGCTTGTCCAAGGGACGCTTGGCTGGCAGAAGCCACGGAGGCCGGTTCAGAGCAGACACCCTGTGTTGTTGGGTGGGGACAGGAATGGGAAGCCCCTCTCCATGGATCCAAGGGTTCAATGTGTGCGGGGCATTTGGGCGTCACCATCTCTGGCTACCAGAGAACCTCTTCTGTGCGAGCTACATTTGCGGGCTGCAGAGAACCAAGGGCTCTTGCTTCCTGGCTAGGAACAGATGGTGCCCTTTAGAAGTCTCTGGGGAGGAGGCCAGGGGGCGCTTAGAAGACGGAACTCTCACCACTTCCAAGACTAGCCCCACCTCTCAAGGGTTCCCAGGCCAACACACCAGAAATATTTTGCAGGACACCTGCCAACCTTCCTGTCACAACTGATGTCTACTGGCAGCCCAACCCAAGCAAGCGCCCTGGTTCAGCCGTTCCCAGGCGGGCATTTTCAGCAGTCCCCGTTCACCAGCTCTGCAGACCAGTGTGAGTCAGACCATCATGAAGTGCTCCTGACACTCGGCCCAGAGACCCAGGTGACGTTGGTTGTGGGAGTCAAATGGGCTTGAAACATGGGAAGCAGCAGCTTGGCACTGAGAGGGTGGCAGAGTTTATTAGGGCCATTGGAGCCAACAGTAAAAGCAAAGGGGGGGGGGGGAAAGGATACTCTCTCTCTTTAAAAGCGATCCAGGCTGCTTTCTAGCGTGTTGCTCCAGGCGCCAGAGCAGGCAATAGAAAGTACTCTGAAGAAAAAGAACTATGCTTATGCTGGATTGGAGCGCAGTCAAGTTTGACCCTTAAGAGCACCCTTAGGCAGAGGGGGAGGCACAGAAAGAAAGAAAAAAAAAGTCTCATTCTGAGGAAACACTCGAGAGAAAGGAAAAGACTAAGGGAACTCTCAAGCAGAGGGGAAAAGAACTGTTGAGGCATCAACACTCCAGCCAGAAAATACTTTGAAATCCCCCAAAGCTCATTTATTACGGGCCCCTTTTGCAGTTTGTTTTGTTACATTCCTACTAGACAATTAAATGATTCTGGTTTAGTTTGTATGGTTTAAAGGAAAGCATTTGTCCAGTGTTCTTTGAGGGAGGGGGGGCAAAGTGAATTCCCGTAAGAAGGGTTGACTTAATGAACCCACAGGATACCCCCCCCTCTTATTACAGCGCAGTCAGGAATGGGGGGGGGGCATTTTGACACACACAGGCCAGAGTCCAGAAGGGGCTTCAGGAGCAGCTCACGGCAGCCCTTCAGCTGTGGCAAATTCATGGCTTTCTCCTAGAAATGCTAAAGAAGCAGCAGGCAGCCCTGGACCAGCACACCCCTGGCGGATGGCCCTTGTGGCCCCTTACCGGAAACAAGGAGAGAGGTGCACCGACATGTTCTTGTGGCGCTTCTCAAAGCGGTTGTACTTGCGGATGTAGTGCAAGTAGTCCCGGCGGATGACAATGGTGCGCTGCATCTTCATCTTGGTCACCACGCCTGAGGAAAGCCAATGCAGCGAGTTCTTTAGGCCCCATTCCAGAGAACAGCCCCCCACACACCTGTGACTGTTCCCGGGAAGACAGGCAGCTCTACACCCCCATGGACTGTGCTACAGCACCCTCCGAGTCCTGGCAAAAGGCATCAGTCAAGCCACCTGGCAGCTACGTCAGAACCCCTCACTGTGGGGCTCAGCAGACCATCGTGAGAAAAACATCACTTGCCACTCAAGGACCCCGAGAGGAGAGACAGGAGACCCTGTGCCTGACCGGGGGGGGGGGGGGGCAGCAGCACCTCAACCGAGGGATGGGAAAGTGCAACCTGCAGCTGGTGCTCAGTTGACCCCCCCCCCCCAGGTTGCAAAAAGCAGGATAATGCAGGACAGAACTTGCCAGCAGCACTGCTTTACTAGTGCACAGAACGGGGAACGCACAGCAGGTCCCAAAGCTGCACCTTACACTCGTCCATGAACTCAAGCGTTGGCAGGGCAGAGCTTTTCCCAGTCCTACTGGGACCTTCTGCATGCAAGGCCCCACCCCCCTGAGCAGCACGGGACGGAAGCTCTGCTTACCTGAGAGGATGCGGCCACGAATGGACACGTTACCAGTGAAAGGGCATTTCTTGTCTATGTAGGTGCCCTCGATGGCCTAAACGCACAGAAACAATGATGAGCAAACACCCAATCAAGAGAGGAGAGCATGCAACACGCAAGACAAGACTCCACTGGGGCCACCTCCCCCCCCCCCGGCAGCTGCCTTGATCAACTGGAGGTCAGCTGAAACAGTGCTGCAGCCCAGCTCATCCCGAAGGGGCCAGACGGCAGAGCTGGCTTTCTTTCCACTGGATTCCAGCAGCAGGGCGCAGCAGCTCAGGCCGCATCCTCACAGAGACGGGAGAAACCCTGCACTGCTGTGGCCTTGAGGTGCCCACAGGCCTGAACGGTCCTTCAAAGTTAAAAGGATCATGGCACACAGGGGTCTTTTCGTTAACGAGGCTAAAGTCCTTCTATGGGCAAGAAATGTTTTGTGGAGGAACCGTCGATCAGGGGAGCCTCTCTCGCCTCTGAAGCCCAGACACAGGCCGACCACCTCGGTGAGAACTAGGTTTGCCTTTCGTGCAACCGAGAACACACAGAACTCGCTCGCACGCATGCACACCCCTTTACTTCAGTACGCGCAAGCTGACTTCAGCAAGGCCTCTTGGCCACTGTCATCACAGCTCTTTCACCAGTGGGAGCTCGGAAGACCATCGTGAGAAGATACATCATGAGTCAGCAAAACACCCCCCCCCCCAGTTAAGCCTGCAGCCAGACACCTCCACTCTGCGGTTTAGCGGCAGAGGCCAAGGTCACCTACTACGGCCCCCTCCCAGGGGAACGCAAGACAACCATCTGTGTGGAGCTGGTTTCCGGAGGCTGGAGATGTTGTGGTCAACCACCGGCTTCAGCCCTTCCTTTCTCAGCAGCTTTCTGTCCGTTTGCCAGCCCTTCCTCCAAGCACTGAGGCTGCTCCCCACACCCTTCTTCGTTACCTCTTTGGGGGTCTTGAAGCCCAGGCCGATGTTCTTGTAGTAGCGGGGGAGCTTCTCCTTCCCGGTCTCCCCCAGCAGCACACGCTTCTTGTTCTGGAAGATGGTCGGCTGCTTCTGATACGCCCGCTCCGTCTGCACGGGGCCAGGGGAAAGAAGAGGAAGACGCGTGACTAGAGGCGAGGCCGCGCACGGGAGTCGGGCCCCTCCCGGCGGGGGGGCCCAGGAGGCCACAGCCCAGCACGTGCTGCTGAGCAGCCGGCCAGGCCTCGGGGCTCGGCCCGCTCACCGCCGCACGGAAGGAGGGGACTCTGCCGGGCAGCGACCCGGCCCCTCTTGCAGGCAGGCAGGCAGGCAGGCAGCGGCGGCGCGGCTCGGCAGTCTCCGAAAGGACCTGCAGCAGCTGCAGCAGCAGCAGCCGCCGCCGCCGCCGCCGCCACTCTCGGGGCGGGGGGCGCAGGCAGCGCTCTGGCGGCCGCGGCCGGACCCGCTCCTGCCGGCCAGGAGGCCGCGGGCTGCTCTGGGGCGAGAGGCCGCTCTGGGCCGGCCCGGCCGCCCGCCCGCGCCCTGCCTGCCTGCCGGGCCCTGCCTGAGCGCGCGGGCCGGAGACCCACCTGCGTGTCCGCCATCTTGAGCCGCGCGGTCCGAAAAGGCCGCCCGGGGGACGCCGGGAAGCTTATGGCGCGGCGCACCGGAGGCGGAAGTGACGCGATGGCAGCCCCGCCCCCGCCCCGCGGCCTTCTGGGAAGCGCCGCCTCCTGCTTGGCCCCTGGCTGGGCGTCCGAGACGTTTCGCGGCCCCTCCCGGTCCCTGGCTGGGCCGGAGCGTCCCAGACCCTCGGGCCTCCTCTGCCTGGCCCGCCTGCAGCAGTCGGAAGGGCCCCGCTGCGGGGTCAGTCTCGTCCCGCTCCCTGCGCCTCGCAGCGGCCCCACCACCAGATGCCTCCGTCGGGGAGACCTGCTGCAGCCTGTCGTCGCCCCTCGCTGGCCCGCCTGCAGCAGTCGGAGAGAGCCCACCGCTCCCGAGACCAGGGGGTTGCTTATCGCTATCCCCTTTTGACTCCCCGGCTGTATTATACTACAAACCCGTCTTTGCCGGGGCGGGGCGACGCTGGAGGCAGCGCCCCAACCCAGACACGCTGTGCTAAACACGTACCTGGCTGTCTTGCCAGCTCCCCGAATGTGGTGTGGTGGATCCCGTTGCCCCTCCTGGGTTGTTGCAGTTTGTCTTAGGGGCGTTGCCCTATTTATCTCAGATTTAGAGTGAGTAACCATTCAGCTGAAGAGCCTCCATTAGATGCTTATATTCCTCTTGCAGGAATTGAGGTTCAGACACCTGTTTGGCCCAGGTCACTAATGAGTTAATGAGCCCCCTTTTTGGACTGGGGTTATGGTTCTTAGTTCTTGTGTAGATGTAGTGGTCTGTATGTGTAGGTTTTCTATATACACAGTGCCCCAAAGTGCCATCTTCTTTTCGTCTCACCATAACATCTAAAATGGGTAACACTCCATCTTTTCCCTTCTCCATGGTGAACCTAATGGCAGGATGTATCCTTCCGACCATGGTTTCCTTCTGGGTCGGCTGGCCAAGTTGGGACTAGGGGGCACTGCCTTGCAGTGGTTCCGTTCCTACTTGGCTGACAGGTCCCAGACGGTGATGCTGGGAGACGCCTGTTCGGCACATAAGAACATAAGAAGAGCCCTGCTGGATCAGACCAAGGGCCCATCTAGTCCAGCTTCCTGTGTCACACAGTGGCCCCACCAGATGCCTCAGGGAGCACACAAGACAACAAGATACCTGTGTCCAGTCGCCACTCCCTTGCACCTGGCACAGAGAAAACCCACTTCTAAAACCAGGAGGTTGCTTATGGCTTGTAACCTGTGATGGTCTTTTCCTCCATGAATCTGTCCAAACCCCTTTTAAAGGCATCTAGGCCAGGTGCCATCACCACATCCTGTGGCAAGGAGTTCCACAGATGAATTACACGCTGGGTAAAGAAATATTTTCTTTTGTCTGTTCTAACTCTTCCTCCACTCAATTCTAGTGCATGTCCCCCGGTTCTGGTGCTGTGCGAGAGGGAGAAGAATTTCCCTCTATCCACTCTCTCCATCCCATGCATAATTTTATAAGTCTCAATCATGTCCCCCCTCAGGCGCCTTTTTTCTAGGCTGAAAAGCCCCAGACGCTGTAGCCTTTCCTCATAAGGGAGGTGCTCCAGCCCACAAATCATTCTGGTCGCTCTTTTCTGCACCTTTTCCAATTCAACTATATCCTTTTTGAGGTGTGGTGACCAGAACTGGACACAATACTCCAGATGTGGCCTTACCATCGATTTGTACAAAGGCATAATGATATTGGCCGTTTTATTCTCAATCCCTTTTTTAATGATCCCGAGTACGGAATTGGCCTTCTTCACAGCCGCCGCACACTGGGTCGACACTTTCATCGACCTGTCCACCAGCACCCCAAGATCTCTCTCTTGATCCGTCACAGACAACTCAGAACCCATTAGCGTATATGTGAAATTTTGGTTTCTTGCCCCAATGTGCATCACTTTGCACTTACTTACATTGAAGCGCATCTGCCATTTTGCTGCCCATTCTCCCAGTTTGGAGAGATCCTTCTGGAGCTCTTCACAATCCCTGCTGGTCTTCACCACCCGGAAAAGTTTAGTGTCATCTGCAAACTTGGCCACCTCACTGCCTATCCCCGACTCCAGGTCATTTATGAATAAGTTGAAAAGCACCGGTCCCAAGACCGATCCTTGGGGCACACCGCTTTTCACCTCTCGCCACTGTGAAAATTGCCCATTGACTCCCACTCGCTGTTTCCTGGTCTTCAACCAGTTCCTAATCCACAAGAGGACCTGCCCTCTTATTCCCTGACTGTGGAGTTTTCTCAGGAGCCTTTCATGAGGGACCGTGTCAAACGCCTTCTGAAAATCCAGATAGATAATATCCACAGGTTCGCTCGCATCCACATGCCTGTTGACCTTTTCAAAAAATTCTAACAGGTTTGTGAGGCAAGACTTCCCCTTGCAGAAGCCATGCTGACTCTCCCTCAGCAGAGCTTGTTCTTCTATGTATTTTAAGATTTTATCCTTAATGAGACTTTCCACCATCTTCCCTGGAACAGAGGTTAGGCTGACCGGCCTGTAGTTTCCCGGGTCCCCCCTCCTTCCTTTTTTAAAGATTGGCGTGACATTAGCTATCCTCCAATCCTCTGGCCCAGTGGCCGTTTTAAGTGACAGGTTGCATATTTTGGTCAAGAGGTCAGCAACTTCATTCTTGAGTTCCTTCAGAACTCTTGGGTGGATGCCATCCGGGCCTGGTGATTTATTGATCTTTATTTTGTCAATTAAGTCTGAGACGTCTTCTCTTTTAACCTCTATTTGACTTAATTCTTTAGTCAGGGGAGACCGTTCCGGCAGCGGTATTTGCCCGAGGTCTTCTGCCGTGAAGACAGATGCAAAGAACTCATTTAATTTCTCTGCAGTCTCCAAGTCCCCTTTTATCACCCCTTTCTCTCCCTCACCATCCAGCGGACCAACCTTTTCCCTGGCAGGTTTCCTGCTTCTAACATATTTGAAGAAGCTTTTATTATTCCCTTTTATGTTTATTTATTTATTTATTTATAGAATTTTTACCCCGCCTTTCTCCCACCAGGGCAACCAAGGCGGCTTACAACAAAAATATTAAAATACATAAGTACATTTAAAATCAAGAATTAAAATAATTAAAAACAATTAAAACAAACAGCCCCAGTGGGTCATCCACATTTGTTAAAAGCAATTTGTAAAAAAAGCCAGCCCACCATGTCAGACATCAAATGCTGATCTAAATAAAAATGTCTTGAGGCCCCGCCGAAAGGTCTCTAAGGAGGAAGCCGTTCTTAATTCCAGGGGGAGGGAATTCCATAATTGGGGCGCCACTGCCGAGAAGGCCCTATTCCGCGCCGCCATCCCCCTCACCTCCGTCAGTGGCGGCACGGTCAACAGGGCCCCCCCTGATGACCTCAGAGTACGGGTCGGATTATAAGGAAGGAGGCGGTCCCTCAAATACCCTGGACCCGAGCCGTAAAGGGCTTTAAAAGTCAAAACTAGCACTTTGAATTGTGCCCGGAAACGAACCGGCAGCCAGTGTAGCCGCTGAAGCAACGGTCCGACTGAGTCGAACCGACAGGCCCCAGCAACCACCCGGGCCGCCGCATTCTGCACTAGTTGCAGTTTCCGAACAGTCTTCAAAGGCAGCCCCACGTAGAGCGCATTGCAGTAATCTAGTCTAGATGTCACTAGAGCATGGGTCACCGTGGCCAGGTCTGCACGATGTTGCCTGCCATATGTTCCTCAAAGTCTTTCTTGGCCTCTCGTATCATCTTTTTACATTTCTTTTGCCACAGTTTGTGCTCCTGTTTATTTTCCTCACTAGGGCAAGACTTCCATTTACGGAAGGAAGCTTCCTTGCCTTTTATAGCCTCCTTAACTGTGCTTGTTAGCCATGCCGGCACCCTCCTGGACTTGGTCGAGCCCTTCCTCCTTTGTGGGATACACTCCCGCTGGGCCTCTATGACTGTTGTTTTAAACAGCCTCCATGCACTCTGGAGCGATTGGACTCTTTTTACCTTCCCTTTCAGCTTTTTTTTTAACTAGTCTCCTCATTTTGGGGAAGTCAGCCCTTCGGAAGTCAAGGGTTTTCGTGTCAGATTTGCTCGGCACTCTCCCTCCGACATGCATGGCGAAACAGATTGCAGCATGGTCACTATTCCCCAACGGTTCGGTAACATTTACCTCCCTGACCAGATCTTGAGTGCCACACAATATCAAGTCCAGAGTCACCTGTCCTCTGGTCGGTTCCGTGACAAGCTGCTCTAAGGCACAGTCATTTAACATATCCAGATGTTAAATGACATAACCCTGCCCCTTACAGTGTGGGGTGCCACAGGGTTCTATTCTGTCTCCCATGCTTTTTAACATCTACATGAAACCGTTGGGAGAGATCATCTGGGGATTTGGAGTTGGGTGTCACCAATATGCTGATGACACCCAGCTCTCTCTCTCCTTGCCATCTCACTCCAGGGAGGCTGTGGAAGTCCTGGAGTGCTGCCTGGAGGTTGAGATTGAATCCAGATAAGACAGAGGTCCTAATGGTCAGGAAAGCTTTGATGCAGGTACTGAGTCACCTGCCCGTTCTGAATGGGGTTGCACTCCCCCTGCAGGAACGGGTGCGCAGCTTGGGAGTACTTCTGGATTCACAGCTCTCCCTGGAAAGCCAGGTGGCGGCTGTGGCCAGGGGTGCGTTTGCCCAGCTTCGGCTGGTGCGCCAGCTGCGGCCGTACTTGAGTTGATCGGACCTGACCACGGTGGTCCACGCCTTAGTGACTTCAAGACTGGATTACTGTAACGTGCTCTACGTGGGGCTGCCCTTGAAGACGGTTTGGAAGCTACAGTTAGTGCAGGATGCGGCAGCCCGGGTGGTCACTGGAGCCAGGCGGTTTGACTCTGTTGAGCCGCTGCTTCAGCGGCTGCACTGACTGCCCATTCGTTTCCGAGCCCAATTCAAGGTGCTGGTAATGACCTTTAAAGCCCTTCACGGTTTGGGTCCAGGATATCTGAGGGACCGCCTTCTCCCATACATTCCGGCCCGCTCTCTTAGGTCATCTGAGGGGGCTCTCCTGCGTGTACCACCTCTATCGCAAGTTAGGGGAGTGGCAACACGTGGGCGAGCCTTCTCTGCTGTGGCGCCACAACTGTGGAACTCCCTGTCAGGGGATCTGAGAACCACCCCCTCCCTCATGACTTTTCGGCGAGGGCTCAAAACATTTTTGTTTCGTCTAGTGTTTGGATGTTGGGTCATGGTCTGCCTCCTGTGTCTCAAGATGCTCTGCCAAGCTGCTTCTCTGCTCCATATTGTCACCCCCCTAATGGATTTTATTGTTTTTAAATTTGTTTATGTATGGTTATGTACTGTTTAAATTTATTTTATGTATTTTAATCTTTGTTGTAAGCCGCCTTGGGCATTTGCCTTTCGGCATAGGAAAAGGCGGGATATTTTTTTTTAATAAATAAATAAATGTGTGTTATTTACAGCGCAATCTGACTTAACTTTTTTGCCGGTGTAACCATCGGCCCAGCGAGAACGGGAGGCCCCAGAACAGAAAAGGGATTCAAATCTCCTTTGAATTCCTCTTTTGGAGGGGATTTGAATCCCTTTTCCGTTCTGGGGCCTCCCATTCTTGCTGGGCCAATGGTTACACTGGCAAAAAAGTTAAGTCGGATTGCGCTGTGAGATGCCTTAGGAATAGAGCCAACTCCGCTTCACCCTTATCCCAGATGGAAAACACGTCATCTACATATCGCACCCAAACCAAACATTTATGGGTTGCTGTCCTTAGTGCCAAAGCCTCAAACTTCTCCATATATAAGTTTGTAACCACGGGGCTTAAAGGGCTCCCCATGGCAACACCATCCGTTTGCTCAAAGAAATGACCATTCCAGGTAAAATATGTGGAGGTCAAGTAAATGGTGAAACAGCCTCACAATATCCTTAGGAAAGAGGTCCTCTACCAAAACCATCACCACTGCGAGTAGAACTCTAGTAAACAAGGATTCTACATCAAAACGAATGGTAACCTGTCATTGGAGGATGCCCAATATCTGGTCTCTCATGACCAGTGCTTGAATTGACCCAGTCGATGTGAGGATAATTGAAGTCCCCCATGATTACAACCCTGTCTCTCATTGACACCTCCCTGATTTGTCTCCTCATCTCATTGTCCCCCTTCAGGTTTTTGATCTGCAGGACGATAGCTTGCCCCCACTATGACATCGCTCCTTGAGCCTGGTAATCTAACCCACAGTGATTCTATGGTGGAGTTGGAACCCCCCCCCCCCCCACCGCCATCTCTACTCTTGCAGCCAAGTGCAGGCATTTCCCCTTGGTCTGCTTGTTGTACTTTCTCTACCCCAGGGGTTCTCAACCCCTTTGCGACTGAGTACCACCTCCAGCGCCACTCTCCAGCCGCGTACCACCAGAAGTGACAGGTGATGACATCATCACCAGTTACGTCCGGGTTTTCAGGTTTTCGAAGGCCAGAAAACACAGGTAGGGAGGCTCTGGGCGGGAGAGGGGGGGCTTCTCAGCATTCCTGAGAGGCTCGGCCAAAGGCAGGAGTCTCTCCGGAGTGAAAACATGCCATCGAAAGCACCACGTCGTTGCGGGGTTCTGGTGATCTGGTGGTTCACTGGTTGAGAACCCCTGCTCTCCCTCATTTCCCCATTTTTTAAAATTCCTTTTCTTTTGGTGACGGTTTTTTGCCTCCTTGCCTGCCTAGTCCACCTTCACAAGTAATTCAGTGGGTTGCTATATCGGATTGCTTGTGGGCACCACAGCAGTTTGACTTAAACCAGGACTCTCCCAGCAGAGATACTTTTTCCCAGACAGTCTCCTTCTGCCTCCTCCTCCTCAGTCTGGGATGGTGGCCTGGACAGTGGCATAGCTGGCGTTTTTCCAAGGGGGCCGTGGGCGGGACGACGCATCTGCCACCGGAATGGAACGGAACCTTTTGGCTCTGGTCCCGCTTCATTCCGGTGGCAGGGCGGGCGGGGCGAAGATGCGTCGTCCCGCCCACGGCCCCCTTGGAAAAACGCCAGCTACGCTACTGGGTCTGGATAGTACTCGCAATGCCCCCCCCCCTTCAGCCACTGACACAGCAAAAAGCGAAGGTGGAGAGCAGGAAGAGGGCACAGCGCTGAGCACAACTCCCCTCGGTCAGCTTCCGGTTTGTTCGGTGACAGCTGCTCTGAGCCCCTTGGATAGAGGGGGACAGCAGCACACAGACAGACAGACAGACAGACAGACACAAGGGTGATGTGGGACACTGCTACCTTTGCTGTAGGCGCAAGTTTGCTCTTCTTGTGTATTTAATCCTTCGTATTTATTTAATAGCAACGTGTCACGTTAACATGTATCGCATATTTATTTAATATTTAGCATAGTACCTACGAAGGCAACTTGTTCATATGTACTTTCTAGGTATTGTACAGAACATTGAGCTGATGAGGTCTCTGCCCCGGAGGGCCTACAGGGAGGCGCCTGTTTGCATTTGCACTTCCAGTGTCTTGGGGAAAAGGGGCTTTTTGTACAAATCCTGCAGAAGTGTGAAGCACTTTATACACACAAAGTAGGGATTACAGCTATAATAGGGCTGCATCAAGGAAAGACCAAAATGCACTAAGAAGTTATTTCTGAGGAAGATTTGGGCCTGCTCCTCTCCCTAGACTGAGGCCGGCCTGCAGGCAATGCACTTCTGCTGGCGGACCATGCGGGTCACTCGGTCCCGGATCTCCTTGGTCTTCACCCCGTACACAATGGGGTTCAGCATAGGAGGGAAAAGGAGGTAGAAGTTGGCCAGAAGGATATGGACGTGAGGCTGGACGTGGTGGCCAAACCTGTGTGTGAGTATGGTGAAAAGAGCTGGCGTGTAGGAGACCAGGATGACCACCACGTGGGCTGCACAGGTGCTGAAGGCTTTGTAACGTGCGTCTCGTGACGGCAGGGCCAGGACAGCCCTGGCGATCATGCAGTAGGAAAAGGTGATGAACAACAGGTCCACCCCCACCACCAGGAGAGCCACAACCAGCCCATACACAACGTTGGCGATAATGCTGGAGCATGCCAGCTTCACAACGGCCATGTGCTCACAGTAGGTGTGGCCAATGACGTTGGCCTTACAGTACAGGAGACGGGCTGCTAAGATGATGATGGGGGTGATGAAGGCCGTGCCCCTCAAGACCACAGCCACCCCAATCTTAGCTAGCAGTGGTTTGGTTAGGATGGAGTCGTATCTCAACGGGTTGCAAATAGCCACATAGCGGTCAAAGGCCATGGCCACCAGCACCGTTGACTCCATGATGGAGAAGGAGTGGATGAAGAACATCTGGACCAGGCAGGCACTAAATCCGATGTCTCCCGCTCGGAACCAGGTGATGCAGAGCATCTTGGGCAGGGTGGAGGTGGACAGCACCAGGTCGATGCCTGCCAGCATGCAGAGGAGGATGTACATGGGCTTGTGGAGGCTCTGCTCTGCTTGGATGGTGTACAAAATGGTGCCGTTTCCTAGCAGTGTCAGAAAGTACATGGAGCAGAGCGGAATCGAGAGCCAGCGGTAGGATGCTTCCAGGCCAGGGATGCCCAACAGGATGAAGGAGGAGGGGGGGCCATGGCTGCCGTTAAGCACTGGCATTGCTGGTTGGAGGCATGGCGCATGGAGGCATGGACAGACGGGCAGGCTGCTGCAGAGGGAGGAAGAGCCACAAACAGGACAGGATGAAGAACACTGATGGGAAACATCAGCGCACACACACACACACACACACACACACTGCTGTCCACTTGGGTGGCCCCCACTTACTGGGACTCTTGAGGCACAGATTTGGGAGAAACGACATGTTCCTCACAAACAGGTATCGACACTCCAGGAGCCCTTTTTCTGTCAAGAACTGCACTTGGCATGTCCCTACCCACCATTTTTCACTACAAATACTTCCCCCACACCCCCGCATGTGGAGTTCCAGGTGCATGTTTGCAAGGGTAAATATGTGTTTGGAATCCCACGAGGAGCCCAGGACCTTGAAGTTGGCGGCGGTGGAATCAGATGACCCGCAGAGTCCCAGAGATGGGCTCCAGAACCCTTGTGATGACGGAGAGGAGGATGGAGCTTAGACAGATTAAAATGAGACAGGCTAGTTGGAAGTGGACAGACAACAGGTATTATTATTATTACCTGTGATCCTAGAAAGTGGCCTTGGCCTGAGTTAGACCTTTGGCCTCCCTGCTACAGGAGGCCCTTTTGAGCGGGATGCGCTGCCAGGGTTGAGCGGAGGCCTCTGCACTTGAAGGACGTGCTCTGCGTTGAGAACCTTATTACCTGACTGAGGGCACAATCTGGCCCAGGGATAGGCTGATGGAGTGCGTGCTCCGCCAGCCTTATGTGTGTTGCGAAAGTGCGGTAAGGCACTTTTGCGGCGTCTCTGGAGTAAGCAGTGCTGGCGTGAAGGCCAGTGCCGCTCACTCCACCGTTACGCCACCTGACCTAGGTAAGCCCTGCGCCGGGCGTGGGGAGGGAGGGCTGGGGTGGGGGTCATTGGTCGGCTTGGCCTGGGGAGGCGGGGATATTGGCACCAGGCTGCGCTGGTATTCCCATTCCTTCCTGGGCCAGGCCAGCCTTGCACGGCCTCCTCCGTTGTGTACCAGCTAAAGAGCCCATCAGGGCCTCCGGGACTTACACCAGGGGAAGGGGACAAACATCTGGCAACTGGCAACAGCTCTCCAGAGCTTCAGCGGGGTCCCTCCCAGCCCTGCCTGTGGAAGCTGCCAGGGGGGCAGCTGGGAAATCTCCCACTGTGCTGCTATGGCCCCATGCTGAGGGACCGGCGACCCTGGCCAACAGGCCTGCCAACCAGGCAGCTAAACCAGCAGCCCAACGGAACAGAGGCATCGATCGAGCAGGACTGGCCAGAAAGCTGGCAACGTGGCCCAGTTGTTTCAGTGGCCATTTCCCAGCCAGTGCCCCACAAGCATCACGAAATGCGCTTCCCGGTACTCGAACCACAACTGTCAGGTGCTTGAGAAAGAAGCTCTCTCCTGGCCATGCAACTCAGGAGCGTTGCAGGGCTTCCGGCTGTGCTGGAGTCATCAGCCTCGACTGGGTGGGGCAGTCCAGTTACAAGTCCCTCCCGTTCCTGCAGGGGGGCCCTGGTGGGGGCCCGGGGCTGCACAGGCGTCCGCGCCCACACCCAGCTAACTCCTGGGGCAACAAGCAACCCTCACTTCGGCCCGGAAGTGATGTCACTTCTGGAGCAGCCACGAGGCAGGAGGTAAGGACTGGGGCAGCCACCTCTTGGGCTTCTTTTCCCCGATCGCGGGGAAGAGAAGCCAAAGACACAGCCGCCCCCCAGCCACTTAACAAAAAAAATTGTGGCAGCCCCTGCCTTTGTCATCCCCCCTCTGTCTGGGTGGCATGTCACCCTGGGGTGGCTCACCCCCCCCATAATACACCACTGCCAATGGTGGAGAATGCCACTGGTGTGCAATTCAATAAAACAGCCCTTCAGTGCAGTCCTCTCCACCTCGATTATTCTTGTTTTTGTCCAGTGGGCACACAAGCCTTTGGCGGCTCTCTGCCTTCAGCTGGAGCTCTCCAGAAGCTGCTGCTGCTGCTGCTGCGAGTTTTTCAGCAGCAGCCCTTCCCACCTCTCAGCAGCACAGCTGCCCTCTCAGCCCCCGTTTGCTTGGCCAACTGGCATTACAAGCCTGGTGCTCTTTTAGAGAGGACAATTCCATTCCTCGGTGATGCTCTTCTTAGCACTTCTGAGCTGCTTCTCCCCTGAGCAGCAAAAGAGGACCCAAACGCTCGTCTCCGGAATGGCTGTGCTCCGGAGGGCTCCTAGTTGTCCCCAGTTAGCCAAGAGGTCCGTAGAAGAGCCTCATTCTGCAGTTCTGTGGTGCTCTGGAGCTCACGAGAACAGGCTAAGAAGGATACTCAGTCTGTCGGCCAGTGGAATGGGGGGGGAGGCACGCACAGGGGGTCTCGCTCACCTCGGATCCTGAACAGCCGGCTCTTGTAGCAAGCTGGCATGACAACGCGGAAAAGATCTGCCTCTGTCTGTCTGCCTTCCCGGTCTGAGGGAGGGAGCTTTATGCAGCCTGGGTCCTGCTGCCCCACTGGCCCCCCTCGCGCCTCTGGAAAGCCTCCTGGCCTGTTTTCCCTGCAGAGCAGTAAATGAGGCACCGTTGCTGTCGTAGGAGGCCCCTCCCGGGGCCCCCAGCCAGCACACAGTCCCAGCTGACCTGGAAGGAAAGGAGGCCGTTAGAGCCGCGGACAAGATATTGGCTTCCTGCAAATCTGTGTTGAGGAGGCCGCCATACCTGGACTCCTGTGTCCAGTTCTGCTTGTCTGCAAAGGAGTTTGCAGAAGAGCTCACCGTGGCTTCGTTCTGTTTTCCAGTCTCCACAGCACAGACAAGGGGAGGTCTGGGGAGCTGAGCAGGGTTTCCCACCATGGGAGCAGCCAATGGGAAAGGCAGGCAACATGCCTCCACAAGGGGGCAGCCTCACGCCCTGCTTGCACAGCTATGATTTCAGGCGGTGGTGTCTTGTGGGGTGACCTTGACCTGGGCGGGACGGCACATGGCCTTGGGTGTGCCACACAAGTCGGGTCTCGCCACATTGCACTCGGCATCTCTGGGGAGCCCCCTCACCAGACTCCCTGGCAGTTTCTGGATCTCACTGCGAGGTTCAGGGACTGAGGTGGAGGAGGAAACACTGGACACCCGTCCTGCCCCTTTCTACCCCCCCCCCGTGGGGAGCCTTTCATGTAAATTCCCCACCCTTGCCAGAAACGGAAACAGAGTGACCTAGGAATGCAGTCTCGCTCCCTTTCACCCTTACGGCGCAATCCTATTTACTCTTCAACCGGCGGAGTGACTGCTCTGCCAATCCAGGGTGTTGCAAGCCTGTTTTCTTTTTCATAAGAGTAAAAGTTCCCATGGCCAGCGATAATCAAAGAGGACTGCCCATTAACAAGAGCCATGGTGTAATAGTTAAAATAGATGTTTAATTACGAATACTACTAGTAAATTCAAACTAAGTTTCTTCTGAGTCTCATCGGACTTCTTCAGGTTGCGAGCAGTAAGGCAGATAACCGACAGATGGTATCTGCCTTACCGCTCACAACCTGAAGAAGTCTGATGAAACTCGGAAGAAACGTTGTTTGAATTTACTTGAAGTATTCGTAATTAAACATCTATTTTAAC
Organism: Plestiodon gilberti rubricaudatus; assembly: GCA_026170595.1. Taxonomy (NCBI): domain Eukaryota; kingdom Metazoa; phylum Chordata; class Lepidosauria; order Squamata; family Scincidae; genus Plestiodon; species Plestiodon gilberti. The sequence continues at coordinate 231,205,671 of JANXHW010000003.1, read as the reverse complement.
TATTACACCATGGCTATTAATCTCGTTAATGGGCAGTCCTCTTTGATTACTTTTTTTTTGCGCTTGTGTCACCCTAAGAGTAAGTGGCGCCGGCAGAGAGGCTTGTGCTGCTCCTCCAGCACCACAAGATGGTGGAGCATTGCGGTGGAGAGGTGAGTGGGCACTGGGCCCTATCTGGATAGGATGCAGAGTCTGCGCTGCAGCCTAGCTAGACAGGATTGGGCTCTTAGATTCTCAAGTCGGCAAATGCAAAGTGGGAAAGAGTGTAGCACACTTGCCCAACCAACTGAAAGAGTCTTTGGACCACTGGCGTCGCTTCGGTAGGGGCGGGGCTGTAAGTAACGCTCTGTGGTAGTCTCTTTACCGAGCGAGCAGGAGGCAGCCCCGCCCCCTCACTGTCGGAGCCTTTCCTGTGCGGAGAAAGCAGCAGGCAAGAGACCCTGCCTGCTGCTTTCTCCGCAGGGGACTGGCTCCGACAGTGAGGGGGCGGGGCTGCCTCCTGCTCGCTCGGTAAAGAGACTACCACAGAGCGTTACTTACAGCCCCGCCCCTACCGAAGCGACTCCACTGCTTTGGACTTGTTTACCCACACAGTGTTTCTTTTCTTGGAAAGGTCTGAAACTCTGCAAACTTCTGGAGCACGACTGAGTGCCCAGAAACCTCCCTCTTCTTGGTGTGTAGCCCTATTTTAGCTACATTCCAGTGAGCAAAGACCTGAGTTTGTTACTCTAAGGAAAGATTCCTGGTTTGGAGGATCCTGGTTCTAAATGGCTCCAGCTGACTCTTTCCCCTTCCAGAACCGCTTAACTATCCTTCTTCGAATTTGCTTGGTTTTCACAGTGTACACGATGGGGTTCATCAGAGGTGGAACCAGAAGGTAGATGTTGGCCATGAGGATGTGAACCACTGGAGGAGCGTTCTTCCCATATCGGTCAATCATAGAGAGGCCAACCATTGGAATATAGAAGGTGAGGACAGCACAGATGTGGGAGATGCAAGTGCTCAGGGCACGGAGGCGCTCCACCCTGGAGGCGATGCTCAGCACTGTTTTGAGGATCATGACGTAGGACAGAACAAGCAAGACGGAGTCAAGACCCATAGATAACAGCACCCCAGTCAAGCCATAGATGCTGTTGAGCCTCTTGTCTGAATGCACCACCTTCAGAATATCCTGGTGCAAGCAGAATGCGTATGAGAGCACATTTACTCTTCCATACTGCAGCCTCTTCAGGAGAAAGGGAGTTGGAAGAACAAGGAGGCCAGCCCGGATGGCCACCCCTGTCCCAATCTTGACGATGGTCTCATTGGTCAGGGTACTTGTGTATCTCAGAGGGTTCCGAATGGCCACCAAGCGATCGAAGGCCATGGAGAGCAGAATGCCTGACTCAACAATGGAGAAGGTGTGGATGAAGTACATCTGGAGCAGGCAGGCGTTAAAGTCGATGGCGCGCTGGTTGAACCAAAGGACGCTCAACAGGGTGGGCAGAGTGGTAGCGGACAAGCCCAGGTCTGAGAGAGCCAGCATGGAGAGGAAATAGTACAATAGTACATGGAGAGGAAATAGTACATGGAGGGTTTGGTCTGTCTTGATCAGAAAAAGGATTGTACAGTTCCCTGCAATGGCTGTGAGGAACATGGTGCAGATGGGGATGGAGATCCAGGGGTGGAAATTCTCCAGCCCAGGGAAGCCTGTCAAGACGGAATCTGGAAGCAATTGCGATCACCCAGAGAAGAAAGATGAACCCTCTGAACCGTCAACAGGAACTGGTTTATGTAAATAAAATTTGGTACCCCTTTCTTAATAAAGTACAAGCACAAACATCGAGGCAAAGGCTGCCTGTGGTTGCGGAGGAAATTGACAGCTCTGGTTCCTAGTAAAGCACAAGCACTAACATCGAGGCAAGGGTTACCTGCGGTCAGGGAGGAAATTGACAGTTCCGGTCCCAATTAAATAATTAAGTTTCCCGCGCTTTTGCAGCGCGTCTCTGCTTAAATCTAGCCTACTCTTTCTAACAGGTATCGGAACACCTACTGGCTATAGACAGTTTTGCTTGAAAAAAACCCTGGAGCAGGGAGAAACGTTTGGAATTTATTTTATTTTTATTTTTGTCTGCCGGATAATCCTTATGCGCCTTTCCTCTTCGGTTCGCTAGAGTCTTTGAGCTAAAGGAATTTCACCAGACATCTGATAATAAGTGTTCTGCCAATGCAGATTGCTCTGGGTGTAATAGCCGACATGCTCTCTGATGTTCTTTTATTCTAGTGGAGATAGGTCTTTTAGTTGTCCCTATGTAGGATTTACCATATACTTGCAGGGTATACAATAAACACCGGGTTCTGACAACAGGGGTCTACTATCTTTGGTGTTCCTGAGGCACTCTGCAAGCTTCTTGGTAGGCTTGAAAATGGTTTTTATATTAAGAACATAAGAACATAAGAAGAGCCCTGCTGGATCAGGCCAAAAGCCCATCTAGTCCAGCTTCCTGTGTCACACAGTGGCCCCACCAGATGCCTCAGGGAGCACAAGACAACAAGATAACCTGTTTCCCGTTGACACTCCCTTGCACCTGGCACAGAGAAAACCCACTTCTAAAAACCAGGAGGTTGCTTATGGCTTGTAACCTGTGATGGTCTTTTCCTCCATGAATCTGTCCAAACCCCTTTTAAAGGCATCTAGGCCAGATGCCATCACCACATCCTGTGGCAAGGAGTTCCACAGATGAATTACACGCTGGGTAAAGAAATATTTTCTTTTGTCTGTTCTAACTCTCCCTCCACTCAATTTTAGTACATGTCCCCTGGTTCTGGTGTTGTGCGAGAGGGAGAAGAATTTTCCTCTATCCACTCTCTCCATCCCATGCATAATTTTATACGTCTCAATCATGTCCCCCCTCAGGCGCCTTTTTTCTAGGCTGAAAAGCCCCAGACGCTGTAGCCTTTCCTCATAAGGGAGGTGCTCCAGCCCACGAATCATTCTGGTCGCTCTTTTCTGCACCTTTTCCAATTCAACTATATCCTTTTTGAGGTGTGGTGACCAGAACTGGACACAATACTCCAGATGTGGCCTTACCATCGATTTGTACAAAGGCAGAATGATATTGGCCGTTTTATTCTCAATCCCTTTTTTAATGATCCCGAGCATGGAATTGGCCTTCTTTACAGCCGCCGCACACTGGGTCGACACTTTCATCGACCTGTCCACCAGCACCCCAAGATCTCTCTCTTGATCCGTCACAGACAACTCAGAACCCATTAGCGTATATGTGAAATTTGGGTTTCTTGCCCCAATGTGCATCACTTTGCACTTACTTACATTGAAGCGCATCTGCCATTTTGCTGCCCATTCTCCCAGTTTGGAGAGATCCTTCTGGAGCACTTCACAATCCCTGCTGGTCTTCACCACCCGGAAAAGTTTAGTGTCATCTGCAAACTTGGCCACCTCACTGCCTATCCCCGACTCCAGGTCATTTATGAATAAGTTGAAAAGCACCGGTCCCAAGACCGATCCTTGGGGCACACCGCTTTTCACCTCTCGCCATTGTGAAAATTGCCCATTGACTCCCACTCGCTGTTTCCTGGTCTTCAACCAGTTCCTAATCCACAAGAGGACCTGCCCTCTTATTCCCTGACTGTGGAGTTTTCTCAGGAGCCTTTCATGAGGGACCGTGTCAAACGCCTTCTGAAAATCCAGATATATAATATCCACGGGTTCGCTCGCATCCACATGCCTGTTGACCTTTTCAAAAAATTCTAACAGGTTTGTGAGACAAGACTTCCCCTTGCAGAAGCCATGCTGACTCTCCCTCAGCAGAGCTTGTTCTTCTATGTATTTTAAGATTTTATCCTTAATGAGACTTTCCACCATCTTCCCTGGAAGATTGTGCCTTCTGAAGATCTTAGAGATTCTGTCTGTTGTACTCTGTATATATGGTAGACAAATAAAGTTAATTAATTTTGTCTGCTTCATTGCTGTTGTCAATATGATCAGTCTTCACCTTGCATGGACACCATGCCTTATTAATTATTGTTTTGGGATATCCATTGGCTAACAATGACTTTGAAATTACAGCTTTTGGTTTAAAGATTCCTGGTCACAGATCCTGGTGGCTCTGTGGACTAATGAGTTTACTACAGCTCTTTTTTGAGAAGATGGTGGTTGGACCCATTGTGCCATTATCTTCCAGTATGTGTAGGTTTTCTGTACAACTGTGAGATAATGTCATGTCCTCCTTTCTAGTAAGAATGGTAAAGACTGGATAATGACGTAAAGACGTGGATATCGTGGCACGTTAGAAGAATGTTGGTTTCAGTTGACTGGGAGGGTTATAGTTGGGGAGAGAGATCATGCTTGGTGGGTGGTCAGAAAGATCGCACAGAAAGAGTGTTACTGTCGACAGCTGACGCCAGTTACATCCGGGGCTCTGCCACTGTACTAATCAGATCCGGAAGTATGAGTATAAAAAGGAGTTTCCTCCAATGTTGTAAGCAAACTTCTGATGATGCCCCTAATGAATGGGGTGAAACGTAAAGTTGTTCCTAACATCTGGTTTATGTAAATAGAAGAATTCTATTTAACGACGTAGTTTACCCGGAAATATGTGGATTTGTAACTCGGAGAATGGTAAAGACTGTTCTCTTCTGTTTCTACGGTAAACTTATTAATGGAGGTCACAGATCCACTGGCCAGGGAGGCCGCACTTTTGATAAGAAGGCCATGCTATCATCCCCTCCCTTCTACGAAGCTCCACCTTTGAAGGGAGCTTGTTGGCTGCTGAAGTGCTAATGCAGTTGTCATGCCTCCAAACTGGAGTTGAAACCTTCCCGCTCCAAATCCTGCTGGAACACCATAGTCGGTGTCTTGCGACCATCACCACCTCCCTGGACTCTTGAGTTTGGGAAAAAACAACTTTTGTAAGACAAAGGAAAGGCTTCTCACCTTCAACAGTCCGCACCAACCTCATGATTAAACTCAATCTAGAAAATGATCCAACCAGCTACTACACCCTCTACTGGGTGGTGGGACAAAGGTAGAATCCACAGGGGTCCTTAACTAACAATAGAGGCCCTCCTGACTGAGCCACACCACCCAAGAAGTCTACGGGGCAAACAATTCAATTCAATACCCTTTATTAGGCCTAACCATACACATATACAATATCATCCAGTGATGTATCCACTGAAAACAACCAAAACAATCAATCAATTAAAAAGAGAGGGTGGAAATATTCCAACAAATTATCAACCCATGGGGCAAACATCAATACAATAGAAGTCCTTGGTGGTCGAGCCTCCTGTTCTTCATTTTCTACGCGTTTCCAAGTCCTGCCTGCTTTGCTGTCAGTTCCTTGTGGATCTTTAGCCCCCTGGTTAAAAACCTCCACCTGAGAGCCCCCATGCCGAGGGACCCCAAGGCTTGGCAACCCCCACAAGCCCCTTCCCTTTTTGGCTCCTCTCCCCAGCGCTGCCCAACTGCTGCAACCTTCTGGGGCCACTTCTCCCTCTCCACCCCCAGGGAGCCCCCCACCTCCCCTGCCAGCCAGGACCTCTTCAGCCCCCGTGCCCCAGCTCCCTTCCAGGCTCCTGTGGCCTTGGTGTGTGCAAGGGCTGGTGTCATAGCCGTCCTTCTGCCTTCGAGTCCCTCTGTCTTTGCCCAGAGAGCATTGCTCAGTTGGCCCTTCGCCGTCACGGCCCCTGCGATGCAACGCCCTCAAGCCGGCAGGAACAGCCTCGTGGAAGAGCCGCCAAATCCCCACTCACTTTCCTGGTCTTGTGCGGATCAAATTGACTGCATACTCAGTGCCCCCCCCCCTGCCCTCATCTCTCCGTGCATGCATGTGAAAGCTTTCTCCGTTTTGGTACTGTTGGCCCAAGATCAGCCTCCGGCCTTCTTTACCGCCCGAATTTCCTCGACACCCCCCCCCAGCTAAGTGGCATCAGTCAGGAGAATTTGTTTGGTGCCCCCCCCCAGCGCAAGTGGGCAAAGTGCTCCCATGGCCCGTCTCCAGGCTCACCCCCACCTGCAGCCTGCAGTTCAGGCTAAGGAGAGCCGTTCCCAGCCGCAGCCTTTCAGCACCACGGTCCGAACCGTCTGCACTGCACCCGGCTCCTTCTTCCAACCCCAGCCAGCCCTTCCTTGCTTCTCCCAGGTTCTTCTGGGAATCTCCCTGCAGCCCTGCTCCCCCCCCCACATCCCCCCTTTGCTCTGCCCCTTTCCCCCCAAAGGAGTTCCATTCCCTCTCCTTCTCCATCCTTCTCCCCACTTTCCTTAGGGCTCTGTGGTGTGAGTCTGTTTGGGGTTGTTGATCTCCCCCCCCCATGTAGACTGGACTCATCCAGATAGTCCTGAGTCGGCTTGGAGCGAGTGGACACCGGAGCCTTTTGGAAAAGCAGGCAGGGAGGGGTAACGCCCTTGCTGGGCTGTCCTTGGTGTGGAGGGGCACCCCACAGCAGCCACACACCCCTAACGATGCCCCAGTTGAAGACCACTAAAGAAGTCCAGGAGCACCAGTCTGCCCCCAGGTCAGCCTCTGTCACCTAGAGCAGCTCTAGAGAGCAGCTCTCTGTCCCCGTGAACCTTTGGATGCATTAAGATGGGGCTCTAACAGGGGAGCCCGAAGCCCTCCCAAAATCTTGGTGTTGCGTCATGCAGTTCCTCAGATCTTCCGACGAGTGCCTGCACACAGAGGCTCTGTCGGGCCGGAGTTCATGCCAGCACAAGATGGGGCAAACCCAGCAGGCTCACAAAAGACCATCCTATAATTACTCTTCCAATATGACAGTAGTTTTTTTGTACACTGGTTTTTAAAACAATCAGGAGAAACTGGACCAAACTGTCCTTTGGGGGCACAACACGTGCGCAACTCTCCTGCGGATCTCCCTGGTCCTGATGCCATAAATGACCGGGTTGAGCACTGGGGGCAGGATGACGTACAGATTGGCAATGAGGATGTGGGCGTAATGGGGGATGGCGTGGCCAAAGCGGTGGGTGAGGAAGGAGAAAAAAGCTGGCGTGTAGAAGACACAAATGACAGCCACGTGGGAGCCACAAGTGCCTAAGGACTTGAGCCGGGCCTCCTTGGAGGGGAGCCGGAAGACAGCCTGCAAAATTTGCACGTAGGACAACAGAATCAGAACCAAGTCCAGCATGAGGAAGGAAATAGCGAACAGGCCATAGGCACTGTTGACCTGGATATCGGCACAGGCCAGCTTGGCAATGCCCATGTGCTCGCAGTAAGTGTGGGCAATGTTTAGGCGGCTCCTGCAGAAGGGCAACCGGAGCGTCAGCAGAGCAATGGGCAGCACAAGGACAACAGGTCTGAGCACCACCACAGCACACAGCCAGGCGACCCGGCCCTTGGTCAGGATGGTGGTGTACCTCAGGGGGTCACAGATGGCCACGTATCTGTCGAAGGCCATGGCTGCCAGCACGACAGACTCCATGCCCGTGAAACTGTGGATGAAGAACATCTGCGCCAGGCAGGCCCCGAAGGTGCTCTCCCCCCGGCCCAGCCAGAAGATGGCCAGCATCTTGGGCAGGGTGGAGGTGGAGAGGCCCAGGTCGATGGCCGAGAGCAGGGCCAGGAAGTAGAACATGGGCTGGTGGAGGCTGGCGTCCGTCTTCACGACGGCCAGGATGGTGACGTTCCCCAGGAGTGCAACGAGGTACCCAGCGCAGAAGGGGATGGAGAGCCAGCCGTGTAGAGCTTCCAGCCCTGGAATTCCCAGCAGGATGCAAGTGGGGGCCTGGAACCGGCTGTTGTTCCTGGATCCAGGCAGCATGCTGGGCTCTGACACCCTGCCGGAAGAAAAACAGAGGCACCCATTTCTAGAAGGTTCTTTTCAGGCATACCGTGAACAGTATCAGCCAAGAAACCACTTGGGAGCTGGGAGATATGAAAGTGGACCGTGGGAGAAAAGAACAGGAGACAAGGCACGGAGATGGAGTCAGAAGAGTAAGAGAAGAGCTGAAAGGCAGGAGGGAGGGAGGGAGGGAGGGAGGGAGGGAGGTGGCTTTGGCAGTTCTGGAGGGAAACGAGGCGCACATTTCTGGGGACACGAACATGAGCAGCGTGAACATGGGGTCAAAAGTGCCCAACCTGTGACTGTCAGTTCTAACGTTCAACGGTGACTTCCCACCCACCCCCAGTGGGCAGAGAACTGGCAGTGTGTGGAACACACAGACAGGGCACACGCAACGCAAACCCACTCCATCACCCAGATGTGCAAGCATGTGGGGGGCGCAGCTGGGGATGCCAAACAACTGGGCCCAGGTCCGTCCTGCAACCACTCGCCTATGCAGAGGAGTAAGACATGTGGCAGATCACCCAGGGGCTGCAAACAGGTCCAAGCGAAGCAGCTTCCATAGAAAGTGGAATATTGTTGCCGTCTACCCCACACACACACACACACACATACACACACACACACAAGTGAGCAAGGAAGCATCAGAGAGGTGCTGGTGTGCAATGCGTCTGCAACCTCCCCACAACTCACAATGTTTCATAGAGGTGGGACCTCTGGTTCTTTGGGCATTGTGGGTGGGAAAAGACACACACACACACACACACACACACACACACACACACACACAGAACCCCATCTGTGGAACATCCCGACGACGCTCTCAGTGGAGAAGAGGGCTCTGAGCATGTGGTCCCATCCAGCTGCCCTTGGGTCCCTCGCCCACTACGACCTCCTCCGAAAGGCGGCGGTCTCCAAGGCCTCAGCCTCAGGCACTGGGTCCTTGCTAAGCCCTGCTACCTGAGACCCTTGTGCCTGGGGCCCAGGGAGTGGCCCGGAGGCCCCCTGCTTTCAAGGCAGCTCCTCCGGCCCTCGGCAACGGGCCTCCTGAAGGGAGGCAGCAGTGCTGCTGGAGCGACTTCTGCCTTCTGCTGGCATCTGCAGTTTCCCAACTGAAGGGGAAACATCATTGTATGTTTCTGCCTGTGGGGAACAACAAGTACGACTGTGGCGAGGAAACGGCCCCTCCCCTCCTGCAGTCTGCACCAAGAGTGTAGTGAGGGTCTGCAGACACCTCCTTAGGGGGGGGGGTATGGAGGGCATGGAGACAAGAGAGGCTGCATCACACTGCGCTGGGTCTCATGTCTATCTACATTGACTTATACAAGTGATTGCAAGTAACTAAGTGGACGTGAAGTTGAGTGGATTTTCCCCATGAAATACTGTAGTTTGGGTCTTAACATTCCTAAAATGAAGGGACATATTTGGAACTGGCAGTTTAGGATGTGATCAACCCAATGCTCAGTTTGAAAGGACATGATGGACATGTTGTACAAAGGTGTTGTGGGGAACGTACGTACAGTGAACATAAGAACATCAGAAGAGCCCGGCTGCTGGATCAGGCCAAAGGCCCCTCTAGTCCAGCCTCCTGTATCACACAGTGGCCCCACCAGATGCCTCAGGGAGCACACAGCCAACAAGATAATCCTGTTTCCTGCTGCCACTCCCCTGCACCTGGCACAGAGAAAACCCACTTCTAAAACCAGGAGGTTGCTTATGGCTTGTAACCTGTGATGGTCTACAGTGAGCCCTCGATCTCACAGACTTTGGACGTCACGACTGTTTGCTTCTGGTCATATACACTTTGCATATGCACATGTACAGTACATGAATGCATGTAGCTATCGCAGACTTTGGGCACTAGCGGACACCCCTTCCTTCCCCCATTAGTCTGTGACGTCCAGGCCCTGAAGGTGTGGCCAAAAATCCCGTTTCCACCATTGCAGCCTTGGAGGAAGAGAACCCTGTTCCCCACCCGCCCAATGGCCTCAGCAGCTGCCTCTCCCGCACTCTGTCCCTTTTGTGCCAGATGGAGACCCACCCTTTCCTGCCACCACCGCTGGATCCAGCCCAGGAATGCAGCTCACCCACGGAGTCAAGGAGCGGCCCCTGGAATCACGTCTCAGGCAGCAGCAGCAGCAGCAGAGTCTTCCCTGGAGCTGGAGCTTCCCTCAGCTCGGAGGCTGCCTGACTGAGGGAGGGAGGTGCAGCTTTTCAGGTGTCTTGCTGGAGGCCCCCGTGGGACATCTCAGGACTGTTGACGTGAAAAGCAATTTCCGGTCCCCAGTAACTCCAGAGCACCACAAGCTCAGGTTAGGAGCATCTCCTCAAGGTCACAGCCAGGAGATGGACACAGAGGACACAAATTACAACGCCCCCCCCCCCATCTCCTAGGGCTTCTCAGGATTCCCCAGAAGCCTATAATGGTTGGGGGCCCAGGGAATGGGGCAGAGTTTAGCCCAGAGAAGGGAAATGTCTTAGAGGCACAGGACATTTCAAGGACAGGCTCTAAGTCAAGAACACAAGTTAGCCTAGTGGGCAAACCGAGGACATGGAGACGTAGCAATAAGTAAGAAAGATGCCTCTTAACTGCTCAGTTGTCTCAAATGTGTAGACGACACATCTCTACATTGCTCCTGTTAAGAGCACTAATGTGCAAACATCTCACTCTGGCTTTGTGCTTAAAAGGAAAAAAGCCCTTCTCCATGTTTGCAGAAGTCATGTTCTGAGCATCACGGTGCCGACTCCTTGCCACTATCCTTAACTCGAAATTAACAGCCCGATCCGAACTGGTGCCTCTCGCAGGGCGCAGCGGTGCTGGCAGAGGCGCCACTGCATCCTGTGGACGGGCAGCAGGGACCATGTCGAGGCAGAGAGGGAGGTCAAAGGAAGAAGGTTCACTTTCCTTACTCTGCCACGTCATGGTCCCTTGTGGGCCTACTTGGATCTGCACCAGCTCTTTGGCTGGTGCACACCCGAGTAGTCAAGGGAGCGTGTTGAGGCAGGTGGGAGCGGAGGATATGGGCAGAGCTGTTGCTGCCACTATCCGCCACCCCATCATATCCCCACCCTGTTTACTACCCCCACCCCGCTCCACACCGGGGCAGCAGGGGCAGTTTGGGGGAGGCGGGGAGCGGGCCAAACTGGGGGTGGTTCAGGGGAGGGTCTTGGCAGCAGCCAGCGGCACACACCAAATTCCTATCTCCATGTTCCCGGCCTGACACACCCCCTGAGGCTCCTTGGACTCGCTGCCGTAGGTCTGAGGAGACCCATTGGTGGCCAGGCAGCTTACGGGAAGCTAAGGAAAAATGATTTTGACTTACTTCTCCAGGACTGTCTAGTCAACCCCCCCCCCCAGCAGGCAGCATGCGCTCCGTCAGCATCACACAGACTGGTTGGGGGATGATAGGATTGGGCTCCCCAGCACCCTCCTGGCACCGGAGGGAAAGATCTTCCTAGGAGTTAACTCTTTCCTAGCTGGGCAGCATCATGGCTTGCATCTCGCCATGCCACAGGGTTCCATTCTCCCTCCCCCTGTTGAGGTCTGAAGGACTAGAAATCCTCAGGTCTTGTTGCATGGGACAGGGAGTGCGGAGTCACTGCTCTTTCTCTTCAGCACAAACTTGCATGTTGTTTCTGATTACCAAAGTAATTACCAAAGCTGTGTACTTAAGTGTGTACCTAAGAGCTAAATAACCCTCTCTCTGATTGGTGTAGAAATAGATCCCTGATATATAAAAGCAGGCATACATAGGCTTACCATAGGGGGACAGGGTGCCTATACCTTTAACCAGTGTAAAAAAAAAAGAGGGTATTTGGGCAGGTGCAGCTCATAATGGAAGTGTGCAACAAGCTGCACCTGCCCAAATTCCCTCTTTTTACAATGGTTACTAGCCTAGGTCACTGAGGTGCAGCCAAACACACAGGTCCTTCTTCCAGGGGGGGGGGCAGGGAGGGTTGCCTACTGCCTGCCTGTCATTGTCTGCATGCTAGAGAAGCCATTAAGGGGGGGGGGATTGTCTTTGGCTGTGTTCCTAAACAGGCAGCTCCATGGAAGGAAGTTCTTTTTGAAGCCGGTGACTTACTTTCAAGTAGACTTGTTCCGTCATGGGTCTACAGAATTAACCTTGTCTTTGTATGGCTCGTAATGAAGAGTGTAAACTTGTAGAGGGTTTGAATAATTGTTTGATTTTTTGAGGCTCTTAATTTGGGAAACTGTTTTCTTCATGGTTTTGAGCTCTTCATCATTGGCTTGAGGAAATATGATTGAAGAAGGAAATGAACTGTTTAGAGCAGGGGTGGCCAACCTTCCACCATTAGGGCTACTGTGTTCTTAAGAGTCGTGTAGAAGACAGAATCTTGGCAGCTGCAAGTGCTGATGGTGCTGCTAAAGCAGCTGCACCTGCTGAAATGCCTTCCCCTATGCAACCATTTAAAGGGCCAGCATTCATGTTGAAAGGTTGGCCACCACTGGTTTAGAGTTAGGGCACAGTCACTGTTTAAGAAATGTTTAAGAGTGTTTGAATTTTACTGATGCTTTTTGAGTCTCCCCTGCTCCCCCCTCTAAACTGGTGTTTCACCTCAGTTCTATATTTTTCCACATCTATTTCATTTCTTGGCTGTTTTATTTGAGGAAATGTTTTTAATTGACTAGGAGCGTTTGAGTATCATTGATGCATTTTAAATCCCCCACTGTCCCTCCTCTGTCTAAAACGATGTTTAAGAATGTTTTTCCTTGAAAAGGTTTGCCACAGGTGTAGACGCAACGTCAGAATTATTAAAATCTTTTTAATTTTAATTAAAAAAATAACATGACAGATAGCCTGGGAATTTCTGTTTTTGAATGAATGGGCCATGAAAGTTTGCGTTTATTTGTGATTCCACAGTTACTTTCAAAGATAGCAAACAACATTGTTATTATCCAAGACTTTAGAATTACAGGTAAAGATAGCAAACAACATTGTTATTATCCAAGACTTTAGAATTACAGGTAAAGATAGCAAACAACATTGTTATTATCCAAGACTTTAGAATTACGGGCAAAGATTATTCTATCTTAACATTGTTATTAGTTGATATTCCATGCAAAACACACTTTTACAGTCATTCATTCAAAGGTCAATTGCTTCTTTATTTCTTTGTATGCATCTTACAATTTTAACTTAATTAATTAATTAATCTATCTTGTCAGAATGGAGGGGTGGCAAAACATTTTATGTCCCGGGTACCAGCTGACCTAGCTACGCCACTGGGAATGTGCCGCTGGTGGCCATTTTCAAGCTGCCAGCACCACATTGCATTGCCACCATCTGCAGCCTGCTGTCACGGCCACTGACCTGCTCTGGTGAAGGTACGTTGCCGTGGGCGGGGGGTTGGACCATGAGCGAGGAGGGGGAGTAACTGGACATGTTGGGAAGGAACCGGGGGGGGGAGGGAGGGGTGGTTCCAGCAGCAGTTGTGCACGCCAGATCTTATCCCCCTTTTTGAAACCTCCCTGCTTCCTTTCTCTCCTCGGATATACACCACCATAATGACTGGCTGGCGTGTGTCCGAGGGGACCTAAGGAGGTCTGTAGAGTTACATGGAGGTAAGTTACACCGAGGGGATTGGACAGATTTATGGAGGAAACATCCGTCACAGGTGACAAGCCATGATGGGGATAAGCAACCTCCTGGTTAGAGGAGTAGGTTTTCTCTGTGCCAGGTACAAGGGAGTGGCGACAGGATACAGGTATCTTGTGGTCTTGTGTGCTCCCTGAAGCATCTGGTGGGGCCACTGTGAGATACAGGAAGCTGAATTAAATGAGCCTTTGGCCTGATCCAGCCAGACTCTTCTGATGTTCTTGTATCGTGGTGAGGGTTAGGATTGGGCTCATAACTTTCTTTCTCTGGAAGCTGATTCTAAATGGCTCCAGCTGACTCTCCCCTTCCAGAACCGCTTAACTATCCTTCTTCGAATTTGCTTGGTTTTCACAGTGTACACGATGGGGTTCATCAGAGGTGGAACCAGAAGGTAGATGTTGGCCATGAGGATGTGAACCACTGGAGGAGCGTTCTTCCCATATCGGTCAATCATAGAGAGGCCAACCATTGGAATATAGAAGGTGAGGACAGCACAGATGTGGGAGATAGATGTGTTCAGGGCACGGAGGCGCTCCACCCTGGAGGCGATGCTCAGCACTGTTTTGAGGATCATGACGTAGGACAGAACAAGCAAGACGGAGTCAAGACCCATAGATAACAGCACCCCAGTCAAGCCATAGATGCTGTTGAGCCTCTTGTCTGAATGCACCACCTTTAGAATATCCTGGTGCAAGCAGAATGCGTATGAGAGCACATTTACTCTTCCATACTGCAGCCTCTTCAGGAGAAAGGGAGTTGGAAGAACAAGGAGGCCAGCCCGGATGGCCACCCCTGTCCCAATCTTGACGATGGTCTCATTGGTCAGGGTACTTGTGTATCTCAGAGGGTTCCGAATGGCCACCAAGCGATCGAAGGCCATGGAGAGCAGAATGCCTGACTCAACAATGGAGAAGGTGTGGATGAAGTACATCTGGAGCAGGCAGGCGTTAAAGTCGATGGCGCGCTGGTTGAACCAAAGGACGCTCAACAGGGTGGGCAGAGTGGTAGCGGACAAGCCCAGGTCTGAGAGAGCCAGCATGGAGAGGAAATAGTACATGGGCTCGTGGAGGGTTTGGTCTGTCTTGATCAGAAAAAGGATTGTACAGTTCCCTGCAATGGCTGTGAGGAACATGGTGCAGATGGGGATGGAGATCCAGGGGTGGAAATTCTCCAGCCCAGGGAAGCCTGTCAAGAGGAAAGCTGGAGCACAGGAAGACTCATTGGAGGAAGACATGCTGCTGCTGCTGCTGCTGCGAGGCCCATTGGCCCATCTCACGTGGTGCTTCCTGGTCAAAGAAGAGGAAACTCTGCCACCGTTCCCTCTGCTCAGTCCTTCCCTCGAGCTTCGCTATGGCTGCCAAGCATCTGCTCCTCCTGTGGCCTGAACATAGAACACAAATAGGTCACAAATTTGCATCTGCGAATTTCAATCATGAAGTTGCCTTGAAAACTGGCCCTCCTTCCCGCCATGTCACCACCCTGTTCCAGCCACCCCAGCCTCCCCTCCGAACCCCTGCACGATCCTACCTGGGGCGGTGGGCCTTCCTCGGCAGCCTGCTGCCCTGCAGAGATAGCCGCTCACTGCTTCCAGCGTTGGCAGCAGCAGCAGCAGCAGCAGCAGCCAGCCCCCGTGCTCTGGCACGTCACGTTTTGCACCTGCCAGAAAGCGCCTAGTGCCACCGAACACGAGTTCTGCTTCAGGGTTGGGTTGGGTCTATGTTGAACAAACGCAGTTGTGCTCACAGTTGTCCACAACATGGACAGAGAAGCATCGTCACTCACGCTAGCACTGAAGCCTGGCCTGGAATCATTCCCCCCCCCCCAACAAAGCAGCCTGAAAAGGTCATGTGACGTGACAAATTGGGGGAAGTGGCAAAGTGGCCAGGGGTGCCCACCCCACCCCACCCCCTCCAGCCCACCCCCAGCAGAGCCTCCAGTAGGAGCTCTGAGCCTTTTCCTGCTTGCTGCAAGCGACCAGTAGCAGGATGGGGGCCGGGCAGCCCCTTCTCCCCCCAGGGCCGCTCCTCATTCTCCACAGCCACCTGGCTGCTGAGAAAAGCAGCCCAGTGGGCCGGGAGAGGCGAGGGAACCCCTCCCCTGCCCCCCCCAAGGCAGTCTCCCTCCCTCCTTCCTCCAGGCTGGCCCTCTTTCCAAACAATGGGAAGAGGAACCAGCCTGCTGAGCACCAGCACAGTGGCAGGAGCATCTTCCCTTTTCCTCATCCAGTGGGGGGGGGGGGAGGAGGGTGCGTGCGCTAATGCATTCCCCTGAGTGTGTGTTTTGTGCAAGGCAGCAATTCTGGGCCTGCCTGAAGTGAAGATAAGGCAGAGCAGGGATGAGATGATGCTCTTCCAGGGAGGCTCAGGAACGAGCTAAGACGGCGGTTCCCAAACTGGGCGGAGCCCCAGAGTGCTGCAGCGAACTCACAGGGGCGCCACAGCATTTTTCCAGACGTTCCGGCTGCCTGCAGCCCTACAGTGCTGGGACGACATCGCCACCCACTTCTGACCTGAGATGCTGCAAGCAAGAATGTCCGTCTGGACCATGGGGGCAGCAGTGACTGCAGCATCCTAGACAGAAGGACAGTGCAACGCAACCCCCTGGGAGGAGGCAGCCCCAAAGCCTAGAAATAAAAAAGGGAGAGCCTGGAACGTCGCCCAGGCATGGAAGACTGGAAGGAGGGATTCTAGGCATGACGTGTCGGAGGTGTGAGGACCATAGAAACCAAATGTGATCGATAGATCCAATCCAACCCTCAGCACAGGGTGGATCAGGGACTGTATCCTGCAATAACTCAGTTCTGCTCGTGGCCTTCACCATGGCGACTCAGGGCTGACCGAGAGCATCACTGACTTGCACATCACAATTCAACGGGTCAGTGGAGCCACATCCTTATTGTAGCGATTGATTGCTCTATTATTATTATTAACAAAAAGTTCACAAAGCAGTTTACAGACAAAATCAAATGATTAAATGGCTCCCTGTCCCAAAAGGGCTCCCAATCTAAAAAGATGCAGAACACCACCAGCAAACAGCCACCAGAATATAAATATTATGGGACTTGGGAGTTGAGTTATTGGATGCTGACTGGCGCAATGTCAAATTGCGTTAAGCCTATCAATAGGCGCTTAACAAAGTGTTCAGTGGTAATGTGCGTACTTTAAATTGTTCAACACTTGTAACAAAAGTACAACTTTTAATAAAACTTGATAGTTTTGTGTACTATCATCATGCCAAAACCCAGTTTGGAAGTTGGCAGCATCATGTTATCTATTCTCCTGTCCACTCCTGTCCACCCTGCCCCCCCCCCGGTGCTAAATGTAGCATAAGAACATAAGAAGAGCCCTGCTGGATCAGGCCAAAGGCCCATCTAGTCCAGCTTCCCGTATCTCACAGTGGCCCCACACCAGATGCCTCAGGGAGCACAAGACAACAAGATACTTGCATCCTGTTGCCACTCCCTTGCACCTGGCACAAAGAAAACCCACTCCTACAACCAGGAGGTTGCTTATGGCTTGTAACCTGTGATGGTCTTTTCCTCCATGAATCTGTCCAAACCCCTTTTAAAGGCATCTAGGCCAGGTGCCATCACCACATCCTGTGGCAAGGAGTTCCACAGATGAATTACATGCTGAGTAAAGAAATATTTTCTTTTATCCGTTCGAACTCTCCCTCCACTCAATTTTAGTGCATGTCCCCTGGTTCTGGTGTTGTGCGAGAGGGAGAAGAATTTCCCTCTATCCACTCTCTCCATCCCATGCATAATTTTATACGTCTCAATCATGTCCCCCCTCAGGCGCCTTTTTTCTAGGCTGAAAAGCCCCAGACGCTGTAGCCTTTCCTCATAAGGGAGGTGCTCCAGCCCACGAATCATTCTGGTCGCTCTTTTCTGCACCTTTTCCAAACTATATCCTTTTTGAGGTGTGGTGACCAGAACTGGACACAATACTCCAGATGTGGCCTTATCATCGATTTGTACAACAGCATAATAATATTGGCCGTTTTATTCTCAATCCCCTTTTTAATGATCCCGAGCATGGAATTGGCCTTCTTCACAGCCGCCGCACACTGGGTCGACACTTTCATCGACCTGTCCACCAGCACCCCAAGATGTCTCTCCTGATCCGTCACAGACAGCTCAGAACCAATTAGCGTGTATGTGAAGTTTTGGTTTCTTGCCCCAATGTGCAGCACAAATTCTCAAGACTTAGCAAATGGAACATACCATGGCATCATATAAATAAAATGCAGCTCACCACAACTGCCTGGAGATAAGAGGTCTCACAGCAAGTTGAATGTGGGCTCTTTTGTTGTCTTCCTTCCTCCAGCTTTCTGTGTGTCCGGTTCTACCAGAAGGGCATGTGCGTTCCTCCTCCTCTCCGCGCATGGACACAAGCCTGCAACATTCACAAAGCAGCAGCCTTTATGCGTCCCTCTGAATCCCCTGTGAAATGAGCCTGTCTCACTGCAAGCTGCCCTTGGGGGATGCTAAGCGCAGAGCAGCTTGTCCACAAATCCTCACGTGAATTTCTGGCTGATTTCTGCAAGTGGACAAGAGGCTACGGGTAAGCTGGGATGGTTGTGCTGCCGATTTCATTGCAATACAGCATCTGAAGCATCTGGACTATCGTCCTGCTCTGAGCGGGGTTACACTCCCTTTGAAGGAGCAGGTCCGCCGCTTGGGGTTCTCCTGGATGCGCAGCTGCTCCTGGATTCCCAGGTGGCGGCTGTGGCCAGGGGGCCTTTTGCCCAGCTTCGGCTGGTGCGCCATCTACAACCATACTTGGATCGTGCAGACCTGGCCACAATGACCCACGCCCTAGTGAAATAAATAAATAAATAAATAAATAAAATAACCAGCTGCCGAGAATTGGAATGTATAACAAAAGCTCTTATCAGCCTGGGACCTTGGCAGCTAGTCAACCTTATTAGCTACACCTGGGGTGGCTTAGCCGGAGGAAAATTACCCACAAAATGCCAAGTCATCGGCCGCAGGAAGTCCTGCCTTTCCCCCCCCCTCATTGGACAATACAGTGTATCCATCTCCCGAGACCCCAAAGGGTATAAGTAAGTGACCCAAAAGGGAGTGGGCAGTCCTCTTTGTAGCCGTCTCTTGGTGCACATCATCTGTGTGTGAGCTCCGTGCTGCATGCAACCCTATGGAGAACATCATGCCTTAACACCATGGTTCCAGCCTACGTGGTTGTGGGGCTTGGACCTGGTCGGTTTATCAACAGAGTATATTTCAGGGTGAGTGAGGGAAAACAGTCTAGTGTGAGGAGTCTAGCTCTTTAGTATTCTGCCAACCTTAATGTTTGTGTCTGTCAATATGATATATACCGTATTGTCCCGAGTATAAACGCACTTGATTATAAGACGCACCCTTAAAGTTTGGTGCTATTAAAAAAATTTAATTAAATCACTGGCATTAAATTGCAACAGCCTGATTATAAGACGCACCCCTAATTTAAAAACTTAAATTAGGAGAAAAAAGTGGGTCTTAGGGCTCAGTCCAGCCCAACTCAGGCACAGTTGAGGCCCAATTGTGGCACAATTGGGGCCCAAAATAGGACCGAGTTAGGCTGCAACTGTGCATGAGTTAGGCAGGAGGCAAGAGCAGTGGGCCAGGATCGAGGCAAAACTTACCACAGAGGCAGGCAGGCAGGCACCTGTGGGGAGCTGTCAGTCTTGTGGAAGTGAAGAGCCTCCTCCACAGCTCGTCTGTGTGCACCTACCACAGCTGCTGCAGCGTTCGCAGCAGATGGGCAGCCACAGGTGGGCCTGCAGGCACTGGGCGTGCGACAGTCAGCGGAAAGGCAGAGGTTGTGCCAGTGCCAGCTGCCCCAGGGCACCCTGGGCATTAGCCACCTGCCGCAGGGGGGAGTGCCACTGCCCTCCCTCCTGCAGAAAGCGATGCCACCCCCAAGCCACGTTGAGGCTGCACGTGGGAGTCATGGGGGGAGGGGGTGGGAACGTCACACACAAGGGGGGTCTCATGAAGTCTGGAACCGCCTCTGCCAGGACATGCCCGTGCGCTGCCTGAAGCCCTGGGCCTCCAGGGCCGTGGCTATGCCCACAAAGAAGGCATCCCGGCATGCCTTCTGCTCCGTGCCCCGGCCAAGACCGAGAGATGCCTTGGGCTTGTCTGCTGCGAGCGGGAAGGGCTCACGCAGCTCATCACACCCCCAGATGGGGCAACGTCGGCGCCTCGTGGCAGGCGCTCCAGCGGGGTGGGGGATGCCAGCGTCCATCATCAGGGAGTGGGAGGGGAGGCAGGCACACAGACAGGGGGTGCTGGGGAGGGGCACGGGTGGGTCAGAAAGAGACAGACAACAAGGCTGGTGGGAGAGGGATACAGGGAGAGGGGTCTGCAGAGACCAATAGGGACACAGGGGTCACTTCGCAAATGGAGGCAATGCAGGAACGGCCGCCTCTCATGCAGACGGACCGAGGGCAGTAATGGATGCCGTTGACGGGCAGAAACGGACGCCGTTGACGGGCGGACTGAGGGCGGAAACGGACACCGTTGACGGGCGGAAATGGACGCCGTTGACGGGTGGACTGAGGGCGGAAACGGACGCCATTGACGGGTGGAAACGGACGCCGTTGACGGGCGGACCGAGGGTGGGTGAGAGCCCCAGTTGCTGAAAGGGCTCGTCACGGACGTGGCGGACGTGCGCCATGTCGCCTGTCAGTGGTTGCCTGCCTGAGAGGCCCCCCAACTCCCCCCTCCCCTCTGAGCCTGGAGGGTCTGGCAGCCCCCCTGCTGTGTTCTCCCTGGGCTGGCTGTGGCAGGCCCTGGCTGGGATTCATGCAGGGCCTTGTGTGCTGGGCGCTGTCTCTGTGTGTGGGGGGCAGTGCTTGTGTAACATTGGGGTCATGTTGTTCAAGGGGCCTTTGCCCAAGGGGCATCTTTATTGGTCTGGAACATTGGCAGAGATGGCCAGGCGAGGCTGCCAGGGGTAGGCACAGCAGCCACTCAGAACGTAGCAGCAGCAGCAGCAGCAGGCGTGCCCCATGGACCTGGAGACGCAGGCTCTTCCCCTGTGGAACCACAGCCTGCTCCATAGAAAGGGGAGGGACAGCAAGTAGGCAGCCAGGGAGGTGGAGCAGCAGCACCAGCTGAGGAGGGTTGCAGGACAGGCTCCCAGACCTCTGGCAGCAGCTAGGCAGACAACCATGGGGCAACCAGACTGCGGGCCCAGGGGTGCTCCCCAGAAGGTAGGTGGTGGTGGACATTCCTGGGGAGACATAAATCACGGGGGTGTTCCATGGCAGCTGCTGTGTGGTAGCAATCGCCATTGAAGGAATTATTATTATTATTATTAACAACAGTATTTATATACCGCTTTTCAACAAAAAGTTCACAAAGCGGTTTACAGACAAAATCAAATGATTAAATGGCTCCCTGTCCCAAAAGGGCTCACAATCTAAAAAAGATGCAGAACACCACCAGCAAACAGCCACCAGAAAAGAGACTGTGCTGGGGTGAAGAGGGGGCAGTTACTCACCCCCTGCTAAATATAAGAGGAGCACCCATTGAAAAAGTGCCTCTTGCCCAGTTAGCAGTTAGCAGGGGAATGCCAGTGTGCCGATTGCAAAGGCCTGCAGGGAGAGAAATCAAACACAGCTGAGTGGTGTGAGACACATAGCATGGTCTGCGCTCCTTCCCTGGGTGTAAGGTGAGCATGATCCTGTAAGGGAAAGGGGTCAAAGAGAGAGATAACAACTTGGGGGTCACAACCATGGCAATCCTAGCAATACTGACCTGTCAGTAGACCCTGTGGAGAAAAGAGGGGGGGGGGAGAACAGCTGGTGTCTACATATGGGTTACAGTTCCACACTCATGGCATTGTGTGCTCTCATTCATACAGGCAGCTATGAGACAAGACATTGGTACAGAGGCATATCATGGCAGGCATTGCAGGCAGCTATGAGACACGACATTGGTAAAGAGACATATCATGGCAGGCATTGCAGGCAGCTATGAGACAAGACATTGGTACAGAGGCATATCATGGCAGGCATTGCAGGCAGCTATGAGACACGACATTGGTAAAGAGACATATCATGGCAGGATATGCAGGCAGCTATGAGACAAGACATTGGTAAAGAGACATATCATGGCAGGCTATGCAGGCAGCTATGAGACAAGACATTGGTAAAGAGACATATCATGGCAGGCATTGCAGGCAGCTATGAGACAAGAAATTGGTAAAGAGACATATCATGGCAGGCATTGCAGGCAGCTATGAGACAAGACATTGGTATAGAGGCATGTATCTTACCTATATTTCTCTATGCAAAGAGGCAGAAGTCAGACCACATGTCAGCACGAACCCTGCACTTACCTGCACTTACCTGCTGGTGTTGTTGCCTGTGGGGGGGGGAGAGAGGGGCTGGGAGAAAGGCATGGGTTAGCAAACACTTGCATGGAGACAGCTGCCCAGGCACAGGAGTAAACAGTTTGGCCACAGGCAGAACAGCCCTCTCTGCCCTAGAGGGGGGCAGAGAGGAGAGAGGAGAAGAGAAGAGAGAAGTGGGGTGTTAGAAAAGTTTTCAAAGTCCCACTTTGTGGCTGCTGGGGGACAGAACCCCACGCCACGTGCTCAGAGTGAGTGAGTGGAGGGCTGGGGCTGGGCTTTTGTGGGAAAGAGGCTGGGTGGGGCTGGGTGCTGATAGGGTAACTATTTGGTCCGGTTCCAGAGTTAGGCCACAACTGTTCCGTCCTAACTCAGGCACAACTCGGGCCCAGGGTGTTAGAACCTTTCAGGAGAGGGCTGGTGTGGGTAAGGTAAAATGGCTCCTATGGGTCTCCTCACATTTGGGTCCACCCTTTTTGTTGGCCCAAATTTTGGGCCTGAGTTGGGCTCGAGGGGGCGTGTCAGGGGGTTGCCAGTGTCTGGAACCGGACCAAATTTCGTTACCGCCCCCGACACGCCCACGGAACGCCCACTTTTAGTCCGCAGTTGTTCCGCAACTGTACCGCGCCCGTCCTGCGCATGCGCACGGCGTCTGTCGTAGATTCGTCCTACGTCCGGCACAATTGCAGCCCAACTCAGGCACAATTCAGGCACAACTCGGGCCTAAAGCACTTGGGCTGCAATTGTGCCTGAATTGTACCGCAGTTGCCTTGGGCTGGACTGGGCTGTTATACTCAGACCAATACGGTATATGCAGCGATTCTGCCTTCTATTCTATGCTGGCATAGTTTAAATAAAACACCTATAGATTTTTACACCTGGTGTGGTTATTGGATTGGACGGATATTACCCTTGCCAGACGCTTGGCTTGTTACCTGGACGTACCCAAACAGTTGGAGCTGTTTCACTAAGTAAGACTGCCTGGCTCATGGTTGGAGCCGTGCTGCTAAGTCTAACTGAGAGCACACAGTTCGCCAAGATGAACTGGGCACACGGTTGGTGCTGTGTTGCCAACTTACCGAGGTTGTGTTTGCTGGACCTGTTGGAGCGGGGACCCCAAAGCAACTCTCTGGGAGGCATGGAAGTCCTGGGGTGGCGTGGCCTATCGTTAACTTCCCCAGGTGGTGGCAGCGAGTCTACCCTCCCTTGTTGGGGACGTGTTTGGGGGTTCCGTTGGTGCAGAACTCAGGGGGTCACTGCCTTCCCTCGTGGTTGGAGCTACGGGGGTAAGGCAGCCCCGCACTACACCTAACTTCTCCACCCTCATTCGCTAGGGATGAGGGGGTCTCGAACCGGATGCCCCTCGGCTCCTGTCGGCTTTCCCCCAGGGGTCAGTTTACAAGCTGCTCTGCCACCTTCTTAATGTTATGTGCCAGCAGTCTGGTTCCATTTTGGTTCAAGTGAAGCCCGTCCCTCTTGTACAGGCCCGGCTTGTCCCAAAACGTTCCCCACCCCTCCTCCTGACACCAGTGTCTCATCCACGCATTGAGACCCCTCAGCTCCGCCTGCCTAGCTGGCCCTGCGCGTGGAACAGGAAGCACTTCCAAGAATGCTACCTTCAGGGTCCTGGATTTGAGCTTCCTACCTAGCAGCCTAAATTTCGCCTCCAGGACCTCCCGGCTACAGTTCCCCATGTCGTTGGTGCCGACATGCAAATGAATGAATGAATGAATGAAGATGAAAAAAGGAATACACGCTCAATTGAGGAGGATCTTCATTTTATTCACGCCTACTCTTCCCTCCCCTGAAAGCTTCATTCCAGCCCAGTTCCTCTGCTCTCCTCCTGTTTTTCCAGTTTGCGGGCCTCTGTTATTTCTTAGGAGGGGCCAGGACGCTGCTCTCCAGGCATAAGCCATGAGCAGCACAGAGCCTCAGGCCATCGTCTCCGCCACGCGCAGGCTGCCGCGACCTCTTCAGCGAGGGAGAGCGCAGAGCTGGTACGGCCAAGGAATGTTGCCCAAGCTGCTCATGCGGGGTGTGAGGTCAATGTCCTTGTGATGAGGGAGGCGCTTCAGGGTGAAGTTTTGCAAGATGCTGGTGAAGAACAGGAAGAGCTCCATGCGGGCCAGGCCTTCTCCCGCGCAGATGCGCTTGCCTGCAAGGGAAGCCAAGAGGGTGAGGGCAGCAAGCGCCCGGCAGGGCCTGAGGGCCAAAGCCCAGCAGGGACCTGGCCACTCTGGGGAGGTCTGAGGGAGCCTCACTGCTGCTCAGGGTGGGACCCAGATGAGGAAGGGGTTGGGGGGAGGCAAAGAAAGCCCTCGCCAGACGCCGGCCTGGCAGACAGCTGAACCTCAGAGAGTGGCTTGATGCTAAAGACTTCCAGGGGAACAAATGCAAAAGTTTGTCTTGCTTGGAAGAAGCTGCCAAAGAATGTGAAATTAAAAGAAGTGGTCTGTGTCGGAGGTGGAGGGGCGTTCGTTCCATCCCGCGTCTCAGAGAATGACCTGCACTGGCCTGGAATGCAAATCTCTGGGATGCTCCTGAACGGGAGGGAGGGAGGGCGGTCGTCTTACCTGTGGAAAAGGGCATGAAGAAGTCGCTCTTCCGGAATCTTCCATCTTCATGCAAGAAATGCCTCGGGTCAAATTCTTTGGGGTTTGGAAATTCCCTGCTGTCATATAGCACAGAGCTCAGGACGGGATAGATGGTGGTGCCCTGCAGAGAGTCAAGAAGCAGCAGGGTCGGGGATGGGTCATCAAGCTGTGTGAGGCGGCGGGATACCTCTGGAGGGTCTTGGCCATCCCAGGGGAGGGCAACTGGGCCCCACACCTGGAGGGCCCCCGCAGAGTGCTGCACCTCACTTCTCGTCTCCCCGTGTCACTGTCGCAACAAGCGCTGCGGTGAGAATCCGCTTCAGAAGTGGCGCAAGGGAGAGGCGCGGGGGAAGGCGGGGGCTGGTCTGCGCCCACTTCTGCAGTGGAGAGCTGGAGGCCGAAGAAGGGACGGTGAGCACTAGCCTTACTCATCATAAGTAAGTCCCTTTTATTTCAGTGGGACTTACTCCCAGGTAAGCGTGTATAGGATTGATTGAGCCTTTAGGCAAGGAAGGCAGCAGATGGAGTTTTGCCCTGTGTTAAAAATGATCTCAGAATCTGCTACCGCTTCTGCCCTGTACAGACCACCAGTCCGCATCAAGGACTCCCAAGACCGAAGACCAGTTGCAGGCAGCCGCCTCTGGCCTTATGGAATGAGAGAGAAACCTCCCACCCTAAGAGGCTAAGTACACAGTTGTGCCGGGGTGTGTGTGTGTGTGTGCAAAGTATTTCCATTTCCTGACTCTTGCAAAGATTTATGAAAATCGCTGCTTTAAAATAGTATTTTGTATACATTATGAGGTACGGGTGCCTCAGGAAACTTCCCATATTGCAAGCCTCCCCCCCCCACGTTTTTTTCTACTTTGCTTCCTAGTCAGTGTTTTGTTCCCACGTTTTCCTTTCTTACTCCTTCCTCTCCTTCAGGTGCTTGCTATCTGCCTCTTCATAAAGGCAAGACGTCCTTGATAGATATCTAAAAGAGGGGTGGGGTGGGGATCCCTCCCCCCAGTACTACAGCAGAAGCTCAGTGGTGCCAGACAGACCCAGAGGAAGTTGCCCGGACAGAGGGCGGCGGGGGGGGACGACAGGGGGACCATTGTGAGAGAATGAGAGAGAGCTTTTGTCCTCCCCAGGGAAGGGCAGCCTTGAGTCTGGAGAGAGAGGAGCACTCCTGGGATGTGAACATTTTTGAGGGGTGGTCTGAGACATGATGGAAAGACCAGGACCCCCACCAGCCACCCACAGCCAGCTGAGCCAGGCTGTGTCTTGAAGAGATGGTTGAATCTGCGAACTGACCTTTGGGATGACGTATTGTCTGAATGGGGTGTCTTTGAGCACGCTGTGGGGGAGACTCAGTGGGACAAGAGCGATGAACCTCTGGATCTCGTGAAGGACGGCATCTGTATAAGGCATCTGCCCACGGTCCGCCATGCAAGGATACCGCGCTCGGCCAACCACACGGTCAATCTCTTCATGCACTTTCTCTGTGAGGGGACAAGGGAGAAGGGCTAGCACCACTGTCGAAAGCTCTCAGGACAGGAGGCATTCACACTGCCTGGGCGTAGGACCAGCCACATGACCATTTCAATTTTGGGGCAGGTCTATGTCCAGCTCAGTTGCCAGCTACACAGCGAGAGGAATAATGGCTGACTAGAGGAGGTGAAAACGGGGTGTGGCGCCAATTGCTCTGCCACGGTGGTGCCACCCTCTTCCTCCTCTGCTTTTTCTTCTGTGCACTAGTTTCCCACACTCGCTGTGCTTCTTCACCAACCACTGCCCCTCCAGCTCAACATTAAAAATGTCTGCAAAATAAAAACAAACCTGACTCCCTATACAAGCGAGTCGACAAATGTGTAGGACTCGTCAGAGCAGAAGATCTGGCTGTCTGGCAACGCCTGAGAGCGCTGAAAAGGGCAGAGCCGTTGGCGGGGGGCAACAACTGGTCTCCTACCTTGAATCTCTGGGTATTTCAGGAGAATCAGGAACCCGTATCTCAGCGTGCTGCTGGTTGTCTCTGTCCCCGCGGCAAACAGGTCAACTGAAGACATGACTAGGTTGTCGATGGTGAACTCTGACGCGCTGTTGTGTTTTTCCTGGAGAAACATTCACACCATTTCTTTTACATTGTGCAGACGAGCATCAAGGGGGGGGAGGGGGGCCAGTCAGGACAGGGTCAAGGGAAGCAAAGGCTGCAAACCTGAGAAAGAACCATGGGGTGACGCGGCAGTGGGGTGTGTGGGGGGGGTGATGAGCCTCATCAAGGATAAAATCTTAAAACACATAGAAGAACAAGCTCTGCTGAGGGAGAGTCAGCATGGCTTCTGCAAGGGGAAGTCTTGCCTCACAAACCTGTTAGAATTTTTTGAAAAGGTCAACAGGCATGTGGATGCGAGCGAACCCGTGGATATTATATATCTGGATTTTCAGAAGGCATTTGACACGGTCCCTCATGAAAGGCTCCTGAGAAAACTCCACAGTCAGGGAATAAGAGGGCAGGTCCTCTTGTGGATTAGGAACTGGTTGAAGACCAGGAAACAGCGAGTGGGAGTCAATGGGCAATTTTCACAATGGCGAGAGGTGAAAAGCGGTGTGCCCCAAGGATCGGTCTTGGGACCGGTGCTTTTCAACATATTCATAAACGACCTGGAGTTGGGGATAAGCAGCGAGGTGGCCAAGTTTGTGGGTGACACTAAACTTTTCCGGGTGGTGAAGACCAGCAGGGATTGTGAAGAGCTCCAGAAGGATCTCTCCAAACTGGGAGAATGGGCAGCAAAATGGCAGATGCGCTTCAATGTAAGTAAGTGCAAAGTGATGCACATTGGGGCAAGAAACCAAAATTTCACATATACGCTAATGGGTTCTGAGTTGTCTGTGACGGATCAAGAGAGAGATCTTGGGGTGCTGGTGGACAGGTCGATGAAAGTGTCGACCCAGTGTGCGGCGGCTGTAAAGAAGGCCAATTCCATGCTCGGGATCATTAAAAAAGGGATTGAGAATAAAACGGCCAATATCATTATGCCTTTGTACAAATCGATGGTAAGGCCACATCTGGAGTATTGTGTCCAGTTCTGGTCACCACACCTCAAAAAGGATATAGTTGAATTGGAAAAGGTGCAGAAAAGAGCGACCAGAATGATTTGTGGGCTGGAGCACCTCCCTTATGAGGAAAGGCTACAGCGTTTGGGGCTTTTCAGTCTAGAAAAAAGGCACCTGAGGGGGGACATGATTGAGCCATATAAAATTATGCATGGGATGGAGAGAGTGGATAGAGGAAAATTCTTCTCCCTCTCGCACAACACCAGAACCAGGGGACATGCACTAAAACTGAGTGGAGGGAGAGTTAGAACGGATAAAATCAAATATTTCTTTACCCAATGTGTCATTCATCTGTGGAACTCCTTGCCACAGGATGTGGTGATGGCACCTGGCCTAGATGCCTTTAAAAGGGCTTTATACAGATTCATGGAGGAAAAGACCATCACAGGTTACAAGCCATAAGCAACCTGCTGGCTTTAGAAGTGGGTTTTCTCTGTGCCAGGTGCAGGGGAGTGGCAGCAGGAAACAGGTTATCTTGTTGTCTGTGTACTCCCTGAGGTATCTGGTGGGGCCACTGTGAGATACAGGAAGCTGGACTAGAGGGGCCTTTGGCCTGATCCAGCAGCCGGGCTCTTCTGAATGTGCTGATGACATTCTTCACCCCCTTGACGCTACTGAGGAGGGGTGGAGTCTTGCCACTGGGGCTCCCACCCTCCTTCCTTAGCAGGCAACACTAGCAGGCTCTGAGCGCAGACCTACTTCTTTGAGCTCGCCTCTGAGGTTCAGGGGCACCATCTAGACTTCAGGATCAGACTGCCCGACACCCCCAGCAGGGTTTAATAGCTGCCAACTGGGACCTTTGCGCCTCCTGCCTCAGGACTTCCTCCTCCTCCTCCTCCTCCGTCCCTCCCCTCGTGAAGACACAGGCTGAGCTCCTGGCTGCTTCCTGCCTTAGACACTTGCCTGCCTTTGGCCTTCTGGCTCCCTTGGGCTTCCCTGGTACCTGGAGCCAAACGGCCTCCATCCGGAGCCGTGCTCAGGTGGGACTAGAATGGAATGGCGGACTCCTGCACTATACCGTCAGACCATCAGGAGGGAGCGAGCGCTGAGGACAGGAATCTTCTGGCTAGCAGAGCAGGTGGGGGGGGGCAGCAGGGGTCCGGCCTGCAGCCTGGAGGAGGCCCGGCTTTTGGTCCATTTTCACCTGGTCACTCACCTGGTCACTGAGGTGTGGTCACTCACCTGGTCCATTTTCATGAGGAAGCAGTCAATGAAATCCTGAGGCGCGCTGGGGTCCATGGCAGCCTGATGCGCCCTTATCTCCTCTAAAACAAACTCTTTCAGCTTGTTGATATTTCTAGATACTCTGTGGTGAGGCCCAGGGATGAATTCCATGAACGAGGGGAAGAGAGTGTACAGCTGAAAGGGACGGAAGCAGAAACACGCCCTCGAGACACACGAATGGAGCTGGACCAGGAGGAGGGGAAGGGCCTCCGCACCTCCCTCCCCCCCCCCGAAAAAACGCTGGCCCACACCCTTGTCACTCTTGCCTTGACTGCTGCACCCTCCTCAAGGAGCGTCACTGCCATAGAGCACAGGGGCCACCACCCCGGGCAGCACACGTGGTCTCCTCATGAGGAGTGGCAGCAGCTCCCACCCTCGCTTCCGTTAGCCTCCACTGGCGCCTTTCTGGAAGCGGGGGGGGGCAGCGCGAAGCAAGGAGGCAACGGCGCAATGCGGCGTGACGTCACGCAGCCCCAGGAAGCGGGGGGGGGGCTAGCAATGCCACTGCCCTCCTCCTCATTGGTCTTCCACTGGTTCATCTTAGACCCAAACTAAACGTTGAAAAACCCACATGGATATGGGGCATTTCTCAGAGAACAGGTGCATGTTTGGATGCAGAACTCACGTGGGTTTCCTTACCCATAAGTCATCCATGAACTTTTTCCCATGGAACATTATGGGAGAAATGGCAAAGGATTCTCCCAGGTTCGCCCTGGAGAGCTCTGACAGTCAGGAACTAGGCAGCCTTGAGAACAAAAACCTCGTTCTTAAAGCAACACCTCGGACCTAAGACAGCTGTGGAGTCACGTGGACACTGCACACCAGTTTCACACATGTATTTATGACTTTTCCAGTATCTAAACAACATCAGGTCATCCTCCTTTTTACATACAATTATGACTGCGCAGTTTACTTGTTTTTCCCAAATTCTTAGACATGCGCAGAGTGTCTTAGTTTCCATTCTCTATTGACATGTGGTTCTGCAATGAATAGAACTCTGTCTTTGTCTGGACACAGACATACAGTACAATCCTGCCCAAAGATCCACGGCCAGCCGAAGGGGCCAGCCGCTATATCCTATGCCAGGGCAGCCCGGGAGCACCTCAGGAGAAGGGGACATTCATCCCCTTCCCTAGGTGTAAGCCGGCCGGGGCCCTATGGGCCTCCTCGAATGTACGCCAGGCCCAGACTGAACTGGCCTGGATATTGGCAAGAGCACGCTGCTGAAATTGCTGCCCCCTCCCAGCCGGGCTGGCGAATGGCCACATTTGTGATGCTTTGGAGTGGCGGAGCTCGCACTCCCCCGCTCCAGAGTTAGAGAGGAATGCGCCAATAGTTTGGTACAACTTTGGGCCTGAGAAGAGTGCTCAGGGTGATAAGAAAAACACATCTACATATGCCAAGTGATAACTATATGTAAGAATTACCTGCATGGCTTAATTTCTAAAATAAGCTCTGGCCACACAGCTCCTCAAGGTAGAAAAAGAGAAGCTGACCGAGCAAAACTATTAAAACTCACAGCACACCATATATATAGTTTAAACATATCTAAATTAATATAAACCTAATAGCTAATAAAATACTGCGAAATACTGCGAAATGGAATACTGTTAAATGGGCAAGTTCAGGATCACAGTACTATTCTGTTCTGAGCCTACAATTTTGCTAACAAATATCCAAACACCTCTTTCCACCTTTCCACCTTTCCAAGCACCTCTTTCCAACTCTGAAGCCACGAGTCTCCCACATGGGATTTTGAAAATATGGGTGCAAAAACCAGGTGGTTCTCGAGATCCGTGAATATGGCAGGTGAGATGGGCGTCCTAGACTGTCCTCCTCCTGGGAGCCCTTTTTTGCTACAGCTCCTCCTCTCCTTGTTATTGGGCCAGAAAGGCAGCTGTCTCCTCCCCCTCGCCTGTGGCGAGCAGAAGGCGTGAAGGTGAGGGGAGTCTGAATTGCGGTCTGAGAACTTTAGACTGCATGGCTCATATTTTAACTTAAATTGTTTAATTAATTATTTTAATGTGTTTATTAATTATTTTAACGTGTTTATATGTATTTTAATCTGTTGTAAGCCGCCTTGAGTGCCCTCAGGAGAAAGGCGGGCTACAAATTCTTTAAATAAATAAATAAATAAATGGAGGGAGGCGGCGATATTCCTGCAGCGGCTCAAGTCACTCCCCGCAGCAGCGAGGCACTTCCTCACTGTCCGAGGAATCCTTTGTGGAGCAAGGAGGAGTTGAGAGCCTTCACTGGTTCAATTTGGTGGGAGCAGAAGGTCCAGGTGGGTCTCGTCAAAAATGACAGAAATGTGCAGCAGCCACCACCACCTCCCTACATTTCTGAGAAGCCGGACATGGGCTGCCACAGGGACCTGGTGACAGGCAGGAGCAAAGCCGAGGAGCTTCGGAGGAACCACTATCAGGTTGAGGGGGGGGTCGCTTGTTGCTCTGGTGCTGCAGGAGGGCACGTACCTGTCCCCATGGAGAGCTCAGCAGCTGGAAGTTGTCATTGAAGAGGTTCATGAGAGCCAGAAACTTCTGATCACTGTACTCGAATCGGGTCCCAAAGACGATGGAGCTGATGATGTTGGAGAAGGCCGGGCTGAGCAGGAAAGTGGGATCAAACGGCTGCTCTGGACAGACAAAGAGACCAATGCAGAGGAAGGATTGGCCTTGGCCTTTTCACAGAATCATAGAATGGAAGGGGGGTCATCCAGTCCAACACCCTCCCAAAGCCAACGTGGAGGAGGCAATAATCTCGGCAGGAAATTCTAAGCCGGCAGGAAGCCAGCATGCTCGGATGGGGACCCCTTGCTAAGGCGGACGTTTGCAGACCATGGCTGAAGAGGTGCCTGGGGGCCCTCCAGGGCTTCCCTGCAAACGGGGAGCGTGCACGCTCGAGCTGCACGGGCCTAGTCAGCAAACGCTGGGCTCCCTCAACCCCTGCACAGCTTGCCTAACTGTATCCTGGGTCTAGCACGCCTCAGGGGCTTCCTCCCTCCCCCTGTGAGCCTGAGGGGGGGGGGAGTGTGCAGGTGGCTGTACGGTGTGTTCTGCCTGCTGCTGAGGCAGACAAGAGCATCCTCTGTCCCAGAGTGGCTCACCGGCTGGCTGCTATTCCCTCCCGCCACCCTCCCCTGCAACTGGGGCTCACACAGGCATGCATGCTGTCACTTAAGTACTGGGGGGGGGGTGTACCGCAGAGCCATGCTGATTAGGAGCCAGTGATGATCCTCCCCCCCCCCCCCCGCCCTGGCCCTGCATGACTTTGTCCAATCCCCTTTGAAGCCTTCCAAGCAAGTGGCCATCACCACACCTGTGTGAAGAGACACACCTGTCCTAACTTGCTTGCTTGCCCACCAGTTTCACTGGACGGTCCGGCCTGGGTCTAATATTACGAGGGAGAAAACGTTCTCTCTCTCCCGCCTCACAACAACACCGCAGGCAGCTGTGACCTGTGAAATCCATCGGCTGACACCTGAGCGCTGCCTGCCGCCCTCAGCCCACCCTTGCATGCATGTGCCATACAGGGTCAAAAGTCTCTGCATTTACACATGACAATAGCTTATTGCAGAGCCAAACGGTGGTGGAGGAATAATGCCTGCAATTTCAGGTCATTTAGCCGCCTAGAATTGATGATTAGGTGTGTGCAATTTTTCCAAAAATACTGAAGAATGCACCAAGAAGCAGGGGGCCCCCTCCAGTATGTGCACCTGGCCCCCCAGGAGCCACGGCAGCCCCTCCGCTTCTCCTCCTCAGACTCTTGGGTGGACTCTGGATGAGGCACCCCACGTAGGGGTGGGATGCTTTGGTTGCTGGACAGGCACAGAACTTTGGGTTTGGACCTTCTGGAGACAAAGACGGAACACACAGCACTGGCGGCAGCAGGCACTCGTGGGGGGGGGGAGCAAAGTTCTCTGGAGTGGCGCCCCCTGCCTGTACTAGCTGCCTGTCGCTGGAGGATTCCTCACGCCTGGGGGGGACTGCTGACCATCCATCCACCCCTCTCTTTCTCCTCCTCCTGGATGTTACGCTGCTCCGCTGCTCTCCGAGCAGCTCCCCTCCCCCTCCCCCTTTGGCAGGTGCAGGCAGGGTCCCCTGGTTCCAGCGCTGCCCAAACGGGGCCCTGACCTGCAGCGGAAAGAAATGGGACGACGGCTGCTGCCTGCTGTGCAGGGGAGGGAGGGGCTGCGCGTGTGGTCGCAGGCAGGCAGCAGGTCATGGATTATTCCAGCAGCCCCGTGCTGACAGAAGAAGCCTCCGAGGAGGTCGACACAGGACAGGAGTCAGTCACCTTTTGTGTCCCGGATCTTTTCCAGCAGATATTGGACTTCCTCTCGGATCCTCTCCTCAATGCCTTTCTTCCCCATCCCAAAGTTGCGCAGGGTGGTGAGGGTAAAGCGCCGGAGCTGCTTCCATCTCTCCCCATTGCTGAATATAATGCCTAGTAGGAAGGGACAGAATATCAGAAGAAGGCAGCAGCGGCGACGGCAGCAGCCGTCGTCTCTGGAACCTGCAGCAGCGACGTGGAGCCCGGCCGGCCGGGCGCATCAGTCTCCTCACTCGATGACAGCCACTAGCTGGAGAGAGAGTCTCATAGGCACACAGACCAGCAGCAGGCCCTCGTCGTCGCTCGTGCCCACAGGGCAAGTCACCCCCGGCCTGGTCCATTGCCTTCAGCTCCAAGCTCATGAAAGCCAGGCTGGTGGCTGGCTGGCTGGCTGTGTTCACTTTTCATGTGCTGAAGCCTGAGGGCAGCAGCAGAAGATGGTTTTACCTTGTTGTCAGTGTGACTGTTTGGCACAATTCCACCTAATCTATTGTCTGCCATGATGAGTTTATTAGTTCCCAGTTTAAGAACATCAGAAGGGCCCTGCTGGATCAGGCCAAAGGCCCATCTAGCCCAGCTTCCTGTATCTCACAGTGGCCCCACCAGATCCCTCAGGGAGCACACGAGAAAACAAGAGACCTGTATCCTGTCGCCACTCCCTTGCACCTGACATTAAGAGATAACCTATTACTAAGACCAGGAGGTTGCTTATCCCCATCATGGCTTGTCACCTGTGATGGTCTTTTCCTCCATGAATCTATCCAAACCCCTTTTAAAGGGCATCTAGGCCAGGCGCCATCACCACATCCTGCGGCAAGGAGTTCCACAGATGAATTACACACTGGGTGAAGAAATATTGTCTAACTCTCCCTCCACTCAATTTTAGTGCATGTCCCCTGGTTCTGGTGTTGTGCAAGAGGGAGAAGAACTTCTCTCTATCCACTCTCTCCATCCCATGCATAATTTTATACGTCTCAATCGTGTCCCCCCTCAGGCACCTTTTTTCTAGACTGAAGAGCCTCAAACGCTGTAGCCTTTCCTCTTAAGGGAGGTGCTCCAGCCCATGAATCATTTTAGCTTCCCCCCTGCCACACCCCAGCTTGCTACTGTGTTGGTGGACATTGATTGAGAAATTATTGTTGGGAAGGAAACATTCTGAGAGAGGGAGAGGGAGAGAGAGGGGGGGGGGAGAGAGAGGCCAAAAAGGAGCCTTTTGATAACTGTGTTAACAGAACACTTTGGAAGAAGAAGAGTTTGCCTTGGTTTGGAGAAGAATTTTCAGAATTGAGGGAGTCAGAGATGAGCTGCTGCCCCATTTGGAAAGGTGCTCTAATTACGAGCTGAGCCAAAAAGTTGGTATTCACCTCAGCTCATAATTGGCTCATATGGCACCTGCCAACTCCACTCATTTCCTTGCCACATGTTTCCTTCTCTCTCTCTCTCTCGCTCTCCCCCCCCCCCCATAACATATGAGATGGGGAGGAGGAAAACTGGTCTTCCAGGTTAGGATTGCTCAGTGTTGCCACCGTGAGTGAGGAAGAGACTCTCCTGGGTGCAGGACCTTCAACAGCCTCTGCCTGAGGCATGACAGAGGGTTTGGCACTGTCCTTTGCAAGACAGGAGAATTCAGGGCTGCTCTGGGCAGCACTACCTGGTAGCAACTCGCACCCAGCAGCCCAGAAGGCTGCCCTGGTTGGTGGAATCAAAAGCCACAGACTGGGGCTCCAAGGACAGATTCCCCAGCCATCCGTGTGACGAAGAAAGAAAATTCTGGTCTGTTCCAATCTGGAAGCAGCTTGAAACGGGTCCAGAAAAGTCAAGAGAGTAGAGCTCCAGCCCACCATCACCCATTCTTTCACCTTGAACATAAGAACATAAGAACATAAGAAGAGCCCTGCTGGATCAGGCCAAAAGCCCATCTAGTCCAGCTTCCTGTGTCACACAGTGGCCCCACCAGATGCCTCAGGGAGCACACGAGACAACAAGATACCTGTGTCCAGTCGCCAATCCCTTGCACCTGGCACAGAGAAAACCCACTTCTAAAAAACCAGGAGGTTGCTTATGGCTTGTAACCTGTGATGGTCTTTTCCTCCATGAATTTGTCCAAACCCCTTTTAAAGGCATCTAGGCCATGTGCCATCACCACATCCTGTGGCAAGGAGTTCCACAGATGAATCACACGCTGGGTAAAGAAATATTTTCTTTTGTCTGTTCTAACTCTCCCTCCACTCAATTTTAGTGTGTGTCCCCTGGTTCTGGTGTTGTGAGAGAGGGAAAAGAATTTCCCTCTATCCACTCTCTCCATCCCATGCATAATTTTATAAGTCTCAATCATGTCCCCCCTCAGGCACCTTTTTTCTAGGCTGAAAAGCCCCAGACGCTGTAGCCTTTCCTCGTAAGGGAGGTGCTCCAGCCCACAAATCATTCTGGTCGCTCTTTTCTGCACCTTTTCCAATTCAACTATATCCTTTTTGAGGTATGGTGACCAGAACTGGACACAATACTCCAGATGTGGCCTTACCATCGATTTGTACAAAGGCATAATGATATTGGCCGTTTTATTCTCAATCCCCTTTTTAATGATCCCGAGCATGGAATTGGCCTTCTTCACAGCCGCCGCACACTGGGTCGACACTTTCATCGACCTGTCCACCAGGACCCCAAGATCTCTCTCTTGATCCGTCACAGACAACTCAGAACCCATCAGCGTATATGTGAAATTTTGGTTTCTTGCCCCAATGTGCATCACTTTGCACTTACTTACATTGAAGCGCATCTGCCATTTTGCTGCCCATTCTCCCAGTTTGGAGAGATCCTTCTGGAGCTCTTCACAATCTCAGCTGGTCTTCACCACCCGGAAAAGTTTAGTGTCATCCGCAAACTTGGCCACCTCACTGCCTATCCCCAACTCCAGGTCATTTATGAATAAGTTGAAAAGCACCGGTCCCAAGACCGATCCTTGGGGCACACCGCTTTTCACCTCTCGCCATTGTGAAAATTGCCCATTGACTCCCACTCGCTGTTTCCTGGTCTTCAACCAGTTCCTAATCCACAAGAGGACCTGCCCTCTTATTCCCTGACTGTGGAGTTTTCGCAGGAGCCTTTCATGAGGGACCATGCCCAGCCCTGGGGGATTCAAGCCCACTTAAGAACATAAGAACATAAGAAGAGCCCTGCTGGATCAGGCCAAAAGCCCATCTAGTCCAGCTTCCTGTGTCACACAGTGGCCCCACCAGATGCCTCAGGGAGCACACGAGACAACAAGATACCTGTGTCCAGTCGCCACTCCCTTGCACCTGGCACAGAGAAAACCCACTTCTAAAACCAGGAGGTTGCTTATGGCTTGTAACCTGTGATGGTCTTTTCCTCCATGAATTTGTCCAAACCCCTTTTAAAGGCATCTAGGCCAGGTGCCATCACCACATCCTGTGGCAAGGAGTTCCACAGATGAATCACACGCTGGGTAAAGAAATATTTTCTTTTGTCTGTTCTAACTCTCCCTCCACTCAATTTTAGTGCGTGTCCCCTGGTTCTGGTGTTGTGCGAGAGGGAGAAGAATTTCCCTCTATCCACTCTCTCCATCCCATGCATAATTTTATAAGTCTCAATCATGTCCCCCCTCAGGCGCCTTTTTTCTAGGCTGAAAAGCCCCAGACGCTGTAGCCTTTCCTCGTAAGGGAGGTGCTCCAGCCCACTAATCATTCTGGTCGCTCTTTTCTGCACCTTTTCCAATTCAGCTATATCCTTTTTGAGGTATGGTGACCAGAACTGGACACAATACTCCAGATGTGGCCTTACCATCGATTTGTACAAAGGCATAATGATATTGGCCGTTTTATTCTCAATCCCCTTTTTAATGATCCCGAGCATGGAATTGGCCTTCTTCACAGCCGCCGCACACTGGGTCGACACTTTCATCGACCTGTCCACCAGGACCCCAAGATCTCTCTCTTGATCCGTCACAGACAACTCAGAACCCATTAGCGTATATGTGAAATTTTGGTTTCTTGCCCCAATGTGCATCACTTTGCACTTACTTACATTGAAGCGCATCTGCCATTTTGCTGCCCATTCTCCCAGTTTGGAGAGATCCTTCTGGAGCTCTTCACAATCCCTGCTGGTCTTTACCACCCGGAAAAGTTTAGTGTCATCCGCAAACTTGGCCACCTCACTGCCTATCCCCAAGTCCAGGTCATTTATGAATAAGTTGAAAAGCACCGGTCCCAAGACCGATCCTTGGGGCACACCGCTTTTCACCTCTCGCCATTGTGAAAATTGCCCATTGACTCCCACTCGCTGTTTCCTGGTCTTCAACCAGTTCCTAATCCACAAGAGGACCTGCCCTCTTATTCCCTGACTGTGGAGTTTTCTCAGGAGCCTTTCATGAGGGACCGTGTCAAACGCCTTCTGAAAATCCAGATATATAATATCCACGGGTTCGCTCGCATCCACATGCCTGTTGACCTTTTCAAAAAATTCTAACAGGTTTGTGAGGCAAGACTTCCCCTTGCAGAAGCCATGCTGACTCTCCCTCAGCAGAGCTTGTTCTTCTATGTATTTTAAGATTTTATCCTTAATGAGACTTTCCACCATCTTCCCTGGAACAGATGTTAGGCTGACCGGCCTGTAGTTCCCCGGGTCCCCCCTCCTTCCTTTTTTAAAGATTGGCGTGACATTAGCTATCCTCCAATCCTCTGGCACAGTGGCCGTTTTAAGGGACAAGTTGCATATTTTGGTCAAGAGGTCAGCAACTTCATTCTTGAGTTCCTTCAGAACTCTTGGGTGGATGCCATCCGGGCCTGGTGATTTATTGATCTTTATTTTGTCAATTAAGTCTGAGACGTCTTCTCTTTTAACCTCTATTTGACTTAATTCTTTAGTCAGGGGAGACCGTTCCGGCAGCGGTATTTGCCCGAGGTCTTCTGCCGTGAAGACAGATGCAAAGAACTCATTTAATTTCTCTGCAGTCTCCAAGTCCCCTTTTATCACCCCTTTCTCTCCCTCACCATCCAGCGGACCCACCGTTTCCCTGGCAGGTTTCCTGCTTCTAACATATTTGAAGAAGCTTTTATTATTCCCTTTTATGTTGCCTGCCATACGTTCCTCAAAGTCTTTCTTGGCCTCCCGTATCATCTTTTTACATTTCTTTTGCCACAGTTTGTGCTCCTGTTTATTTTCCTCATTAGGGCAAGACTTCCATTTACGGAAGGAAGCTTCCTTGCCTTTTATAGCCTCCTTAACTGTGCTTGTTAGCCATGCCGGCATCCTCCTGGACTTGGTCGAGCCCTTCCTCCTTTGTGGGATACACTCCCGCTGGGCCTCTACGACTGTTGTTTTAAACAGCCTCCATGCACTCTGGAGCGATTGGACTCCTTTTACCTTCCCTTTCAGCTTTTTCTTAACTAGTCTTCTCATTTTGGGGAAGTCTGCCCTTCGGAAGTCAAGGGTTTTCGTGTCAGATTTGCTCGGCACTCTCCCTCCGACATGCATGGCGAAACAGATCGCAGCATGGTCACTGTTCCCCAACGGTTCGGTAACATTTACCTCCCTGACCAGATCTTGAGTGCCACACAATATCAAGTCCAGAGTCACCTGTCCTCTGGTCGGTTCCGTGACAAGCTGCTCTAAGGCACAGTCATTTAACATATCCAGAAATCCAGTCTCTCTTTCATGACCTGAGCATGAATTGACCCAGTCGATGTGAGGATAATTGAAGTCCCCCATGACTACAACCCTGTCTCTCGTTGACACCTCCCTGATTTGCTTCCTTATTTCAAGGTCCCCTTCAGGTTTTTGATCTGGAGGACGGTAGCATGCCCCTACTATTACATCACTCTTGGAGCCTGGTAATCTAACCCACAGTGATTCTACGGAGGAGTCAGAGCCCCCCTCCAGCTCTACTCTGGTGGATTCTACCCCCTCTTTGACATAGATGGCCACCCCACCTCCAACACGCCCCTCTCTGTCCCTCCTATAGAGTTTATATCCTGGAATTGCAGTATCCCACTGGTTCTCCGCATTCCACCAGGTTTCTGTTATACCTACTATGTCAATGTTTTCCCTAGCCACCAAACATTCCAGTTCTCCCATCTTTGCCCGTAGACTTCGGGCATTTGCATAAAAGCACTTATATACCTGGTCCCCCAAGAAGGGCTGCATGTTTGCCCCTTTATTCCTGCAGCCTTCTGTTTTGCTAGACTGGCTGTCATGTCCCATCACGCTACCACTCCCAATTCTTATTCTGTTATTACTTGATTGTTCCCCATCCTCTGCACCCTCATTCCCGAGGAATGAGGAGTCCCGAACCGGATGCCCCTCGGCTCCTGTCGGCTTTCCCCCAGTATCCCAAGGATACTTCCAGTATCCCAAGGAGCCAGGGAGATGTTTTGTTTTCTAGAAGGGACCCCACCAGCTCTTGCTGAAGACAACGATGACAACGACACACTGTTGGGACTCATGTTCCCCTTCCCCCTGTTTTGCTGTAGCCAATTCTCTCTCTCTCTCTCTCTCTCTCTCTCTCTCTCTCTCTCTCTCTCTCTCTCTCTCACACACACACACACACACACACACACACACACACACACACACACACACACACACACACACTCCACTTTGCACCTCAGTGGTTGCTTTCATCACTAATACAGAAGGTGCAACGTGGCCTCCCCCTCACCCCGCACGTGGACAGGCGTGGAGTACCTAGTCCTTGGCTAATTTTGTCAATGATGGGCAGACTTCCCCTGGTCACAAACTCTTCTCCCCGGTCAATCAGTGCTTCTTTTATCGCCTCGTAGCCATGCAGCACCACAACACGCTCCAGTCCAAAATGCAGCGTGAATACCGCGCCGTACTTGTCACCGAGCTGGGGAAACACAAGGAAGAAGGAGGCAGGATGAGGAGGGTACTCGGAGCTGCTGCAGAGAACTCGCTGCGGCCTCCGGCCTGGGTGAGTCTTGATTGAGTCCAATCAAGGAGCAGCTGTTCAAAATGCAGGGAGGCCACAGCCCCCCCCCCCAGACTTGGGGGACCAAAAGCCCCATTCAGAAGACTGCAAGCAGGCTGCGGGCAGTGTGAGAAGGGGGGAGAAGCAGGACTGAGGGGGCTGGATCTGCCCTGCCTGCCCCCCATGTGTCGGTCGGATCTTGACGTTGAGCTGCACTGGGCTGACAATCCCCGAGGGCGATTCCCCCTTGGTTGGCTTTGCCTGTTTGTCAAGCTCACCTCTTGGAGAGTCTGGGCCAAATTATTGGTCTTCAGCTTCAGGGCATTGCCAAGGATGGGCAGCGGCACCGGGCCAGGGGGAAGCTTCCCGCTCCCCGGGGTCCTTCTCCAGGCTGCCAGGAAGACAAGGCAGGAGAGGCAGATGGCCAAGAAGATGCTTGCGGCCCCCAGAGGCTCCATGGCAGAGACCGGCGGCGGGGAGTTCAGTGCTCCGCAGTCGCAACCGGTGGAGGTTTATATACACTGCCTGAGGCCAAGCTCACCAACTGCAATCCCAGGTTCCTCGGAGGAGATAAGATAAGCCATTGCGCAGCTCAGCGTGTTCGATATCTAGCAATGAACTTCTCTGAACTTCCTCTGTCTTGTTTGTTTGTTTTTGTTCATGGATTCCTGAGGCCCGGCTGCTGTTCGCCCCCAGTTCACAGAAGGCTGCGAGCTGCTCTCTGCCGAACCCTGAGCAGCACCAGCATGCCGGGGACTTAGAGCCCTGCCGGATCAGGCCAAAGACCCTGACTTCAGGAACTCACTGCTCTTTGGGGGTCCCTGAGCACTGGCAGGTTTGGGAGTGCAGGATCGGCTTCCCTGCCCAGACGAGCTTCCTTCCTAGGGTGGGGTGCGGCGTTCTTAGAAGGGCTGTACATCAAACGCATTACCAAACATGCATGTTCAAAATGTGTATGTGGCCGTGGGTGCATGCTAAGTAAGAGCATAAGAACATAAGAAGAGCCTGGCTGCTGGATCAGGCCAAAGGCCCATCTAGTCCAGCTTCCTGTATCACACAGTGGCCCCACCAGATGTCTCAGGGAGCACACAAGACAACAAGATACCTGTGTCCAGTCGCCACTCCCTTGCATCTGGCACAGAGAAAACCCACTTCTAAAAAACCAGGAGGTTGCTTATGGCTTGTAACCTGTGATGGTCTTTTCCTCCATGAATCTGTCCAAACCCCTTTTAAAGGCATCTAGGCCAGGTGCCATCACCACATCCTGTGGCAAGGAGTTCCACAGATGAATCACACGCTGGGTAAAGAAATATTTTCTTTTGTCTGTTCTAACTCTCCCTCCACTCAATTTTAGTGCATGTCCCCTGGTTCTGGTGTTGTGCAAGAGGGAGAAGAATTTCCCTCTATCCACTCTCTCCATCCCATGCATAATTTTATAAGTCTCAATCATGTCCCCCCTCAGGCGCCTTTTTTCTAGGCTGAA
The DNA here is from genome assembly GCA_026170595.1 of Plestiodon gilberti rubricaudatus. Lineage (NCBI taxonomy): Eukaryota > Metazoa > Chordata > Lepidosauria > Squamata > Scincidae > Plestiodon > Plestiodon gilberti. The sequence goes on along the minus strand of JANXHW010000003.1, from coordinate 231,164,215 downwards.
AAGCCCCAAACGCTGTAGCCTTTCCTCATAAGGGAGGTGCTCCAGCCCACAAATCATTCTGGTCGCTCTTTTCTGCACAATGATTCGTTCATGACCATATCCTCAGGTGATTAGCAAAGAGCCCCACTGGCTGCAAAGATGATAACAGCAACACACTGGTTACAGCCTTTAAGGTGTCTGTTACAGCTTTAAATGTTGGATAGGGTTACTTCAGGTCATTTTTGTTCCTCCATTTTGTGAGGTTAATTGTCTCCATCTGTTGATCTGCTGCCTTGTCTCTCCATAAAAGCCAGCTGCTCTGTTGTTGCTGTTAACATCTTTGCAGCCAGTGGGGCTCTTTGCTAATCACCTGAGGATATTCATGGTCATGAATGAAACATTGTGCTGTTGTTTAGCTTGTTTTTAACTTTGTTGCTTATTGTTTTTAACTTGCTTTTCAAACATAAATACTTGATTTTTAGATAGCTTTTAATCCCGTTTTGGAGTTTCAATCCTACTGTTGTTTGCATCCCTGGGGTACAAATGAGTTCAAGTGATTTCAGCTCGGTGCCCGGTGGGCAGAACGACGGGCCACGTTGTGCTTCGGCCACGGGAAGCAAAGAAAAAGACCACAAAAGCGGGGCACCAAAAAGAGAGCTCAGAAGATGGTAAAACGCAGTACTGGTTCAAAAGGGAAAGATCTTTACTTTGCCAGCAACGGGCACAGACTTGACCGCACAAGATGCATCAAGTACAGAGGAAATACAGGAACTTATATACATTTGAAGTTACATTTGGAACCATGGATTGTTTAGAACATGAGAATGCATTTGAAAGAAACACCAGTGTTCAGAAGGATCCAAAGAAAATGCATGTAGGACAACCAATAGAACCCCAGATTCAAACTTCCTGCCAATGAAAGTGTACAGTAACAGTTTGTAAAAGTAACCAAGAAAAGTGAGAGATCCTGATGTTACACCAATGGAAAGTGTATGCTTATGTGATTTATGAACCAATGGGGTCTGGGATACAGATGTTGCAAGGTTCAAGTAACTTAATCATCCCCCTGTCGAACTTGACCAGGGTGAGGCAAAGGCTTCCTGGCGAGGCAAAGGCTTCCTGGTTATGAATGGGGACACATATGCGTAGACGGGTTACACAATGGCAGTGATTTAGATATGTGGCACAGAGATGATTGACTTGTGGTGAAGAGAAAACCCCCCTCATATATTTTTATGTCGTCCGCCCTGACCCCCTGAACCTATTGCTTTTTACCCCATCCAAATCGGTCCAGGAATTACAAAGATACAGCCCTTTTTGTCAAACCACACTTTAAATTCGGCTTTTCTCCGGTTTGACAGCGGACACGCGTCCGCCACGCGCCTCCGGGAAGCGGCAGCAGCAACAATTCACACTATGCCTGTCTAATCCTATTAAACCCTCGTAAACTCACTGAACCGGCAAATCCTATTTCACGCTTCACCGAGTTCTGGGCGTTCAGCCAACTCCGGGAGACCGGCGTGTGTTGTTCATTACAGAACCAGGGAAGCCTTTTTACCTCATTTAACCCCTGCATCTGACAGCTCTCTCTCTCTCTTAAAGCGGTAGCGTTTTATTTCAGCGAAAGTAGGTTTTCCCTGACATTTGTGGCTGTTTCAGGGGTCCCATGGGAGGTTATGTGTCCGGAACCTTACTAAGGTCGACGGGGCTTCTTCTAGGAGGGGGACCCACGCAGAATGGTCCCGATTCTGACACTTGGCCAGGGTCTGCCCAGGCTTGGTGAGCCAGCTCCTGGGAGCAGTACAATGGATTTGCAGCCGGTGAAACCCTCCGTTCGAGTCGGAGGATCCTCCTTGGGCAATCGAGAAGACTCCGGGAATGACGGGGGTTCAAGTCCCTCTACCCACCTTCGGCGAGATGACAAGAGGTTGAACGTAGGAGCCCCGGGGGGGGGGGGGCTCCTCCTGCCATAGATCCGTACTGCAGGGAGTGGGGAGAAGCCATTTTACAAACACATAACCTATGCAAACCACCATTGCTCCCATTCTGTGTTGCTCTCAGATGGCTTCCTCTACCTGGGAAGCTAGCTGGGGGGAAGGGGACCCATGGAAACTCCTGATCAGCCAGGAAGGCTTGGATTGCCCCATTTCCTGATCTCAAAAACGTAACATTTGTTCTCCAACAGCTCTCATGCCCCTCTTCCTGCTGCCTATCAACCACATGTATGCCTCCCATTACCATTTCCTTGAGCCCAGCCTGTCTCTCCGTGCATGCTCTGATTTCATCTCCCCACCCATTGTCCCCCAGCTACCTGGTCTATCATGCAAATTCCCTGGAACTCTTCACTCTGCTCCTTCCCAGGCTGGCTACAATTAATTCAAATGCTAATCTAACCACTTGCCCTGCTCTTCCGGACTAACAGCATGGACTCAGACTTCCCCAATTGTATACCTGGTGCCAGGGAAGACAGGGACCTATTGTATTAGCACTTTTGCCTATCAATTTGGAAATTCAGTCTTTTGTGTCAACAAGCAACACAAAAGACCCCATTCATCCGATTCCGGAACACCTCACTCACCCAGGATGGGGGCCTAATCCCATTACCCCAGCCTCCCAGCACCCTTGCCCCTCTTCCCATTGGCTACCAGTTCTCATTCCCATTGGCCTCAGTTAACACAAAGCACAACACTTCTCATTAGTTCTTTTAATAAAGTTTGTCTTTTATTGGTTAACTATTTCACATCTGCTGCTGCTGTTTTCATTGGTGAAAAGTTTCAATCCTCCATCTGATTGGCTGTATCGAAATGCAACTTTTGGATCCTTCCTCCTGTTGGTCCCTCTTTATTATGTATTTCCCCAAGACAATGAATTCCATGATTCTGTATGTAAATAATGAAATGTATAAAAGCTTCTGTATTAATCATATATGTACACTTTCTGTCTTATGATTGTGTCCTGGGCTAGCCTAGTAAAAGCTTTCTTTCTACCAACGTTGGTCTTTTGAGCTCTATTTTGGCGCCTCTGCATCCTGCAGAAATCTCTCTCTCTCTTTCTCTCTCTTTCTATTTTTGGGTTAACCTTCTCCACTCGCGGAGTTAGGTGTCCGCTCACCGGGTCCCACGAGCTGAAATCACTTGCACCCTTGGGTGCTCACAACAGTTGCAAAAGAACTGGTGTCTGGGTTACAATATGGCACATGAAAAGACATTTAGTTACAGTTAAGCAAATACATTCAGACAAGTAGTTTTAGTGTTGCAGTGATATGATGGGAGAATCTGCATGGGGAAATGCACAAAGGTTGAAATTTAATCAAAGAAGACTGCTGACTGACAGCCGGAGGTGACACTGGATCACTGGCCTCGTTTTTCCCGGCCTCCCAGGGGCCGCCAGGGTAGGTGGCGTCTGTTCTGAGAGAGACAGCACAGGGGGTTAAAGCATGGCAGATCTTGCAAGGTTATATTCATTTAATAGTCTCATCCAAAGCGCCCCCTGGCAGCGTTCTCGTCTTGATCGGGAAGGGACCCGAACCCCTCTTCTTTCCCCTCTGAGCCAGGGGGGGGGGAGCTGCCTTGGGTCCCTTCAGGGAGAAAGGCGGGATAAAAATACTGTAAATAAATAAAATAAATAAATTTTCCTCCCCCAGCCTCAACACCTACTTCTGCTTCATTGACTACGCAAAAGCCTTTGATTGTGTGGATCACAACAAACTGTGGCAAATTCTTAAAGAGATGGGGGTATCAGACCACCTTACCTGTCTCCTGAGAAACCTGTATGCGGGTCAAGAAGCAACAGTTCGAACCGGCCATGGAACAACCGATTGGTTCAAAATTGGGAAGGGAGTACGGCAGGGCTATATATTGTCACCCTGCTTATGTAACTTATATGCAGAGTACATTATGAGAAATGCAGGGCTGAATGAATCGCAAGCTGAAATCAAGATTGCCGGGAGAAATACGTATCAACAACTTCAGATATGCAGATGATACCACCTAATGGCAGAAAGTGAAGAAGAACTAAAGAGCCTCTTGATGAGGGTGAAAGAGGAGAGTGCAAAAGTTGGCTTGAAACTCAACATTCATAAAACTAAGATCATGGCATCTGGGCCCATCAATTCCTGGCAAATAGAAGGGGCAGAAATGGAAGCAGTAACAGATTTTACTTTTCTGGGTTCCAAGATCACTGCAGACGGAGAAATTAAGCCATGAAATTAAAAGACGCTTACTCCTTGGAAGGAAAGCTATGGCAAACTTAGACAGCATAATAAAAAGCAGAGATATCATCATGCCAACAAAAGTTCGCATAGTCAGGGCGATGGTGTTCCCAGTAGCAATGTATGGTTGCGAGAGTTGGACCATAAGGAAGTCTGAGCGCCGAAGAATAGATGCTTTCAAACTGTGGTGCTGGAGAAGACTCCCGAGAGTCCCTTGGACTGCTAGGAGATCAAATCAGTCAATCCTAAATGAAATCAACCCTGATTGTTCCCTGGAAGGACAGGTACTAAGGCTGAAACTCAAATATTTTGGCCACCTAATGCGAAGAGAGGACTCTCTGGAGAAGACTCTGATGCTGGGAAAGATTGAAGGCAAAAGGAGAAGGGGAAGGCCAAGGATGAGATGGTTAGACAGCATCACCGATGCAATGAACATGAAAATGATCGAACTCAGGAAGATAGTGGAGTACAGGAAGGCCTGGCGGGATATGGTTCATGGGATCACGAAGGGTCGGACACAACTTAACGAGTGAACAACAACAACAAAAAGCAGGAGCAACACAAGGCGTTGCTCAAAGCCCTCAAGGTGTTGCTCAAACAACTCATTGTTCCTTAGAGGGTAATCTAATGCTGTTCCTGTAAGTTGGCTGTTTGTTTCTGGGTTTTTTTTCTATTCCCCCCTCAGGCTGAGCCTAGCAGGGGGTGAAGGTTGGGGTACTCAGAATTCTGTCTCCAACCTCAACTGAGTGTTTGCAGGGACCTGGCAGGTGGCTGGCATTATATACTGATTTGTAGCTGCATTTTGCAGGAGCTGGATTTAGTTGTTTATTTCTGGGGGGCTTCCCCTCACCCCAGGCTGAGCCTATCAGGGCAGGGGTGAAGTTTGGGGTACTCAGAATTATGTCTCCAGCCTCAACTGAGTGTTTGCAGGGACCTGGCAGGTGGCTGGCATTATATACTGATTTTTAGCTGGTTTTCTGCAGGAGCTCTATTTAGTTGTTTAGTTCTGGGTGTTTTTTTTTTTCCCACCTCAGGCTGAGCCTCACAAACCTTTTAGAATTCTTTGAAAAAGTGAGCAGGCATGCGGATGCGGGTGAACCCGTGGATATTTTCACAGTGGCAAGAGGTGAAAAGCGGTGTGCCCCAAGGATCGGTCTTGGGACCCGTGCTTTCAAACTGGTTCATAAATGACCTGGAGTCGGGGATAGGCAGTGAGGTGGCCAAGTTTGCAGACGACACTAAACTGTCCCGGGTGGTGAAGACCAGCAGGGATTGTGAAGAGCTCCAGAAGGATCTCTCCAAACTGGGAGAATGGGCAGCAAAATGGCAGATGCGCTTCAATGTCAGTAAGTGCAAAGTGATGCACATTGGGGCAAGAAATCAAAACTTCACATACACGCTAACTGATGGATGCTCCACTCAGGCCAACCCAGTTCAACGGAGTTCAGTTGCATAAGCTCAGCTTCTTGCCAGGGGCTATCATTTAGCTCCAGAGCACCGTGGAGTCAATGACAGGGTAATTATTAACCCATGTAGTGCAGAGAGAGGAACTGGCTCTGATTGCTGCCTTCATGGTGAGCTGTGTTTACTACGCGTGCCGGGGGCCACGGGAACTCCTGTGAAGCTTCGCCTGAACCCACATCGCTCAAGACCGGCTCCTCCCCCCTTTCGCCCTCAGGCTGCTTCTACAGAGGGTGCCTCAGTCTGACAGCCTCCTCCGGGAGAGGCCAGTTGCCTTCCTGCTGTGCTTGTGGGACTGGAGCGCCCCCTGTGGGGAAGGCAGAGAGTGCTGGGCAGGCAGGGGACAGATCCAGCAGGGCTGCTGCTGCTGCTGCTCTTACGACGGCCTTGTGGTGCGGCACATCCACCTATGGAACCAGCTTTGCCTCCCCTGGGTTCGGACAAAGGTCCGTGGCCCCCTCCTTCTGTCTTCAGCAGTAGGCAGCTCTTGGCAAACGAAAGGGGGGCACAGCAGCCTTCTGTTCCGTCCGCCTGAGACTTGCAGGGCAGCAGAGAAGGCAAGCAGCAGAGGGAACACACACACACAACACACACACAACACACACAACACACAACACACACACACAACACACACACACACACAACACACACACAACACACACACACAACACACACACACAGCACACACACACACACAACACACACACACACAACACACAACACACACACACAGCACACACACACAACACACAACACACACACAACACACACACACACAACACACACACACAACACACACACAACACACACACACAACACACACAACACACACACACAACACACACACACACAACACACACACACAACACACAACACACACACAACACACACACACAACACACACACACAGAGCACACACACACACAACACACACACACAGCACACAACACACACACAGCACACAGCACACACACAGCACACACACACACAGCACACACACACAACACACACACACACAACACACACACACACAAAAACAAAACTCTTGCACTCAGGAACTTGTAACTTGGGGTACACTTTGCTGAGACATACCCCTAAAGAACCCTAAAGCACAAAAGCTGTGTGCACAACACAACTATGTGTTTGTTTGAGATCTTGTGTTGCCAGGTCTATGCTTTACATAGGAATGAATGGACAAATTTGTTATGCCTTAAACCCCAATGAGCGGTGAATGCAACGCCTATGCTACAGGTATATGGAACACCTGGGATTTTTTTTGCAGGTGGTTATATCTCTTTGTTGTTGTTGTTGTTGTTCAGTCGTTAAGTCGTGTCCGACCCTTCGTGATCCCATGAACCATATCCCGCCAGGCCTTCCTGTCCTCCACTATCTTCCTGAGTTCGCTCATTTTCATGTTCTTTGCATCGGTGATGCTGTCTAACCATCTCATCCTTGGCCTTCCCCTTCTCCTTTTGCCTTCAATCTTTCCCAGCATCAGAGTCTTCTCCAGAGAGTCCTCTCTTCGCATTAGGTGGCCAAAATATTTGAGTTTCAGCCTTAGTACCTGTCCTTCCAGGGAACAGTCAGGCTTGATTTCATTTAGAATTGACTGATTTGATCTCCTAGCAGTCCAAGGGACTCTCAGGAGTCTTCTCCAGCACCACAGTTCAAAAGCATCTATTCTTCGGCGCTCAGCCTTCCTTATGGTCCAACTCTCGCAACCATACATTGCTACTGGGAACACCATCGCCCTGACTATACGAACTTTTGTTGGCATGGTGATATCTCTGCTTTTTATTATGCTGTCTAAGTTTGCCATAGCTTTCCTTCCAAGGAGTAAGCGTCTTTTAATTTCATGGCTGCTGTCTCCGTCTGCAGTGATCTTGGAACCCAGAAAAGTAAAATCTGTTACTGCTTCCATTTCTGCCCCTTCTATTTGCCAGGAATTGATGGGACCCGATGCCATGATCTTAGTTTTATTAATGTTGAGTTTCAAGCCAACTTTTGCACTCTCCTCTTTCACCCTCATCAAGAGGCTCTTTAGTTCTTCTTCACTTTCTGCCATTAGGGTGGTATCGTCTGCATATCTGAGGTTGTTGATATTTCTCCCGGCAATCTTGATTCCGGCTTGTGATTCATTCAGCCCTGCATTTCTCATAATGTACTCTGCATATAAGTTAAATAAGCAGGGTGACAATATACAGCCTTGCCGTACTCCCTTCCCAATTTTGAACCAATCGGTTGTCCCATGGCCGGTTCGAACTGTTGCTTCTTGACCAGCATACAGGTTTCTCAGGAGACAGGTAAGGTGGTCTGGTACCCCCATCTCTTTAAGAATTTGCCACAGTTTGTTGTGATCCACACAATCAAAGGCTTTTGCGTAGTCAATGAAGCAGAAGTAGGTGTTTTTTTGGAACTCTCGTGCTTTCTCCATGATCCAACGCATGTTGGCAATTTGATCTCTAGTTCCTCTGCCTCTTCGAAACCCAGCTTGTACGTCCGGTAGTTCTCGGTCCACGTACTGCTGAAGCCTAGCTTGTAGGATTTTGAGCATAACCTTGCTAGCATGTGAAATGAGTGCAATTGTACGGTAGTTTGAACACTCTTTGGCACTGCCCTTCTTTGGAATTGGAACGTAAACTGACCTTTTCCAATCCTTTGGCCACTGCTGAGTTTTCCAGCATATCTCTTTGGGGGTCCCTTAAACATGTGGAACACACTGACATTTGGGAATTCTGGGAAAATCTGACCTTCGGGCCAAATTAAGGGACAAGTTGCATATTGCAGTCAAAAGATCAGCAATTCCATTCTTGAGTTCCTTCAGAACTTTGGGGTGAGTGCAATCTGGGCCCGGTGACTTACTCATCTTTAATTGGTCAGTACGTTCTGAAATGTCTTCTCTTTCAACCTCTATTTGACTTAATTAATTATTTGGTCACGAGGGGCTGTTCAGGCAGTGTTATCCTGCTCGAGGTCTTCTGCTGTGAAGAGAGAGAATTCTGTTCTACACCTGAAGCCTGGCTCCTGGTGCCAGTGGCGTTCCGAGGCTGGTGCGGAAGCCTACGTGTAGCAGGATGCCGCTTTGCGCGTGAAAGCACCCCTCCCCCTCGCTGGTCGGAGCCATTTCCAGCGGGCGACAGCTCCCGCATGGACAGGCGTCGCCCGCTGGAAATGGCTCCGACCGGTGAGGGGGAGGGGCGCTTTCACGCGCGAAGCGGCATCCTGCTACACGTAGGTTTCCGCACCAGCCTCGGAACGCCACTGCCTGGTGCCAGTATCTGGCAAAGTGAGCAGGGTTATGTCAGGGGTGGCCTTGTGAAACTGTGGAACTCCCTTCCACTAGAGGTCCATTTGGCCCCCACCATATGCTCTTTTTGGTGAAAACCTGCCTATTTCACATGGCACTTGGTTTGAGAAGAGGCCAGTGGCTGGTGACTGTGTATGCCTTTCTTGCTGCTGCTGCTTCCCATGTTTGTCATTTAGATGTACTTCTGATTTGACAGTCGCCCGGAGAGGCACGATGTCACCATTGTTTCCACATTAGAGATGAGGAACTGGAACGAAGGGATCATGACTTGACCCAAGATTTGCAATACCATTGACAACATTTAGGCCCAAACCCACTTTCCTGGAAATAAATCCCATTGGATGCAATGGGACTTACTTCTGAGTAGACATGCCTAGGATTGTGCTGTTAGAGTACAGAAGCATTGTTGTGAAGAGCTCCAGAAGGACCTCTCCAAACTGGCAGAATGGGCAGCAAAATGGCAGATGCGCTTCAATGTAAGTAAGTGCAAAGTGATGCACATTGGGGCAAGAAACCAAAATTTCACATATACACTAATGGGTTCTGAGTTGTCTGTGACGGATCAAGAGAGAGATCTTGGGGTGCTGGTGGACAGGTCGATGAAAGTGTCGACCCAGTGTGCGGCGGCTGTGAAGAAGGCCAATTTCCATGCTCGGGATCATTAAAAAAGGGATTGAGAATAAAACGGCCAATATCATTCTGCCTTTGTACAAATCGATGGTAAGGCCACATCTGGAGTATTGTGTCCAGTTCTGGTCACCACACCTCAAAAAGGATATAGTTGAATTGGAAAAGGTGCAGAAAAGAGCGACCGGAATGATTCGTGGGCTGGAGCACCTCCCTTATGAGGAAAGGCTACAGCGTCTGGGGCTTTTCAGCCTAGAAAAAAGGCGCCTGAGGGGGGACATGATTGAGACGTATAAAATTATGCATGGGATGGAGAGAGTGGATAGAGGGAAATTCTTCTCCCTCTCGCACAACACCAGAACCAGGGGACATGCACTAAAATTGAGTGGAGGGAGAGTTAGAACGGACAAAAGAAAATATTTCTTTACCCAGTGTGTAATTCATCTGTGGAACTCCTTGCCGCAGGATGTGGTGATGGCATCTGGCCTAGATGCCTTTAAAAGGAGATTGGACAGGTTTATGGAGGAAAAGACCATCACAGGTTACAAGCCATAAGCAACCTCCTGGTTTTAGAAGTGGGTTTTCTCTGTGCCAGGTGCAGGGGAGTGGCGACTGGACACAGGTATCTTGTTGTCTTGTGTGCTCCCTGAGGCATCTGGTGGGGCCACTGTATGACACAGGAAGCTGGACTAGATGGGCTTTTGGCCTGATCCAGCAGGGCTCTTCTTATGATCTTATGTTCTTAAGGTTGGCCAGTATCAGTATCCCTGTATTGCAGAGAGGAGCGAGGGTGAGAGGCAAGGGCTTGCTTAGAGAAGATCACCCACTCACTGCGCTCATGGGTGCAGTGGTGTAGGAATGGGGGGGCGCCCCTGGGCAGCAGGGAGGGGCGGCAAAGTTGGTGGTGGTGGCGGCGGCGGCGGCAGCTCCTTTTCGCAGCGGTTAAAAAAATTGCTGCTTTTTTGTCTGTTTTCGGCCTTGCAAAGGCCTATGGAGAGTGGGGAAGGGGTTCCTCGCCCTCCCGCCCGCCCCCTGGGGTTGTTTTCAGCCAGCTACAGGGCATGTGGTGTCATCTGGGGGCGTGGCTTCCAGGTGATGTCACGTAGCGGGTGCGTGATTCCGCCGGAGGCATCAGTGCGGCCCCCAGTGGGCCACGTTACTGTGCCCTTGCATGGCTGGAGTCACATTTGAACCAGGGGTTTCACTAATCGGACTTGTGCCAACGATGCTTCTCCTCCTCGTTTTGGTTAATAATTCCATGGAACTGCAGCTCTGGCCAATCCCAGCTTGATCTTCGGCCAGCTGCCCATGCAGGCTTTGGACAGGACGAGCTACAAGATATTCTAACATTCACCCTGCATGCGGCTGGAAGGAGGAGAGAGAGAGTTGTTTGGCCAGAGCATTGCGAGCAAGTCTCTTCGGAGAATGCGAATTCTAAAGGCCGTACAGCTTCTTAGCCCGGGTACACATTTCCATGTAAGGCCAAACAATTTATTTTATTTCATTTATTTATAAAACGTCTACCTCACCTTCAGCAGAAAAGGCTCTCAGGCCAACATCACAACAATAAAAAAGATTAGGAGGAGGACATTTAATCCCTGCTTAGAATAACATTGACTGCGATACCACATCAGCCTCTGTCATGACACATCTTCACACCACCGTAATGATCCTGTGCTTTTTTTCTCATGGCCAGGGTTGTTGTTTTCAGCCAGCTACGGGGCGTGTGGTGTCATCCGGGGGCGTGGTGTGGGACACGCTGGGACACGCTGCCACCCATCCTCAGGCACGACAACAGCACAGTGAAGAACCACCAAAGCTTTGTCCTAACTGGCGTGCCAGGGACACTCACCTTGGCGTCACCCGGTACGACCGCCACCCACCACTCCGTGACCTGGAAGTAATTGGCTCGACGAAGAGACTTGGCTGTGTCGGCTCAGCCAACTCGGAGTCTCTTCTTTCTGTTCTTGTGAGCAGGAAGTGGACGGCTGGAATGGCCAAAGACGACTGAGGCCGAACAAAGGTGACACACCTCAGGGAGGGGTCTCACCCTTGCTCGGCCATCTTCGGTCACACAAAGCCAGGGCACTTCTTCCTGGTCTCGACTTGCCGCGGTCGAAGACCACTGAGCCTGGGCAGCACAGCAGACTGTGGCCGGCTTCTCCACTGTGGTGTCGTCCCCTCAAGGGGTGTCCCCTGGTGCAGCCTGCCTCCCCCAAACCTCCCCAAGAACACCCCTCTCTAAGGAGGCAGGAATCTGACGTGTGGATGGCCTTCCCACTGGGCCTGCTCTACGTCCTGACTCTTCTTGGAAACAGCGTTATCCTCTTGGTCGTCAAGACAGAGGAATAATTAATTATTTATGTTTGCCCCTCCACGTGCTTTTAAAATAAAAGAAAGCTCCTTACTGCGCTGCCACCACCGCTGTGTCTTTTCGATGTTGCCATTTTTCGCCGCTCTCTGCAGCCGCCGGAACTGCCCTCTGCCTCCATGGCCGCTGTGGCCGCATCTTCATCCCAGTGGCCGACTGCTCTCCACGGCCACCGGAACTCTTCTGAACCTGGCCAGCCACCAGCCAGATTCCTCGCGCGCCTGCAAGACTTGCGTATACGAACAACTCTTTTAAAGCTTTTTAAAAAGCTTTTAGAGCATTGTGCGCCTGCGTGCAAGCACGCAAGGTGTCTGGCCGGTGGTCGGTCAAGCTCAGAAGGCATCTGGTGGCCGCGGAGAGCAGTCGGTCACCTGAAAGACGGTCAGTTTTCCAGGGCATTTCCCAGTTTCAGGGGGTGCCCAGGACGCCAGGGCCGGCCGGGACGGGAACCGGGGTTGTCCCGGACATTCCGGGCTGGATGGTAAGCCTTACGTCTCATGGTGTTCAGTGGTGTTTACTCTCAGGAAAGTGTGTATCTCTTTGTTTTTCTGAGTGTGAAGGGCGTGAAGGGTAGCTGCATGGGTGAAGGTCCCCATGTGCCTGCTTTGGGGCATGATCCTATGCCTGCTTTTAGTGGCCAGGGGCTTGATCCTGCGTGAGCAACTCAGCCCTCCAGGTGTGCTGGCATGCAAATCCTGCCATCACTTGTAGGGCAGGTCCCGGAGGTATAGGGCAAACCCTCTGGGGGGAGCTCCCACCCCTTCCAGCTGACAAGTGCTGCTGTGCTGGGATACCTGCTGCGGACACAGGAAGTCTGCCAAAGGAAGGTTGGCAGTGCTGGAGGAAGGACTAGCAGCATGGCTTCTGCTACAAAGAAACCCCCAGACTGGAGTTAATGCGTGGTTGCAAATCCCACAAGGGCGGAAACCCACGGATACGTTTTCCATTGGAGTAAGTGCATGTCCCATAAAGAACTCGCGGAGGCCCCCCCCCAGGTTTCCATGTCCAGGTTCAAGCCACGGTGCTGTCTGCCCCCCCCCCCCGAAGCCCTGAATGGCTCAGAGCCAGGAGGACACTGCGAGGCCGGCCTGCCCCCCCCTTGGGCTCCTGCTTCTCGTCCAACCAGGAAAGCTGGGGTGCTGCACCCCCCCCCCGCCTCTGGGGCTGCCTGCTTGCCTGTGCCCAGGCTCTGGGGCCACCTTCCTCAGGGGGTCGTGCATCCCATCCCCCCCAGCCCTGGCATGGGGGTGTCTCTCGAGCACGTGCCTCGTCTTAACCTTGCCTTTCGCCTCCCTCACGTTGCTCTTTCAGACTATCTTTAAATTGAGCAATTCATGTTTTGTGTACATGTACGGTATCTCTCTGCTTTATTGTACACTGTTTGTTTTATTGATGCTGCCGCTTGGTGGTCACCTGGTGAAAGTGGCACACGGCACGTTTCAAGTCACATGACATAAGAAATGAACCCGTTTGATCCTGGCTCCTGCACGGCTGACTTGCCGAGACCGACCTTCCCATATCAACAGCGGTTTGCTTGCCTTTTCTGTTGTTAGTTTGATTGTGCTAACGTTTTTTCTGCCAGTCACGTGGGAGGTTTCAAATCGGATGTAGAAAAGGGGGAATAATAAGGGGGAATAATGCATGTTTCATGAAGACCTAAGCAGGAAGAAGGTGGTCCCAGGGGCTTGGCTGCCACTGAGCAGGGCTTGCACCCTCCTCCGCCTATCCATGCAAGGGAGCGGAAAACGCTCTGCCCCTTCTCAAAGGAGCCTCTCGCTGTGGCTTCTCACCCAACTCCTTTGCTTTCTTCAGGGTTGTACAACGATACTCAGGTTTGTCAGTGCGGTTGCTGAGCATGGCTTGATCAGAGTTCATGTGGGATGCCTGGTAGAGTCCTTGGTGCCTCCCCCTTCTCCCCCCCCCAAGAGAATGACAAGCGGGTTATAGTAAGCTGACCAGTCTCTCTTTCTCCACCAACCAAGGGTGCAATCGAGGGGGGACTGGGGAAGCGGAGGAGCTCCAGGACTCCTCCTACAGCAGGAGCAGTGAAGCCGTCAGCAGGACTGCACAGGTGCTCAAAGGACCTTCAGATATGGCTCAGCAGGAGGCAAACTGAGACATTTGCCTAGGGGCACACGTTCATGTCTCTCAGTCTAGGCCATCCTCTTTCTCAAGGGCTGCCTGTGTAGCTCATGTTAACTTGTGGCTGCATTATGCAAATGTACCAGGAGTGGGAGTTACTTCTGAGTAAACATGCAAAGGCTAGCACTCTAACATACCTATCAGGGATAAGAGGGAGTGGGGGGGAGCAGAAGATGGCACATTGCCAGGCCAGCCCCCCCACATGCCAGGAGGTCTGAAGCAAGACGTGGAGGAAAACATTTCATGGGCAATCAGATGTATCTTATCACTGAAAAAGGATAAAAGAGAAGAAAACATTCCAAACAAACTGACCAAATAGTCTTTATTGCAGATACCACGTTGCCACCTAACAGTACGTGACACGAGAGAGCAACAGAAATCTGAGCATGCTGGAAGCGTTTATCGTTTCTGTTTGGAAAAATGGACACAGTGGGAGGACGTTAGAGAGACTTGTAACTTTAGGTGAATGGTGTGGAGGAGGCACAAAGAAGACATGGGAGAGAAGGAGAGACCTCTCTTCTCCCTCCCCTCCGTGAATGGGCAGCAGGTCCAGGGCAGAGAAGAGGCGTCTGCCCCGTCACTTGTAGAAGTCACGGCTGTGCGTTGTGGGGATGATGGCCACTGACTCAGAGAGCTCTCAAGCAGGCAGGCGGGCAGAGGGAAGGAGCAGCTGGACGAGCCTCTGCTGCAGGTAATGGGCGCCGGGGGATCAGCTGCAGCTGAGGAGCTGGGGGGGGCACGGATGACGAGGAGGAGCTAGGGCCTCACCAAAGAGCTGTCATTTGGGCCCCGCAGCTCCTAAGGCCTGTCCTGTTTGCCGGGGCCCCTTCCATTCAGAGCTTGCCCCATCACTAGGAACTATCTTCCTGTAGCCCAATCCTAACTAACCCCCTCCCACCAATGCAGCCACGTCAGCAGAGTACACGCTGCATCCTGCGGGGGGGGGGGGCAGTCGCAGAGGTCTCCTTGAGGTAAGGGTTCCTTTATCCTGGGGCAAGTCTCCACTGCCCCACTGGGTCTCCTCAGGAAAAGGGAAGAGGAGAGGGAACAGGGATAGGATCCTGGAGCACACCGGGGCCACACGATCCTCCCTCCCCCTCCCCACCCCGTTCCTCCCCCTCCCTCCCCCGTTCCTCCCACTGCCCACCCTCAACCTCAACTCCCCGGCGCTGCTAGCAGGAGGCCTTTCTACCAGTCAGCATGTGCCGCTGTCAGCCATGTGCTTTGTTGCGCAATGCTGGCGGCGTGTCACTTACGCTGCCAGGCCGGCAGGGGATTGTGGCCCCCTCCAAGGACATTTGCAGGGGCAGACTCCCTCCCCCCTCCCCACGGAAGTCCCACTCCATTTTGCAGCATCCCCAGCCACGTGACATGTTCCGTGCACTCTGTGATTTGCCACTTCAACTGCAGAGGCGACTGGGACTTTCTCCAGCGGGAGGAGGAAGCGCTCCCACTGACCCGTTCTCAGTGGTGGTGATGAGGCCACATCTGGATTGCCGGATGCACAGCCTCGTTCGTGTGCCACCAGGCTGGCCTCTTCGCAGAGCAGGTGTGTGTGATCATCTGCCCAGAGACATCAGACTGCACAGGTTGTAGCCTCTCTCTGAATGAGAGACAACCCAATTACTCTGTGCAATCCGTCGGAAATTTGCAAACTGCCAGAATCTAGACTTCTCCCTGTGCCAGGGAAGCAACAGAACCCACACTCAAAACAGGGAAATGGTCTTGCCACAGCTAAAAAATAAGCATTGGGAATTCACAATTGTGGGTTCAGTCGAAGGCATGCTTCAGATCCAGTTTTGCAAACCAGCATTACATAACCTGGCAGTCTTCCTGTGCAAAGAATTGGTTCAAACAGGTTCACAGGGTGCCAAGCTGGCCAACGGACCCCCCCCCCCCCGGCTGCTTTTGCCGCACACTTCCTGGCTCGCGCAGGTTCAGAGGGGGGGCTCCTTCCCAAGCCACACCCTCAGGATAGCTTTCCAGACCCGCTTGGATTTGATGCTGTATATAATGGGGTTTAAAGCAGGGGGCACGATCAGGTAGACATAGGCGACCATGCTGTTTACTATCGGGGGGGCATCCCTACCAAAGCGGTGGATCATGGAGAGGCCAATCATAGGGATGATGAAGATGAGAACAGCGCAGATGTGCGAGAGGCAGGTTTTCAGCACCCGGGAGCCCCTTCCCCTGGTGCCCAGCTTTACGACCACCCTGATAATCAGGAAGTAGGAGAGTACAATGAAGACCGAATCTACGCCGGCAGTGGAGAGGATGACCACTAAGCCGTACAGGATGTTGACGCGGATATCCGCACCGGCCAAATTCATGACGTCAGGGTGGAAGCAAAAGGGGTGGGAGAGACGGTTGTTCCTGCAGTAGGTGAGCCTCTTGAGCAGAAAGGGGATTGGGAGGAGGGAGACCGCTGCTCGCACCAGGATGGCCAGTCCTATCTTGACAATGGTCGGCTCGGTCAGTATCGCTTTGTATCTCAGGGGGTGTGAAATGGCCACAAAGCGATCGAAGGCCATGGCCAGAAGGACGGAGGACTCCAACACAGAGACAATGTGGATGAAGTACATCTGGGTGAGGCAGGCATCAAACCCAATGGTCCTGATGTCAAACCAGAAGAGGCCCAGAACGGTAGGGAGCGTGCACATCACCAGGCCCAGGTCCACGACTGCCAACATGGACAGGAAGTAGTACATGGGCTCGTGGAGGCTCGGAGTCCTCTTCACGATGAAGAGAATGGTGCTGTTCCCAGAGAGCGCCATGAGGTACAAGACGCAGAAGGGGATGGAGACCAATCGGTGGCGGATCCGGTCCATCCCAGGGATCCCAGTCAGGAGCAGCACTGGAGGCTGGTAGAAGGAGTCATTGTTGCAGAGCTGGGGGGCCTCTTGCTGGGGGGCCCCCATCCTGCCTCAGCTGCTGCTGCGCAACCTGGAATGCAAAGAAAACCAACCTCCGCGTGATCGTGGGGTCTCCAAGCAGCCCACAGGGGCGAGGGGGCTGGTCCTCAATCCGGGGAACCTGAGCTTTGGAAAGTAAAAAATAAATAAAAAAAATCACAGCCAACAGACCACCTTCTCTTCTTGCAACTCCGTAGCCCTGGTGAGCAGCAAATATGGATGAAACTGCATTACTAAGTCACGCCCCATTTGATCATGAAAGGTGTTTGTTATGTTTCATTGTGAAAATAAGCCTAAGGATACAGAACCGTATGGGCTTCCACAATAGGAAACTGTAAATCTGTAGTAACCAGTAGAAGGTAACAAATAACACATTTGCTAGATTAGTGTTTCTCAAACTGTGGGTCGGGACCACTTGGTGGGTCGCAACCCAATTTTTGGTGGGCCCCACAGAGCCGCCGATGAAAACACAGGTGATGATGGAAAGATCAGATAAGTAATTGCCTCGAGCCCTGAGGCTATCCAAAAATCAGATAACTGCTAATTGCCCTGCAAACAGCTGAGCTCCTGCAGCTTGCAAGCCTGTGTAAATATAGGGAGGTAAATGTTTGAGCGTCATTTTTCTGGTGTGTTTTTTTCCACGTCCGTCAATGACAGGTAGTGGGGGCAGGTGAAGGCGGGCAGCGCAATCCTGCCTAAGTATCTGGCAGGCAGCCCAGGCCGCCCACCGGATCCTATCCCCATTCCGGGAGCAGCCTGGAGGTCCATACGGGGGCCTCCTCATTTTTCCACCAGCTATTTAGCTGGCACAAGTCCAAGGAGGCCATGTAATGGCGGAGCCGGCCTGGGAACGGGACGGAGATATGGTGGCCGCCATCCCTGCCCCCCTGGGCTGGCTTGGCCAATGGCCCCCTCCCTCACCGTCCGGACCACCCCCGCCAGTGCTGCACTTAACTTCTCCCACAGCTACGGGGACAATTTGGCGGCAGAGTGAGGGCGGTCGGCCCCCGAGCCGGCCACCCTTACACGAAAGTCGTAAAGCATGTTCGCGACGGCTTGGAACAGCGGAGTGCTCGCTCTGCTATTTTAAATTTGAGCGGGATTGTGCTCTTGGTCACCTAACTAAGCCCCTCAAGCCCTGAGGCTATTGATTAGGGCTGCCTCAATATGAGAAATGGATTGAGTTTTTTGCAAATAAATATTCCTTGTAAATCAATAAATAAAATATTATTTCTTTCTAGATCACCTTTTTTTTTAAGCCTCGTAAGGCTAGCTGGGTCCTGATAGAGTGTTATTTTAAATGCGGGTCTCGGTGCTAAAATGTTTGGGAACCACTGAATGTTGATGTGGTCATGACAGTCTTGCTACGGTAAAATCAGCCAGGCTCCCACACCGTCTTCTGTCCATCTAGAAAGCCGACTGGATCATATTTTCCATTTCAAACTTGTTTGAATAGGTTTCATTTTCTCAGACTATTTTCTCTCTCCTTTTCCTTCACAGAACTCCTTCCCATGTGTTCGTCGTGCCAATATTTATTTTATTTACAGTATTTTTATCCCGCCTTTCTCTCTGAAGGGACCCAAGGTGGCTTACAACAGAAAAAAAAATACATACAATATGCAGCAACCTGCTGCCCTCTCCAACCGTAGCCACTCAGTCACTGGTCGAGGGACCACTGGCCTTTTTGCAAGGTGTCGTTTCCTCATTTGTTTCCTTTCCTTGAGCAAGGGGAGGGTCAGGAGCCGTTACAGGTCCTCTTCCCTCCGCAAGGCAGCAGAGATTGGCAGGCGGGGGGGGGGGAACGATGGAGAGGAAGCAGCGGCAGGCAGGGCTAGTTCTGGAGGAGAGTCCGTTTGGCAAGGTCTACACTCTCTCTCTCTCTCTCTCTCTCTCTTACTCTCTCACTTTGGGTGTAGTCAGCTCTGAGCATACTATCGTGTTTCCCCGAAAATAAGACAGTGTCTTATATTAATTTTGGCTCCAAAAAATGCAGTAGGTCTTATTTTCAGAGAGGTCTTATTTTCCCAACCTGTGGTGTGACCCCCCCCCCGGCACCCCCCGCGACCCCCCCCGGCACTTACTTTGACCGATTAAAGCTTCATTCTTTCCCCGAGGGTGCAAGGCTCTGCAAGGTCTGCATGGCCTGTAGTCGAGTCCTCCACCATGGAGACGACATGCTAGAGAGACTCTGCAAGGTTGCAGCTTCCTTGCAGGCCTTGCTGGCCTCTTTAGCATGTCGTCTCTATGGTGGAGGACTCAAGTGCAGGCCTTGCAGAGCCTTGCACCCTTGGGAAAGAACAAAGCTTAAATCGGTCAAAGTAAGTGCCGGGGGGGGGGGGGGGGGTCGCATCTGGCTGATGATCCTAGCTAGGTCTTACTTTCGGGGAGGACTTATATTGACGAGTGTCAGCAAAAATCATGCAAAAATGACAGTAGGTCTTATTTTCAGGGTAGATCTTATTTTCAGGGAAACAGGGTAGGTTGCTCCTCTCCAGTCTTGCTTTCTAGCGCTTAGGACCCAAAACGGATTTCTTGTGCTCCTGGGCCGACACGATTGGTTCTTCTTGTGTGTGATTTCTGTGAAACCCTCATGTCAAATGAGCATGAATGACCCAAGGTGGATCTCTCCCTCCCCTTCATCAGGAGGTCCTGGCCTGGCCTTGATCATCATTTCTAGACTGTGACATACTCGGCAGGCAAGCGGCTCCTTTTGTAGACTGCTAGGGAATTTCAGTTGGCCTCAAAGAAAGGGACTTGCTTGTGGCAGGGAGTAGGCTGGGAGGAGTTCTGATCAACGTGCAGAAGGGAGACCTGGAGAGGAAGCGGCTTCAACCTGAGCGCTCCGACTTGGACTTGCTTGTGCCCACAGCTTCCATACAGGGCCCCCTGTGGGCAGCTCATTCCGCTCAGTGCGCAGCAGCAGCAGCAGCCGCAGACGGTGAGACTGTCTTACGAATGACTGGGGAAGGGTCTGGAAACAGGAGAAGCATCACTATCCTGGTGCCTTTATACAAATCTGTGGCGCAGTGGGAAAGTGTGCTCAATTCTGGTGACCGCATCTCAAACAGGATACGAAAGAACTGGGGAAAAGTGCAGAAGAAAGAGGGCCACTGAACCGGCCAGCAGCACGGAGCATCTCCTCGACCAGGAAAGGCTCCAGTGTTTGGGGCTCTTCGGTTTCGAGGAAAGACAACCAAGGAGGGAAGTGCTCCTCCAGGTTGTTAAAACAGGCGGCTCACTGGCACAGAGTTGCGAGAGTGGAGAGGAAGGTTCGATGGTCAGACTCAGAGTCACTCCACAAAATCGGTTTGCTACCGTTTCAGAAGAGACAACACCGCCGGCGCTATTCCACACAACTTGCAGAGAGCCTGTGACTTCACCCCTAGAAAGCAGGGCCGATGGGACAAGCTCTGCGCTATATGTGGTCTTCAGCTGGAAACCAGCACCAGAGACTTGCAGGGTATAACTGGCTGCGGCCCAAGAGACTGGCAGGCAGGGTCGCCCATGTTCTTAAAAATGTGTGGTCTCCGAGCGATGGGGCCATGGCATTGCGGCCGATACTACAGTGACACTTGCCCCCAGACCATTTTCTGTCCTCAGTCCTCCCTTGGGAGAAAACATCTATGTCAAAGAGGGGGTAGAATCCACCAGAGTAGAGCTGGAGGGGGGCTCTGACTCCTCCGTAGAATCACTGTGGGTTAGATTACCAGGCTCAAAGAGTGATGTAATAGTAGGGGCATGCTACCGTCCTCCAGATCAAAAACCTGAAGGGGATCTTGAAATGAGGAAGCAAATCAGGGAGGTGTCAACGAGAGACAGGGTTGTAGTCATGGGGGACTTCAATTATCCTCACATCGACTGGGTCAATTCATGCTCAGGTCATGAAAGAGAGACTGGATTTCTGGATATGTTAAATGACTGTGCCTTAGAGCAGCTTGTCACGGAACCGACCAGAGGACAGGTGACTCTGGACTTGATATTGTGTGGCACTCAAGATCTGGTCAGGGAGGTAAACGTTACCGAACCGTTGGGGAACAGTGACCATGCTGCGATCTGTTTCGCCATGCATGTCGGAGGGAGAGTGCCGAGCAAATCTGACACGAAAACCCTTGACTTCCGAAGGGCAGACTTCCCCAAAATGAGAAGACTAGTTAAGAAAAAGCTGAAAGGGAAGGTAAAAAGAGTCCAATCGCTCCAGAGTGCATGGAGGCTGTTTAAAACAACAGTCATAGAGGCCCAGCGGGAGTGTATCCCACAAAGGAGGAAGGGCTCGACCAAGTCCAGGAGGATGCCGGCATGGCTAACAAGCACAGTTAAGGAGGCTATAAAAGGCAAGGAAGCTTCCTTCCGTAAATGGAAGTCTAGCCCTAATGAGGAAAATAAACAGGAGCACAAACTGTGGCAAAAGAAATGTAAAAAGATGATACGGGAGGCCAAGAAAGACTTTGAGGAACGTATGGCAGGCAACATAAAAGGGAATAATAAAAGCTTCTTCAAATATGTTAGAAGCAGGAAACCTGCCAGGGAAACGGTGGGTCCGCTGGATGGTGAGGGAGAGAAAGGGGTGATAAAAGGGGACTTGGAGACTGCAGAGAAATTAAATGAGTTCTTTGCATCTGTCTTCACGGCAGAAGACCTCGGGCAAATACCGCTGCCAGAACGGTCTTCCCTGACTAAAGAATTAAGTCAAATAGAGGTTAAAAGAGAAGACGTCTCAGACTTAATTAAGAACATAAGAACATAAGAAGAGCCCTGCTGGATCAGGCCAAAAGCCCATCTAGTCCAGCTTCCTGTGTCACACAGTGGCCCCACCAGATGCCTCAGGGAGCACACGAGACAACAAGATACCTGTGTCCAGTCGCCACTCCCTTGCACCTGGCACAGAGAAAACCCACTTCTAAAAACCAGGAGGTTGCTTATGGCTTGTAACCTGTGATGGTCTTTTCCTCCATGAATTTGTCCAAACCCCTTTTAAAGGCATCTAGGCCAGGTGCCATCACCACATCCTGTGGCAAGGAGTTCCACAGATGAATCACACGCTGGGTAAAGAAATATTTTCTTTTGTCTGTTCTAACTCTCCCTCCACTCAATTTTAGTGTGTGTCCCCTGGTTCTGGTGTTGTGCGAGAGGGAAAAGAATTTCCCTCTATATAATTGACAAAATAAAGATCAATAAATCACCAGGCCCGGATGGCATCCACCCAAGAGTTCTGAAGGAACTCAAGAATGAAGTTGCTGACCTCTTGACCAAAATATGCAACTTGTCCCTTAAAACGGCCACTGTGCCAGAGGATTGGAGGATAGCTAATGTCACGCCAATCTTTAAAAAAGGAAGGAGGGGAGACCCGGGAAACTACAGGCCGGTCAGCCTAACATCTGTTCCAGGGAAGATGGTGGAAAGTCTCATTAAGGATAAAATCTTAAAATACATAGAAGAACAAGCTCTGCTGAGGGAGAGTCAGCATGGCTTCTGCAAGGGGAAGTCTTGCCTCACAAACCTGTTAGAATTTTTTGAAAAGGTCAACAGGCATGTGGATGCGAGCGAACCCGTGGATATTATATATCTGGATTTTCAGAAGGCGTTTGACACGGTCCCTCATGAAAGGCTCCTGCGAAAACTCCACAGTCAGGGAATAAGAGGGCAGGTCCTCTTGTGGATTAGGAACTGGTTGAAGACCAGGAAACAGCGAGTGGGAGTCAATGGGCAATTTTCACAATGGCGAGAGGTGAAAAGCGGTGTGCCCCAAGGATCGGTCTTGGGACCGGTGCTTTTCAACTTATTCATAAATGACCTGGAGTCGGGGATAGGCAGTGAGGTGGCCAAGTTTGCAGATGACACTAAACTTTTCCGGGTGGTGAAGACCAGCAGGGATTGTGAAGAGCTCCAGAAGGATCTCTCCAAACTGGGAGAATGGGCAGCAAAATGGCAGATGCGCTTCAATGTAAGTAAGTGCAAAGTGATGCACATTGGGGCAAGAAACCAAAATTTCACATATACGCTAATGGGTTCTGAGTTGTCTGTGACGGATGAAGAGAGAGATCTTGGGGTGCTGGTGGACAGGTCGATGAAAGTGTCGACCCAGTGTGCGGCAGCTGTGAAGAAGGCCAATTCCATGCTCGGGATCATTAAAAAGGGGATTGAGAATAAAACGGCCAATATCATTATGCCTTTGTACAAATCGATGGTAAGGCCACATCTGGAGTATTGTGTCCAGTTCTGGTCACCATACCTCAAAAAGGATATAGTTGAATTGGAAAAGGTGCAGAAAAGAGCGACCAGAATGATTTGTGGGCTGGAGCACCTCCCTTACGAGGAAAGGCTACAGCGTCTGGGGCTTTTCACCCTAGAAAAAAGGCGCCTGAGGGGGGACATGATTGAGACTTATAAAATTATGCATGGGATGGAGAGAGTGGATAGAGGGAAATTCTTCTCCCTCTCGCACAACACCAGAACTAGGGGACACGCACTAAAATTGAGTGGAGGGAGAGTTAGAACAGACAAAAGAAAATATTTCTTTACCCAGCGTGTGATTCATCTGTGGAACTCCTTGCCACAGGATGTGGTGATGGCACCTGGCCTAGATGCCTTTAAAAGGGGTTTGGACAAATTCATGGAGGAAAAGACCATCACAGGTTACAAGCCATAAGCAACCTCCTGGTTTTTTTTTTTTTTTTTTTTTTTTAGAAGTGGGTTTTCTCTGTGCCAGGTGCAAGGGAGTGGCGACTGGACACAGGTATCTTGTTGTCTCGTGTGCTCCCTGAGGCATCTGGTGGGGCCACTGTGTGACACAGGAAGCTGGACTAGATGGGCTTTTGGCCTGATCCAGCAGGGCTCTTCTTATGTTCTTATGTTCTTAAAACACACACACACCCTTACAACGGCTGCAGGGAGAGGCTTTAACTGGGGAAACAGAAGAGTTTCCCACCCCTCCTCCAGCGCCATGATTCTGCTCTGAGGAGCTGCACTGCACAGCTGTTAGGAAGGCTGATAAAATAAGCTTATGGTGGGCACCTGCATCACATCTCCAAAGCCACATCTGCCCCCACAGGCTTCTCTGGCCCAACATCCTACCTTGAGGCACAGTACCCAGTATCTACAGCGCCCTGCCCTAACTGTGGCCAGGACGGTCCATTCCTGGAGGGAAAAGCATTAGGATGGAAGCATGACAGGTCATCACAAGTATCTTCTGAAAACCAGCCTGGTGCTCTGCCAGTCTAAGAAGACGTTTTGCTGCCCCAGATGTGTGTACCAAGCATCAGACAGCATCCTTGGCAACATCGCAAGGGATTCTGGTGTCCTCCACGGGCCTCCCTAAGAACAGGCAGGCTGCCCAGGTGAGTGACCACTGGCTCGGGTCACCTGTGCAGCTGGGCCAGCCTTGGAACTCTCCCCACCCCCCAGTCCCCAGCTACTTACTGAGCATCCATGAGCGCCTGCCTATAGGGCCTCTTCTTGCAGGACGAACGGGATGGAGTCCAGCAGCGTTTGGTTTCCCGGGGGGGGGGGAGGCAGCTTTTATCCGGCACCCTGAGAAGCGGCTGAACCAACCCAGGCCCTCCCTCCCATTCAGCGGGTGGAACATTTCATTGCTGGGCTCATTCATCATTTTCCATGTTATGATGCTCACTTGGCAGAGCTGATCTCCCTCCCTTGGTTTATTGGGCAAACTGTTTACCCCCCCACCCCTGATTTATGACCAGCTGGGCAGCCATGTCCCTGGGACGCAAATAACTTTATTGTGAGAATGGTCTCCCAAGACAAACCAGATGTTGGAAAGGAAGCACTTCTTGTCGTTTGCCAAGAAGAAGCGCCGGCGGCGGCGGCCCCCAAGGGCACAGCTGCCGGGAAGACTCTCATTAAGACGGAGCCCCCGTCCACACAGGTCTGTGCCAAACCTGGCCATCACAACTGGGGCCCTATGGCGAGGTCCAAAACTTCATCTCGGGGTGAAGCAGCCCCAGGAGGAGCATCATCGCATGACCATACCTGTGTCAGTCATGCACGCACGAGGTCTGGCGGTGGCGACCTGAGCCGCTCTGTTCCCCAAGGCTGTGGCAGTGGCCCCCCTTTCGGCATGCAGCAACCCAGCGGGACGCATTCCTCCTCCTCCTCCTCCCCACGCCACTCCGCCCAGGAATTGGTGCTGCGCGAGGGAGGGAGCCCAGGGCTGGGCCGGGTGGTGCAGGACGGAGTAGCACAGTGGACGGAGCCAGCGCCAGGGCTGTGGCTGCACATGATGCATGGGGGGCAGGGAGGCAGAGAGACGGGGGGCTTTGCACTGCTTCGGCCTCTTGAAGTGGGCAGCGGCAGACACACGCGGGAAAGAGGGCTGTGACACACCAAGCATGTTCGCATTCGTCTCACATGCGTCTCGTCCAGTGCGTTGCCTGAGCGGTTGATGTGCCGCTAGGAACCCCAGGCACACGAATGAAAGCTGGACGGAGAAGGAAAGACGTTCTGCCCCGCCCCCTGTCTCTTTTAGCCAATCAGAATCGAGACTCTTCACACTCAATTCTGATTGGCTACCGCGTTTGCTCCGCTTCCCACCCCCAGAGTTCCAAATACAGGCTCTGATTGGCTGAACCCAGCACAAGTCAGCAAAAGAAGGGCATGGGTCATCTGTAGTGCGCAACGAATCATGCCTTCAGGCACCTCCCAGCGCTCCTGTGTGTTCTGGTCGATCAGACACACCAGTAGAAAGCGAGCACCACTGGGCGCAACGCACATGGACGTGCTTGGTGTGTCACATCCTGAAGTCTGCGGTGCCTGTGGAGGGGGCGAGGATGCGGGCGGGGAGAGGACTCCCCCTGCACGGGAAGGTCAGCGCATCCATTCCCGCCCACGCACCCCGTTTCACACCTCCGTGAACCCACAAGGCTGCCACTCCACCCGCCTTGCCAGCAGGGACTGTGTCCTGCCCCCCCCCATGACTTCTGCGCAGGATAGGGGGGGAGGGAGGGAGGGCAGCCTGCAGCATTATGCATTCCAAGGAAGCATTGCTTGATCGGGCAGCAGCAGCAGCAGCAGGGAGAGATCTCGCCTAGAAAGCCGCCAAGAATCGGACTCACCCAGGCTCAACCTGGGCCTATGGATGAAAAGGAAGACCAACTCCAACCAGGAGGCCAGGTCTACCAGGCAGGTAGATCTGGGCTCTGCATTGGGAAGCCCAATAGACCTGAACTCCAGAGTTTTTTCCAGCTGCCATTGCCTTCCCCCTGCCCTATTTTGCCCCCTGCCCCATTCCGCCTGCCTCATTGCCACCCTTCTGCCACTCCATTTTGCCCCCCATTGAGAAGGGGCCCAAAAGAAACTTTGTACCCCTCGATAAAGTTCTTATTGGTCAGGCCGTGCTCTCGGGCCTGATCAATAAGAACCAGAACTGATAGCCCGAACAGACCAAGTCCATCTGTCCTCGGAGACAAAAATACATAGAACCTCTGGGGAAGGAAGGCACTCAAAACGTTCTCAGATCATTCAGACCCCTATGATTATTCAAATGTTAGATATAGGCTTGCCATCCGTCCCAGAATGTCTGGGATGGTCCCGGAACCCGAGCTCGGGTCCCGGGACCATCCCGGACCGTTCTGGGCCTGGTGGAAGCCTCCGCCGCCGCTTGAAATTTTAAAAGTCACCTTTTTTTCTCTCGGCATCCATCTTGGATCTCGTGAGATCCAAGATAGAGGCACCCAAATCTCGTGAGGGCACGAGGCAGGTCTTCTTGAGGTGTGACCGCCAGAACTGTACATAGTGTTCCAAATGTGGTCACACCATAGATTTGTCTTGGAGCATTAGAACTTCTTGACCTGCTTCAGCAATAGTACATTTCGGCTGTCCAAGTACCACAAGCACTACCAGAGGCTTGTGAAGAAAGACAAGCCTCTTTGTGAAGAAGACAAAGCTGGCTTCTTTTATCTCCAAAGGCACGTGCATTTGTTTGCAGAAGCAAAATCTGTTTCCCTCTGCAGGCTTCAGGGTCAGAGGCTGAGCTACGGTTCCAGCATCAGTCAAAGCAGTAGCGCCTCCCTCCAGCGTGATCTTCTGCCTCTGCTCAGTCAAAGCTTTCCTCCTGGCAGAGACAACAGGGCACCTCCAAGCTCCACAATTGCCAGTTCTTGGGTTTCAACAAGGAAACCCTCACCAAAGACTCCTGAAAAAACTCCACAGTCAGGGAATAAGAGGGCAGGTCCTCCTATGGATTCGGAACTGGCTGAAGACCAGGAAACAGTGAGTGGGAGTCAATGGGCAATTTTCACCATGGCGAGAGGTGAAAAGCGGTGTGCCCCAAGGATCGGTCTTGGGACCGGTGCTTTTCAACTTATTCATAAATGACCTGGAGTCGGGGATAGGCAGTGAGGTGGCCAAGTTTGCAGATGACACTAAACTTTTCCGGGTGGTGAAGACCAGCAGGGATTGTGAAGAGCTCCAGAAGGATCTCTCCAAACTGGGAGAATGGGCAGCAAAATGGCAGATGCGCTTCAATGTAAGTAAGTGCAAAGTGATGCACATTGGGGCAAGAAATCAAAACTTCACATATACGCTCATGGGTTCTGAGCTGTCTGTGACGGATCAAGAGAGAGATCTTGGGGTGCTGGTGGACAGGTCGATGAAAGTGTCGACCCAGTGTGCGGCGGCTGTGAAGAAGGCCAATTCCATGCTCGGGATCATTAAAAAAGGGATTGAGAATAAAACGGCCAATATCATTATGCCTTTGTACAAATCGATGGTGAGGCCACATCTGGAGTATTGTGTCCAGTTCTGGTCACCACACCTCAAAAAGGATATAGTTGAATTGGAAAAGGTGCAGAAAAGAGCGACCAGAATGATTCGTGGGATGGAGCACCTCCCTTATGAGGAAAGGCTACAGCGTCTGGGGCTTTTCAGCCTAGAAAAAAGGCGCCTGAGGGGGGACATGATTGAGACATATAAAATTATGCATGGGATGGAGAGAGTGGATAGAGGGAAGTTCTTTTCCCTCTCGCACAACAACAGAACTAGGGAACATGCACTAAAACTGAGTGGTGGAAGAATTAGAAGAGACAAAATAAAATATTTCTTTACCCAGCATGTAATGGCAACTGGCCTAGAGATGACTTTAAAAGGGGATTGGAAAGATTCATCTCAGGAAAAGTCCATCTCAGGTGACAAGCCATGATGGGTATCTGCAACCTCCTGGTTGTAGGAGTAGGCTATCTCTGAATGCCAGATAAAAGGGAGTGGCGACAGGATGCAGGTCTCTTGTGTCTTGTGGGCTCCCTGACTGAGGCATCTGGTGGGGCCACTGTGAGATACAGGAAGCTGGACTAGGTGGGCCCCCTTTGGCCTGATCCAGCAGCTGGGCTCTTCTGATGTTCTGATGTTATGAATGGCTAACATATGTACAAGCATGAGAACATCAGAGTAGGTTTATACAACATCAGACAAAATCCAGCTGCTGCGTTTTGTTTTGTTGATTCTAGCAGGCTTTAAAAATATGCAGTTCTATTTTGGAAAGGCATTATGATTCAGGCCTGGGGTGGGGGCGGGGGGGTCCAGCAAACTGGACACGTAGCGTGAACCACGGCCGAAGTGTGACACGCCTGTTGTGAAGCCAGTCGTGCTTCTGCATGCACGACACGCAGCAGGACGCATGTGGACGGTTCCCACCAGATGGAGTCTTTCTCTAGCAAACCTGCCTCCTCCAAAATGTTCTCCACGCTTTGCTTCCTTGAGCTCTGCTTGGGCACCAAACATTCAGCGGGTCGACAGAGGGTTTTAATAGTGTCACATTATGAAGGCTGCAATCCTGTGCTCACTAACATGGAAGTAAGACCCTTTCAAGACAGCGGGACGTGCTTCTGAGTAAACATGCAGGAGATTCGGCTGCATGCTTCCTTCTTTACATTATACAGTACATACCTGGCGGGTCAATTCTGACTTCAGAGATGCTGTTCTGAGCACCAGCAGATATGGCGTGTGCTATCGGACACTAGCACAGCTACAGCCACACTGGTGGCCCTGGAAATGCAGTACGTCCCCAACCCCCAACCCCTCCGTGGCTTCAGGCCATTTCATGTGCATCCCTGCTGCTGTTTGTAAAAAAAAAAAAGTGCTTGGGTTGAAAACATGAAATTCTACCTTTATTTTTTTTTTCACATTTTTTATACCGCTCTTCCTCCAAGGAGCTCACAGTGGTGTACATATTTCCTCCCCTCCTTTTTTGTCCTCACAACAAGCCTGTGAGGTAGGTGGGGCTGAGAGGTAGTGACTGGCCCAAGGTCACCCAGGAAGCTTCGTGGCTGAGCGGGGATTTGAACCTGGATCTTCCAGGTCTGAGTCCAACTCCCAAACCAGTACACCATCCTGGCTCCAGACAGCTGAAACAGTGATTGGACAACTTCCTGGCGGAGGTGGAGAGAGAGGCCCATGGAGGATCGTCAGTGGCCACGGCTCAATGTTCCGGGGTCACTGAGCAGGGCTTGTGGGTGCTTGGGGGGCTGTTGGCTCAGTGCAGCGCATCAGGCGGCCCTAGGTCAGTCCCTGGCAGCGGCTCCAGTTTTCAGCTGCGCAGGTCACAGGACTAGGACAGAGGTCTAGATGTGAAACTGGGGAGAACCACCACCGCTCCGAGGAGACCTGACTGGGCTGGCCGGCCTGCGGGTCTGATCCTTCAGCTGCAGCTGGAAGCAGCCTTCTCTGTCCATCGAGCATTGGCAGTTGCCTGCAGCTCCTGCAGGGGCAGCAAATTGGCCCCCAGGGGTTGCACTTGGATGGGCTGCAGAAACGCCCCCTCTCCTGTGCTCAGCGTGACCCTCTGGCACTGGAGGATGCTTCCCAAAGGTAGGGTGGGGGCACTTGCAGCGGGGGGGGGGGAGGGTTTGCAAATCAGAAATGCTTTTCCATCCCCAGAGCCTGGGCAGCTGCATCGCTCCGCTGTGAATTGGGGCTACTGGCGGCAGCACCAGAGCAGACTGAGAGAGGACATTCAGGGGCGGCAGAGCAATGCGCCCAGAGGCGAGCGGAGGGTCAGAAGAGGGAGCCACAGCGGACGGGGTGTTTGCGCCCAGGTCTGGCTTCCCTCTGCTGCCCCACAAACCTCGTCGTTTGCTCCCCTCCGGTGCCCGGGAGTTTCAGTCACCCTGCATTCTGTGCTCCAGTTCACAGTTAACCACAGAAACGACATTTGAAATGCACACGGCGGAGTTCAGGAGTGCTGGGAGCTTGGTGGCGGCGAAGCAGTGAAGTCCGGCTCTTTAGGCCAGGTGGCCAGTGGTGGCACAGATGACCACCCCGAGAAGACCGCAAAGGAGAGGCGCACGTCACAAGAGAGCAGCGGAGGCCTGATTAATGGCAGGTCCCTTTTGACCCTTAACAAACCTTGCTGTCTAGCTTGAACTTTAGCTTTTGTCAAAAGAAGAACGATCAGAGGTGAAAACCGTCTCTCCGGAGAGGTGAGCCTACAAATGACTCTCGGCAGAAGAGGCTCAGAATTCTCCGGCTCCGTCCTTTGTGATCCGATGTGGTCTTTGTCTTTTTTCCCCAGTCAGAGCATCCCAAGCCGAAGCTTTGTCTGAGCCAAAGGAGGGCGGGGGGTGGGGGTGGGGAGAGGCTGCCAGACCCTGTCCTGCTGCCACAGCCCAGCTGCCCCCCCACCACCACCCAGACTGCTGGTTTGTTCTTCTGGATCGACCCGGCGGCGGCTGCTCTCCCCTCGGCTCCTTCTTCAGCGGGGCCAGAAATCTCGTGTAAGTAAACCTGGCTCCCGTCATCGTCGTCCTTTGCATTGGGCCCTCAGGCCTGGGCACCCAAGTCCTCCCCTTGGCCTGCTGCTTATTAGTAGGTTCCTGGAAAGCACTGAGAAGTTGGAGCCTGGGAAATATTTGGCCTCAGCTTCCGCCTGCTTGAGAGCCCTTCACAGATGGTGCAGCAGCTCTTGTTAATATTTATTATCCACATTCCCGGGTTCATCCCGAGCCTTTGGCAGCCGGAGGGTTGATCATCCCACAACATGGGGTTTGCACATGTGTCTGTTGTGGTTCGTAGCAGTTTGCTTGTCTGAAGCCCACTTCTGCTCGCAGCCATCTCCTTGCTCTCCAGCCGGGGAGGATCTGCCCCTCCGTAGCACGCTACGGAAGATAGAAGGAGGCGGCTGCTCCTCCGTAGACACGATGCGGCACAGGCACAGTGGCAGCTGCCGGCCTCCTACATGACACGAAGCAGGGAGTGGGGAGATTTGGCGCTCTCTTGCATGGGGTGCGTCTGGGAGGGCCCTTGCCTTTCGTTTGCCTCCCAATAGAGGCCCACTGACCTGAAGAGTGTTGCTTCTGCTTTCCTTTCCGCAGGACAGAGCAGCGCCCCCCCCCCAGCCTCACCCCCAGCGCAGCATGCCCTTCGCGAACGGAACTCCCAGCACTACCCCCTCGTTCCTCTTGGCGGGTCTGCCTGGCCTAGAAGCGGCCCACTTCTGGCTGGCGTTCCCCCTGTGTGCCATGTACTTGGTGGCCGTCGTGGGCAACTGTGTTGTGGTGTTTGTGGTGAAAACGGAACCGGCCCTCCATTCGCCTCTGTACCTCTTCCTCTGCATGCTGGCAGCCGTGGACCTGGCGCTGAGCACCTGCACGGTGCCCAGACTCCTCCTCTTCTTTTGGCTGGATGCCAAGGAGATCGGCTACAGGGCCTGCCTCTCGCAGATGTTCCTCATCCACACCCTTTCGGGCATTGAGTCGACGGTCCTGCTGGCCATGGCTGCCGATCGCTACGTGGCCATATGCCGCCCTCTGCACCACGCGTCTGTCCTCACTAACGCAGTGGCGGCCAAGGTTGGCTTCATGGCTGTGGCCAGAGGGGTCTCCTTCTTCCTGCCCCTGCCGTTGCTGGTCATGCGCCTTCCAGTCTGTGGCTCCAGGATCCTCACGCACTCCTACTGCCTACACCAGGATGTGATGCACCTGGCGTGTGGCAATACAATGCCCAACGTTGTGTATGGGCTGACTGCCATCCTCCTGGTGATGGGCCTCGATTCCTCGCTCATCTTTGTAACGTACGTGATGATCGTTAAGACCGTCCTGCAGTTGCCCTCCAGGCAGGAGCGTCTCCGGGCCTCCGGGACCTGTGTGGCCCATGTGTGTGTGGTCCTGGCCTTCTACGTACCCCTGATAGGGCTCTCTGTGGTGCACAGGTTTGGGAGAGGTCTACCGCTGATGGTTCATGTCACCATGGGCAATGTCTACCTACTGGTGCCCCCAGTGCTCAACCCCATTGTCTATGGAGCCAGGACCAAAGAGATACGGGAAAGAGCCTTGAAAATAATGAGGATAACCACGAGTGGAGATCTTCACTGACGGGAGAGATCTCTGGGGTCAATGCAGGCTTTCTGTGCATTGGCCACCATTTCTTGGGGAGACCTCCCAGGCGCCTGCTGCTGCTGCTGCCCTCAACCCCAGATTTGCCCAGGCTCTGCTCAGTCCGTTGCACTCCTGTACTGACAGTTTGAACACCCCACCTCTGTGGCCCTGGGAGCAAATCCCTCACTGCACCCTAAAGGCCCTCCATGATTGCATGAACATCTGGACAAAACCAGACAACTCTAAAGGATGCTGCTGACTAATGTCGTGGATGTTTTAAAACACAACAACCCTCCGAGGCTGTGGACCGCCCGCCCACCCAAGTGTGTCTGGGAATTGATCTCATTTCTCCACACGTTGGGGGTGCTGCCAGTTGCCCCCCCCCCCCCCGGTGCTGCCGATGATGCCCCTCTCTTCTTCTGCTTTGGTGCCCACGCATTCTCCTCGGGCTGCAGATTCCCCTTTTCCTCATGCAATTTGCCTGCTTACTGACTCCTTTTCAACGGTCTGCCCCTCCCCACCTGGAACTATCCAGGATAGCTTGCAAGCATACAAATGCATACAAAGAGTAACATCCTTAAAACTAGCCACTTTGATTGCCCTTGCCAGGAGAAAGGCAGGATATAAATTCTTTAAATAAAACCAATCAAGCGAACCATCACACAACCAACCAGTCAGACAGACTTCCTAGCAGCCTTTTGGCGTATGCATGGATGGAGTTTACTGGTAGCCAGAAAGAAGCCCAAGGGTAAGACTGCTTGGCAGTGGTTTCTTTCTCCATGCTGATTCTCCCGCCACCCCTACAGATGGATCGTTGTCCCTGCTTGACCCTTGGGGGGAGAACCGCTTTAGGGGTGTTGTTGCAGATTCAGGTCCTAGCAGTGTCCACCCTTCCCAGAATGAACAGCTCTCTTGTCCTGAAACGCAAGTGCCTGGTGAAAACATGTCACCCAGACAACGGGTGTCTCTCGGCTTCTATCACTGTTGCCACAAAGAAGTGTTCTAGAAAATCCACCCTCCTTTCGTTTGCCCCCTTCCAACCCGTCACAGCAGCAGCGGTCCAACTGCAGCTGTTCCCCCTCAGCCTCACCCCCCCCCCGCTTCTGTTTGAACGGCCATTGCCAGATCGTTCCCATTACTGCACCAGAGAATTCACCCCTTGGCATCTCCACAGGAGCCTTTTGCAAGGCATTTGCATGTGCGCATGGATGCTCGTCTCAGGCGCATGTGCACCGCCTCCTTCTCCTCTAAGAGGATGGGCTGCGGAGCCAGGGCAGAGAATGCTGGGAACGAGCAAAGGCAGCAGGCAGCCTAACCATTAACCCTAACCAGCTGGCAATGTTCCAAGTGTTCTTTCTCATACAAAGACAGCTAACTAACGTGCTCTAATACATTTTAAAATGCCTGTTCTAATAGCATTTTAGTACTCTTTATAGTCTTTATAGTCTTCTTTACTTTAACCAGTAAAAAGTAGGAGCCAGGATGGTGTAGTGGTTTGGGAGTCGGACTTAGACCTGGAAGATCCAGGTTCAAATCCCTGCTCAGCCATGAACCTTCCTGGGTGACCTTGGGCCAGTCACTATCTCTCAGCCCCACCTACCTCACAGGGTTGTTGTGAGGACAAAAAGGAGGGGAGGAAATATGTACACCACTCTGAGCTCCTTGGAGGAAGGGCGGTATAAACATGTGATAAAATGTGATAAAACATCTTTAACCAATGAAAAGCCGTTTGTAACAGATTTTTGTGTGCGGGTGTACATTGAAATTTGAACTTATGTAGTAAGGTTTTTAATAATAATAATAATAATAATAATAATAATAATAATAATAATAATAATAATAATAATAATCCTAACCAGCTGGCAAAGGAGGGAGAGGCTGAGAGCAGAGCTGCAGAGAGGGGGGCTGGGGAGAGGGGTGGGCACAGAGCCGCGGGACTGAGCGGGACCCAGGGCCCAGGCGGCTGCAGCACGGTCGGTTGCCAGCAAGGCTTCAGAGGTGGGCCCTCGATGAGTGCGGCTTCTTTCCTTGGTAATTCATGGGCTGTGCTCATTGATAAGACAAGGACATAGCGAGATCACGATCAAGAGGTGGGAGAGCGACTGCACACTGCCCTCCCCAGCTGCAAACGGCGAGCCTGACATCTGCTTTCCTTTTCCTCTCCCCCCCCCCGCCTTCTCCTGCAAGTGCCTCTCCAGGATATGGGTGCCACTGCATGTCTTTGGCTGGACACAACTGGCTCCTGGTGGGATTAGACGCGCCTGAATGTGGGGCTGAAAGATGGGTGCACATTAATGGCGGACCCACAAATAAGCAACCTGTCATCCAAAGGGCAACATTGGCACCGACCCCATACTCTGGTTGCGATGCCAGTGGTGGGTTGGGCACGCAGAGCCAGGGTGCTGCTGCAGAGGGTGCCTGGTCCCCTCCTGGCCCAGTCTCCAGCCACCCAGCTGGACTGCAGTGGACCTCTGACCGGCAGAGTGACCGGCAGCTCACTCACCCGCTTCTGGCACACAACGCCCTGGCAGCCTGCCTCTGTCTGTCTCTGCAACCGTGACACTCACTCCACCTGCAGGAGACCCCTGGCAAGTTGGGACACTGGCAGGTTCTGAGGCTCTGCCTACATGGATTGTTATTCTTGTGCTGCCAACTGGCCCGCGGGATGCAGTGGAGGCTGCGTTGGCACTGCTGCTGCGCCCCACAGGCTAGCTAGGGACAGGACTGGGCCATAAATCTGCTAACAGCCCAATCTGTGGGGACCTTAGGGGGGTGGATTTCGCAATCCGCCACCGTAAAGCCTGGGACGCTGGCACAACGGTCATGCATGCCGGCCGGGGCTGCCAGTGCAATCAGCTGCTAGAGGTCCTGCCGCGCACATGACGTCGGTGCGCAGAAGCCCTGCCAGAGCAGGGAGGCAGCATGAGCAAGAGTCAGGGGCGATTCAGGGCAGGAAGGGGTTAGGGTCTTGGCAGCAGCTGCGCACTCAGATCCACTCCCCTGGACTGTGCAGTCCCCCAAAGGCCCCCTGAGCCTCCTCAGAATTCCTCCAGCCAAATAGCTGGCACAGGTCCGAGGGGAGACCCAGCCAGGCAACCGATGGGGAGTGAAGTCAGAGCAAGTTGAACTGACCTGTCTTGGGCCGTCCGGTTGCCCCTCCCCCCCATTGCGTGCAGGGTGCACTCTGGCATCAGCCCTGCGTGCTAGGGGCTGGGGAGGGAGAGGATTGGGGCCGCAAGACTGCAATCCCAGATACACTTACCTGGGAGTAGGTCCCATTGAACTTACATCTGCAGGATACCTCTGCATGGTGACCATTCACCCCTGGAAAGACTGAGGAACTGGATGAAAGTTCTGCGACTGGCAAAAAGTCGGACTTAGACCTGGAAGATCCAGGTTCAAATCCCCGCTCAGCCACGAAGCTTCCTGGGTGACCTTGGGCCAGTCACTATCTCTCAGCCCCACCTACCTCACAGGGTTGTTGTGAGGACAAAAAGGAGGGGAGGAAATATGTACACCACTCTGAGCTCCTTGGAGGAAGGGCGGTATAAACATGTGAAAAATAAAAAATAAAATAAACGTCCGTTCGCATGCAAACGGTCAGCCTGCTGCTGGTTTTGCGGACTTCTGTGCTTCTTCCCCCCACTTTTATCCCTCTGAGCAGGAGAGGAGCCCCCTCCTTCCCTGGAAGGGCACCACTTTACTATTCCCATATTATTATTATTATTATTATTATTATTATTATTATTATTATTATTATTATTAACAACAGTATTTATATTCCGCTTTTCAACAAAAAGTTCACAAAGCGGTTTACAAACAAAATCAAATGATTAAATGGCTCCCTGTCCCAAAAGGGCTCACAAGCTAAAAAAAAAAGAAAAAGAAAAAGGAAATGCATATCATATGTGATGATGCTAGATACACCATTGCCGACGTCCACTACCAGGTCTTTATTATCCTACTTGATGAATCCAGAGCTCCTATAAGGCCCACTTGCCAGACTGAAGGCAGGAAGGGGGCTGAGGTCACCAGAGATAGTGGTTGGGTTAACTGAAGCCCCCCAAACCCCATTGTGTAAACCAGCTAGGCTATCAGGTTATGGGCCCAGCACAGGGAGGAAACAGAGTCTGTCCAAGAAAGAAAGAGATCACTGACTGACCCCTCCCCCCGCCCTGCCCAATCTACTATGACGACAGAGCATAGGATCCAGACAGTGGCATTGGGCAGCCAATCACTGTGCACCCGCCCCAGTACCTGCCAGGGAGACTCCAGCTCAGATCTGATGTGCAGCCTGAGGCTGTAGCTCTCTGGCCCCCGAAGGGGAACTCTGGTGCAAGGGCGCTTACTTGGCGCACCAAGCAAGCACTTTGCACAGACTGGCAGCCTCACGCCCCTCACAACACGAAGAACGTCGGCAGAGTCGTTTGTTAATTCTGGTCTTCCCAGACTTCTTACTGCAGGGACTCTGCCCCAGGAGGACTCCACAGGCAGACACCCACCTGGAACCTCTCTTTCCAGGAGGGCACCATCCCAGCAGGGGCACAATGCAGCCCACACAGCCAGTGAGCAGAGGCGGGGAGGGACGGCATCCAGGCCGTCGAAGGCTTGGTGCTGCAGCTCTGTGTCATGTCCCCCCCCCCGCCTCCTGACCCCTCGGGATTATCACACATGTCTCTTCCATCAACCGCGTTGCCGAACCACCCCTGCCTTTGGCAGCAGCTAAGAGCAGGGCGTGTCTGCGCCCTTGGGGGAACGCCAGGGGCTCCAACCAGTGCTACTGCTGGCCAAACACTCCTCGGAATCAGCGTGGCTTTTCAGGTCTGCAGCACTGCCACCTGCAGCTGAACGGCGGTCCTTTCTTCGTAGTCTTCAATCTCCCCGGGACAGGGAAAGGTCACGATGCCCTCACTTGGCCCCTACGGCAGGGCAGGGCCACATGTGCACCCTGGGGACACCACTCCCTCCCAAAGCCAAGCTGCTGCTGTCAAGCCCCTGTGACTCTCTCTGTGATCCGCCTCGATCCCCACAGGCAGCTGTCGCACAGGTGAGGACAGACCCCAAGGGCAGCCGCCGACGGCCTGCCTGAAGCGGCCAGAGTGAGCCCAGCTGCTGCTCAGTCAGGTAGCTAATGACGAGCTGCTCCTTCCAGTCAGGCCCCCGCACACTCCGTGGCAGGCAGTGACCCAACCGGTGCAGCCAGACCTCACTGGCCCAGACCTTACTTGGCTATCTGTCTGCTGGATAACCTGCAACGGCACAACAGCCCTGCTGGGAGGAGATGGTGGGCAACCCCACCGGTGTGTTTCTCGTTCAGATGCTGCTCTGTCGCTGATCCAGGTCAACCAGACCTTCGGCTGGATCACCTGTGTTGCTGTGTCTTTGCTAGCAGAGCAGGATCCAGTCTACCCACCCTAGTGGTTCCTTATTTCAGTTGGCTTCAAAGTGGGCCTCTCTTCTCTCAGCAGAATCCTCACTAGGTGACTTCCGAGGCTCCGAGGGGGCCACTCCTCAGGGATCATATGGACCCCTTCTTCTCTGCTGCCATATGTGGGTGGGATGGGGGGAACCGGAACACTGGACACGGGGGGGGGGGGGTTCCGGGCCGGTCTCGGCATTTGCCCTGTCCCTGCTGACACCAGTGCAGCTCCCGGAGGGAGTGGGGGGGGGGCTGTTGCATCCTTGTGTCATCTGGGTGTGTGGGGTCCTCGGGGCCAGTGGCGTAGCCAACCATGGGTGGAGGGGGCGGAAGCGCATGCTGCCAGGGGCGGCCCCCAGGATGCACCCTCCCATGACATCAGTAGCCCCGCCCCCAGAGGGGGAGATGTCACTTCGCGGCCTCTTCAGCTGAAAAAGGCCATTACGAGGCTGGGCTGGCGGGTGACTCCTTGGCGCCCGCGACCTGTTTGCCACCGGGGGTGGGGACGTCTGATCCGCCGCCCGGGACAGACCGCCCCACCCCCTTCCTACGCCACTGCTCGGGGCATCTCCCCATGGGTGGTGGCAGGGCCTGTTGCTGTGCTGCTCAGTCCTCGTAGCGGGGGGGGGGGGCATCCCTCAGCACCGGCCACTCCTTGGCCCGGAACCTGCTCAGTCCCTCCGGCTTCTGCTTCTCTGACTGCTGGCATTGGGGCTGGCTGGCTGTGGTGAGTGTCTCCTTAGAGGTCACACCGATGACCCACGGCTCCACGTCCATGCGCCATCAGCGCAGCCTCCGAGCAGGATTGGGCCGTCAGGCCAGACAGGAGGAAGAAGAATTCATTCCTCATGAGAAGGGATGTCCGGCACTGGAACAGCAGTGGGGCTCGTCCTCACCGGAGGTCTTCAAGCAGAGGCCGGACCGCTGGGGGCTGGACTAGATGACCTCCACGGACATTCCCAGTTCTATCACTGGACTGGGATTCTATACCTGGCAGTCCGCAAATCTACTCAGATGATATCCACGGCTCTACGATTAAAGCTCAGCCTCGGAAAAGGACGCCGCTGGAGCCCACGTGGGGCCACTGCAGCCAGCAAGCCAGGCCCCCGAGGCCCCCGCCTGGGCTGGTGCTCCAGGGAGGCTCCTCTCGGAGGTGACTTAAGCACACAGCTGGCAGCAGCAGCAGGCAGGCAGCTTGGCACCGGCCGCCGTGTCTCCCGGCTCCTTCAGGCGCTGCAGAGTCTCTGTGAGCCAAGCAAACGTCGTACACAGTGGGAGCCAGGTGAGCGGAACCGCAGCGGGCGAGGGGGGAGGAGACGGGCTTTGGTCAGAGAGGGGACCTGTTGTGGGCACCCAGACAGGCCAGGGCATTCTCACAGCCTGGGGGCGAGCGAGGAGGGGTGTCGCGCCCCTCGGCTGGCGTCATGTCAAGAGCTCTTCTCTGCCTGTCCAGCAACTCTCCGAAGTTCTCCTGGCCCTTCTTGAAGACGTTGTCTACACTTTGCAAAGAGGTGGTTCTTTCTTAACGGGACGAGCGCTGGATCAGGGCCCTCCAGATCAGGACTGGGGCAGGGGGAGGGGAGAGGGCTTGCCAAGGTCCTGATCCAGCCATGTGCACTGCTGCAGGGGCAGGAAAGCGCTTGGTGCCAGTGAGAGCTGTTCTGCCTTCACAAATACTGTGCAGGGTGGGGGGGGGGGCTTGGATTCCGATCGTCTCATTAAGTGCAAAAGCAACCGTGTTAGCGTAGCGCCTCCTCGGCCAGCTGGTCTCTTTCCCATGGACGTCTCCCCATTCATGGCTACGCTTGGCAGGTAGATATTCAACGCCGCCGGCCGGCAGGGAACTGTCTGGACAGGAGACCATCTACCTGTCCTCTGGGTGGCCCTGCAGGAGGTGCGGCCCTGGACTGCCTTCTTCCTCTCCCCCCCTCCTTCTCAGACCCCCTTTGATCTCCAGACAACAAGTGAGGAGGAGGAGGTTCCCTGCCCACCACTAGCACACAAAGGGAACGGCTCCCTTGTTCCTGTTAGGACCCCTGGTGCTACTCAGAAGATACGTGGACTCTACTATGACCCGCAAGTCAATGATTTCTTTTTGACCCAGCCTTTGCCTCCGTGTGTGTTTTATTGATAGCAATCTAGTCTGGGTGGTTGGGACACCCTGTTACCATAGGAAGGGGGAGAACTGTTTGAAACCCACACACACACACACCCCGGAGCTTTCTGTTTTGTGTGTTTATTGATTCTGATGATGGGATTAGTTAGGACGGATTTCTCCCCTGCGCACTGAGTTGTTACAGAACTACCAGACCACCGTATTCATAGGAGATTAACAGCCCACAAACGGTGCGGTGCTGCTGTAAGCTGCCTGCGGCTCCCAGCGCAAAGGAGCTGCCAGCGGAAACGGCCAGCCTCCCCCACGCAGGCCAGCGGACCAGCCAGGCAGCTACGGTGGCCGCAGGGGGGGCTGTGGGCAGTTCACAAGCGGTTGGGGAGGAGTGGGCCAAACGTGGGGGCGGTTCAAGCACAGCAGGGAAGCACCTTGGTGGCAGTCGCGCACACCGGATCCTATCCCCGGTTTTCCAATACGCCCGGCCCCCTTCCTCTCCTCGAACTTACGCCAGCAGAATAGCTGACAATCATCCGAGGAGACCCATAGGCACCCAGGCAATCAGTGCTGCTGCAAACAGCGTGCCACTCCCAAGGGCGGAGGAGCTGCCAGGGGAGACAGGTAGTGGCTCCCCACGCACGCCAACAGACCGTCCAGGCTGCTCCGGACAGGGGAGGGGGCCGCAGGGGCAAGCCGTGGCCGGCTCATGAGCGGCTGGAGGGGGAGGGTCTTGGTGCCAGTTGCACGTGCTGGATTCCATCCCTGATTTTGCCCCCGGCCTCTCCTTGGACTTACGCCAGTAAAACAGCTGGTGTAGATCCGAGGAAACCCATAGGCATCAGGTGGCCTACTGGAAGGTAGGTAAAAGAGTGTTTTATGTACCTCCCTCTGGCCATCTGGCCGCCGCCCCCACCCCCCACAGAATGCAACATGTGCTCTGTTGGCGATGGAGTGGTGGGAGACGCGATGGAGTGGTGGGAGACGCGATGGAGTGGCGGGAGCAATATATATATTGCTAGGAGAAAAATGCAGCAGTTCTTCTCCCTTCACCTCCCCAGGCCCAACCATTTTAGCACTGGGCAGCATCTTCACCCCTGCACCAGAAAATGGGAGCGAGTAGCCAGAATGGAACCGCCAACATCTCCTACACGGAATTCTTCCTGCTTCCTTTCCCCGGCATACAAGAATCCAGGCATCTCCTCGCCATCCCTTTCTTCTGCCTGTTTCTTTTTATCATCACCGCAAACTCCGTCTTGATCTACACCGTGAAGACACAGGAGAGCCTCCACTCCCCTATGTACCTGCTCATTGCGTTACTCTTCGTAGTCAACCTCTGCGGGACCTCAACCATCCTTCCCAAAATGCTGCTGAGCTTCCTGTTCCGGGTCAGCCGCATCTCCCTCACCGCCTGCCTGGTCCAGATGTTCTTCAT
Source organism: Plestiodon gilberti rubricaudatus (assembly GCA_026170595.1). Classification (NCBI taxonomy): domain Eukaryota; kingdom Metazoa; phylum Chordata; class Lepidosauria; order Squamata; family Scincidae; genus Plestiodon; species Plestiodon gilberti. Next base: position 231,122,925 of record JANXHW010000003.1, on the reverse strand, counting down.
TTACTTTACAACTGCCTTAGACTGCAACACCCTCTTCATGATGGCTCTCGACAGGTACGTGGCCATTTGCCACCCGCTGCGCTACACAGACATCATGACCAGCAAACTCCTGACTTGGCTCTTTTTTGCCTCTATGATGTGGAGCATCTCCATTGTTGGTCCAGTGGTGATCCTGGCTTCTCGGGTGCGATTCTGCCGCTCCAACGTCATCAGCCATTTTGCTTGTGAGCACATGGCCCTCATGAGGTTGTCCTGTGGGGACATCTCCATAAACAAAATGGTGGGCTTAGCACTGAGATGCATTTACATGATCTTCAACCTTAGCTTCCTCTTAACTTCCTACAGCAAAATTATCTTCACAGCCTTGAAGATCTCGTCAGGCAATGTCCGTCACAAAGCCTTCCACACCTGTGCGACCCACCTGATGGTCATCTTCATCGTCTACTCCTCCCGCCTCTCCTCCTCTGTTGTCTTCCGTCTGGCCAAAACCGCCTCCCAAGACATCCACAACCTGATCAGTGCCGTCTACCTGCTCTTCCCCTGGACTGTCAATCCCGTTATCTACGGTGTGAGGACCAAAGAGATCAGGGACAACCTCGTGAAACTCTTCAAGAGAAAACAGCCTCCCCTCGGGCCATTTCAAGCAGCGTCTGCGAACCAGAAATGTTAAATACTCTCATCTCCTCTTCGGTGCTCTTGCCTCTACGTGCCAACCGTCGGCCGGGTGTCAAGGCCTATGAACAGTGGCTTCTGAACTGGGGAGTAGCTATTCTTTCCCTCTTTTCTCTCTCACATGAACATAGCCTCTCCATCTTCTTCTCCGGCGTTCTCATCCTTCCTTTGCACGCACCATCAAACCCCATGTGGTTGTTGTTCAGACCTCTGGGCGCTTTCTGCCGACAGAGAAGTTACACATGAACGATACTAATCCTGTCCAGACGCTGCACCAATGGCACACAAGCACCGGTGCAACAAGCCAGCCCTGCATCCGAAGCGATGCCAGGCCAGCGCAGCCGTCCCAGTAACTGGGACAGCCCTTCCCAGCAGTCCCGACAGAGTCCACGGAGGCCCTGACTACTCTTGACGCCACTGTGTCATCAGTGCAGATTGGTGTGGCATCGTGGCACCATCGGTGCCACGTCCAGGGAGCCGGTCGCCGCATCCACCCAGCCCCGGGGCAGCAGTCACTCAGAGAAGCGCCGCCCGGGAGAAGCAGGCAGAGGGAGGGGCAGGCGCAGGGCCAACGAGCAGCCGTCCCAGGAGATGCCCCTCCAGCCACTAGGAGTGGCAACAGGCACGGCCGCCAACCGTGGGGAGATGCCCCAGTGACACCACACAACCTGACCCAAGGATGCCACAGCCCCCCCAGCCCCTAGGCAGCCCCCCCAGCCCCCAGGATCCTGTGACATCGGCATCAAAGGGCCGCTGGGAGCCCCAGCACCCAGGGTTCAAGTTGTGAAGTTGAATCCATTTCCTTTCTCAGTCTCCATCTTTAACAGGATGTGCAGAAACTGCCGACTACAGCATGTTATCTGGTTGCCGTCCAAATTCTCAGAGTCCTACAGGGCAACCGTGAGATGAATTCCTTATTGCTTACGGCGCTGGCCACGCCATCTGCGCATGACAGAGTTCTCAGTCTGCCTGGGAACAGATAAGTTCAAGGCTGATGCCAATTAACTGAATCAATCAATAAACCTTTATTGGCATAACACGCCAATTAACTTGGGACACCTGTGTGTCTCCTAGTTGGGAGGGGGTGAGCACTGGGTTACGTAATCACTGGGAAGAAATTGTATGGATCCACCTTCTATGGGGTGACTGACCTGCCAATCACAGCATCTCTCACAAAAGTACTTAACAGCGCAATCCGACTTAACTTTTGTGCCAGTGTAACCAGCGGTGCAGCGAGAACGGGAGGCCCCAGAATCATGGAAAAGGGATTCAAATCCCCTCCAAAAGAGGAATTCAAGTCGGATTGCACTGTAAGTCTTCTAGTCAGGGGGTAGGTCTCTCGCATCCTGGGATCGTGAGCGCTCACCACCCTTCACTTTGAGATGCGACACCGTCATGGACACTTGCCCTTCCCCAGCACTGGGTGGGTAAAGCCCCAGCCCCTCCTTGGGCCGGATTGGAGACTAATGGTGAGCGTTAGGAAACATTTAGCTTTTAGGAGTTAGTTTTATTGTTTTATTCCTGTTTGTCTGTTCATATTTATGTCAAGCCTATTTCTTAAATGCCTTCTTAGATCTATGTATGCATAGTCCTAAAATATATTCAAATAAACCTTCTACATTTCAGCAACGTGTTCTTTTTGAGTACTGGGACTTGAGTAGGCTAAATCTGGCCTGAAACCACTTTGCCTTCACTACTGCAGCCGAAACTGATTTACAACCTTGTGGCCTGGCTTCCTCCAGTTGAGGAAGGCCAGCCCTACAACGCCCTTCTTGCCTATAGATCCTCAGAGCCTGGGGGCTGAGTGGTCTGGCATACCCCAGGTGGTGGCAGCCTACAGTTCTCTATTTGATTCAACTCAAGTAACCCAGAGTTTGGGGCATCCTCCCCTCCAGCGGAGAGCCAGGGGCCCCCAACGGTGATGACAATGCCAGGAATGCTTCTTTGAGCCAATCAGAGCAAGGGGCGAAAGCCGCTCCCTTGAAAGAGGGGAGCCGCGTGCAACAAAGACACGCCTCTCCATGGCAGGGGCGCAAGCCTTTCGTCAGACAGAGACTCTCATGACTGCTTCCACGTACAACCTTGTCTCAACTGTTCAGAAAGACTTTTAAATTCTGCATCTGAACCTTTTGGCTATGCAGGGGGCTAGGTGTTGCTGGACAATGGACAATGATGCTGCCGTGGGTTTTTCTGAGTACTGTCCAATGGAGCCGGCCTCCGACACAGCTTCAAGGTACATATCGTTTTGTACCGCTCAAGGTTTTGGGATCCCACGATTGTCACCAATTTGCTGGAAATCGTACAAGCAACCCAAGGACAGACACACAAGCCCCGGTTCATAACTTGGTATTCCACTGTAAAACGAACCGGCAAACCCTATGCAACTCCCTGTCCAGCTATGCAGCTGCCCCTAACGTGGCCCCCTCTGAATCCCGCCGTGGAGACTAAACACCCTAAGAGACTAAACACGACCCGATCAGGACCGACTAAGGAAGCAGCATGATGGGAGGTTGGCCCCCCTGTTGGCCCACCCTGCTTCACCTGGCAGCTCCTCTAAAAGAAGAGTGAGCCGCATCCAGCCGTCGTGCTGGTTCTGGGCGGAGGCAGGATGTGAAGCAGGACTGGGGCACCCTGGTTGCGTCGATGCTTCTGAGGCCAGCCCCTTCTCAGTTTGTGGCTCGTCTCATCACCGTTAAGACGACACACACATTCAGACATCCGTCAGCACTTCAGTTTGCAGTTAGGCCTCCCATCGTGCTGCTTCCTTAATTGCTGATGCATTCGTTTGTTCTTTGTCTCGCTGTAAGTGACAGCTGTTCTAGCCAATAAGAGCAGCACATTGTCGGAAGTGCGGGCCAGTTTCCTGCCTCCTAGACATCACTGGACTCCTACAGGGCTGCTTCACAAAGCAAGGACCCTCCCCTCCCCCCCCCCCCGTGTTTCGAGAGGCATCGCTGTGCTTCTTGCTCTCCGTTGGGTGCCCTGTCAGTGTGGCATGATCAGGTTGGTAAGAAAAGCCACCTCCTCTGGAGAGGCTGGAGCTCCCGAGGGGCAGGAGAGAGGATGTTGGCCATGCTATAAATTGCACAGGGCTCACCTGATAGCGACAGATGAGCCAATGGGACCATCAAGCAGCCAGCCAGAGAGGTGACCGTGGTGAGTCTCCTTCAAAACGCAGTAAGAGGCACTTACGCAGCAGGTGTGTGTGTGTGTGTGTGCGTGTGTTTGTGTGCGTGCGTGTGTGTGTGTGCGTGCGTGTGTGTGTGTGTGTGTGTGTGCGTGTGTGTGTGTGTTTGTGTGCGTGCGTGTGTGTGTGTGCGTGTGTGTGTGTGTGTGTGTGTGTGCGTGTGTGTGTGTGTTTGTGTGTGTGTGTGTGTGTGTGCTTAATTAAGGCATTTCTGCTCCACAGTGCCCAGCAAGTGGGCTTCAACTATTGGCTGAATGTGCATCAGCACCCAGGTCAGAGTGTGGGCAAAGCTCTTTCAAGTCAGGCAATGGTGAGAAGGTGGCGCATTAGAGCAAGAAGGGTTGCAACCTGCGGCAAGAAATCATGCCACTGAGTGGCCGGCCAGCAGTGGTTGTTCCCAAGGTCCCTTCCAAGGGCAGGCTTTGCACTCAACCTGGAACATTTCCCAAGCTCCATCCCTGGCTGCATCTCCAGGTAGGGCTGGAGAAGACCTCCCTCCCTCCCTCCCCTGAGACCCTGGAGAAGTATAAGGCCAGTCTGTGCAGACAGCACCAAGCTGGCCGCATGGATTGATGCTCTGACTCTGTACCAGCCGGCTTCAGATGCTCAAGTGGCTCAAGTTGCAAGCATTGGCTGCAGCAGCACAAACCGAAAATAAGCGATTCAACAAGGCGGCGGGGGGGGGGCAGGGCAGGGCAGCTGTGGGGGGTTGTCAAGGTCACTGAAGCCGCCATATCCTTGGGAAACTGTGTCCAGACACTACAGCAACCTCTGAGGTTGCCCAGACACGTCCCAGATGGTCGAGGACATTTACCTGCAGCCAGAACATAAGGACGACACCACCAGACACTAGCTTGCATTTGTGGGGCAAAATGCCAGAGACAGAGTTCACATGACCCTGGAGATCCCTTTTATTGGATACGGAGGTGCCTGGTGAAGACCCAATACGAAGGTGAGAGCAGCTTCCCAACTGTAGATCCATAGAACGAGGTTATGACAGACTCCCAGATAAGACATTTATTTCAGGCAGATAGTAGTCACAGCCCCGTCCTGGCTTTCAGGGTCAGATCTCCGGGAATTCAGCCAGCACAGCAGCAGCTCCCTCTGGCCAAAGGGGAGAACGTCGGCAAGACTGCCTGGCCCAGCCAGAGGAAGGCCCTGCTGCACAGCAATAGGCCAAAGGGGGTCATGTGATACCTAGAAAGCTTCCAAGAGAGGATAAGGGGGCCCTTCCCCTTCTTTCACCCCCTCTAACTTGACAGGAATTGGGACTGATAGTTACACAGATTTTGGGGGCCCTGAGACCCAGTCCACCAAGGATTTGCCAGCTGCATACACACCTCCTCCATATCCAATAGAAATTCGCTTTGAATATTCATATTCGCTTAGAAATTATGAGTGATGGATTACTGCATTGGGTCCTTGGATTTCTTGGAGAATTTCTTTCCTTTCAGTCCTGCCTAATGTGGCCTGCAGGGGAGTTATTCCTGAGCATGTTAAGAGTGTTTTCCTTATTATAAGATTGCTGCATAACATATTTAATTTCTAACCTGGTTTTTCAAGTTAGAATAGCATTTCTGGCTGCTGTAAAACAGCTGACACTGCGAAAGGAATGTAGCATGATCAAGGTCAAGGGATGAGGCAAAACAGACATCTTTTGTATGTGTAAAAAGTATCACTTCGTAACAAGCCAAATGCTTGTATGGGCCCCCTGAGGAGATAAGAGAAGCAGACAACCTTGGGAGCATAGGGATACAAGATGTCTGCATTCCAAAAATATCAAGATTGGGAGGAACAGAGGCCCAAGGTCTCGGCTGCCCAGACAGGGCAGAGATATGCGAGAACAAAGGGCCTGTATTTGGGTAGAAAAGTTACATTTTGAAGAAGCTCCTTGCCTTGCGCTATTATGTCTGCCTAGTGATAGATGACTGGATGAAGATACAACCAATGTATGTACTCCAAACGCAGTGACGTATTTTTCATGTTTTTTGTAAAGATATAAAAGTTCACACTCATGCTATGCTCAGGGCCGTAGCCCCCCTTTGTCTCGGGGCTACGCTGCCGGTGATTAATCACTTTTCAAATAAAGCTGTATCGTAATCCCTCCTCCTGCCATCCAGAGTCTGGTTTAATTAGCCTCAGCTTACACTAATGGTAGAGTTTGCAGCAGAGATGAATTTGTAGCAGGTAACTATGTCTGTCTGCTAGGTGGTAGCAGAGGTAACGCACCTCTGCATGCCAGGCGCAAGGGGCAGAGGAGGTGGACTGCTCACCGACTGCTGGACTGGCGGGCTTTGGTCAGAGGCAGCAGAAGCAGCACTCTTTGTACCTTCTTTGTACCTTCTTGCCAACAGAATTTGTGCCACTGATGCTGCAAGGAAAACTTCATCATCCAACACGTTGCAAGATCTAATGATCTCATTCAGTGTAGTGTACAGTATCTTGAAAAACCATTAGTAGTGGATCTTGAAATGGAAAGGCCCCATGTATATGATGTCGACAACCTGACCCTCAGGGCCAGCCCCTCCCTCTTCTTCCTGTCTGATATCCCTGGGCTGGAAAACCTTCACGCCTGGATCTCCATCCCCTTCTGCTCCGTGTTCACCATCTCCCTTCTGGGCAACGGTTCCCTCCTCTATGTCATCAAGACAGACGCAACTCTTCACAAGCCCATGTTCTCCTTCCTCGCGATGCTGGCATCCATTGACCTGGTGTTATCCCTCACTACGATGCCCCAAACACTCGCCGTCTTCTGGTTTGGGGCCAGGGAGATAAGCCTGACTGCCTGCCTTCTCCAGATGTTTCTCCTCCACTCGTTTTCCATCATGGAGTCTGCTGTGCTGTTGGCCATGGCCTTCGACCGCTATGTGGCCATCTGCCACCCTCTCAGGTACACCACTGTCCTAACAACTTCACTGGTAGTCAGGATTGGGCTGGCGGCGCTGGTGCGGGCAGTGGTCTTGATGCTCCCGCTGCCTTTCTCCCTCAGGAGACTGCCCTATTGCCGCTCCCGAGTCATCCCCCACTGCTACTGCGAGCACATGGCTGTGGTGAGGCTGGCCTGTGCCAACACGCGGTTCAACAACATCTACGGGATCATTGTGGCTCTGCTGGTTGTGGTGCTGGACTTGAGCTTTATTAGCCTGTCCTATGCCAAGATTTTAGGAACGGTCCTCAGCCTGGCTTCGAGGGAGGAGCAGCTCAAGGCCTTTGGGACCTGCATCTCTCACTTGGGCGCCATATTGGTTTTCTATGCACCAGTGGTTCTCTCGTCAGTGGTGCACAGGTTTGGTCACCATGTGGCTCCTTACATACACATACTGCTGGCCAATTTCTACCTCCTCTTCCCACCCATGATGAACCCCATCATCTATGGGGTGAAAACCAAGCAGATGCGAGACAGAATCCTCCACCTTTTCCATCGAAAAAGCTTCTGAAGGGCAGCCCTACATAGTGAAACTTCTTTTTGATCATGACCCCCATACCAGATGCCTCCTATTTATCATCTCCCTTTTTCCATCCAATAATCTCTTTTACCAACAGCGCAGCCCTGCATAGGATGCACCAACCGCCCTTTGTTGTTGGCTTCACTAACAACCAACCGCCCTAAACAGGGCCTATTCCGACAGAGCTGGGACACACCTCGGGAAAAAGGGACATTCATCCCATTCTCCCAGTGTAAGCCCCAGCGGCCACAATGGGCCTCCTCAGATGTGCACCAGCTACTTTGTTGGCGCACATCCGAAGGACCGGTGTAAGGCCGACCAGGCCCAGGAAGGGGCGTTGGATATCAGCGCAACACGCCGCCAATATTCCGCCCTCGTTCCTGGCCTGGCCAGCCAATCGCCCCTCCCCCTCCCCCTGGCCTGCCCTTCCCATGCCCACGGTGGGAGTCTGGTGCAGGATCTTTGCATCAAAATGGATACCCACAGTGGGTGATGGAGAGGGCACTGCAACCTAGAAAATATGATGCTCCCAGCATGGAGGAACAGATGGATCAAAGAATTAAGGTGTTTCTCCTTAATTCACAGAATTCCTTGTGAATGTGGCAAATTATCTCACAGTCAGTGTGAGAGGTAAGGTGTCGAATAGCTGTTGGAAATGTAAAAAGCAAGAGGGAACTTTTTATCATATGTTGTGGACATGTACTCAAGCAAAGTATTGGATTCAGATTCTTAAACAGATAGAGTTGATTTGGTGCAAATGAAACCAGATTTTTTTCCTTGTTGGGTATGAGGAATGATCACGTAGGGTTAGGGTTTATATGTACAATATTGAAAGAATACAGAGATACCTTCACTGGAAGGTTGGTGGTTGAAAGTTTTGGATAATGCTTAAATGGATAAACTTACAATTTTAATTAAGGAAAAGTAGGTTAACCTTTTTTGTGAATAAATGGAAACCATTTATTGATTTTTTTAAAAGAGAGAGAGAAGAACGATGTGATGATATGCAGATTTAATGAATAGAATGTGGGTGATATTTTGGCTTAGTTGGATATTATACGTAGAAAATAGTGAATAGTATGCTAGTAGGATATATTGCTTCGCACTTGCTATAAACTTACGAAATATGCATTGTTTTTATGTTTTAATATTATATTAATAAAATTAATAAATATATAAATATAAACATAAAGGAGTGTGAGAGGTGTTGTCGGCTTGGCCAAGGGGAAAAATCAGCTCTTACTGAACATCCGCTAGCCACAGACCACCACATTTTGTTTGATCAAACCCAGCTACTCTCCAAAGAGGAACTTCAACAAGTGCAGGTGTTCTGTGAAGTGATTGAGATCCAAAAGCACTCTGGAACACTAAATTGCAAAGAAGAAACCTTAATTTAAAAATAGGGGTTTATATGACCGTGTTGGTCAGACCTTAAAAACATCAATCTCTTAAAGTTTCGCTCCGGAATTTGTACGGAGCTTCCTCAGAAGTATGGAGCAAAGGCATTCGCCGCCCTTTTCACAGCTTCTGGCTGGAGTTCTTGTTTATATACCCCAGTCATACACAAGAACCATACATAAGCCATATACAAGAACTCTCTCCAGCCAGAAGCTGTGAAAAGGGCGGCGAATGCCTTTGCTCCATACTTCTGAGGAAGCTCCGTACAAATTCCGGAGCGAAACTTTAAGACGTTAATGTTTTTAAAGTCTGACCAACACGGTCATTAAACCCCTATTTTTTATTTTTTTTAATTTAGTAAATATGGACTGTGAATCTCTAAGACAATATTTAAGAAACCTTAACTTTAAGCTCCGCATGGATTCCAGTACTTAAGAATGCTAAAATAATGGGCTTTAACAACTTGGAGACGTTGAAACACAATAGTTCTCGTGTCTCCTTTAAGGGAGACGTCTCGGAATGGCAAGAGCCTACTTGAGGGGTTTCTGACAGTCAATTGACAGCACGTGCTGACAATTGGCCCCTTCCTGGGTACTACAGACTGGTTGTGGGCCAGTCTTTCCTTTGAGAATGCTCTGCACAGTTCAGAGCGAAACGTCAGGAAGAGCAAATTCATGCAGACCCTGGTCTAAAAGCCTGAAAATGCATCTTGAATTTCTACTTTATAGTGTTGTTCCAGGAATTACTACGACGATCCATGTAAAATGGTCAGACAGTGCTAGATAAACGTGCAGAAGAAGAATTCTCCTCTTCCTGTCACTCAGGAGTTGCTATTGAGACACCCGGCGTGTGACTCTCTGCCTCATGTCAGCAGAAAGGAAAAGCGACAACATTGCTGTGTATAAATAAACAGAAAGATAAATAGATAGATATATTTATTATTTATCAGGATGAATTCATTTTCTTTGAAGGTCAGGACTATAGGCAAAGAAAGACCTTTCTCTCCCAAACCTTCCCATTTGCCATAGTCTTCTGAGAAATTTGTCACGCCTTAAAAAAATAATAACCACCTTGATTTTAACAGACGTTTAGAAAAACACAATACAAAATTGTGCGCACCTTGGATCTTTTCTTTGCAGTAAACAGAAGGATAAAGAAGGGCACCACCCAATCCGTGACGTGTGCTGGCAGGCCCTGAGGCCCACCGGCGAGCTGCGCAGTCTGCATTGCAGCAGCCTCTCCACCCGCCTGCACAGCGCTGCCCCTGTTGGGGAGCCCGGAAGGCCTCGTCCCGCCAGCAGCACCACGCAGACCAACCGCCAGAGCAACTGGGGACAAACTGGAGTGGGGGTGGGATAGCGCAGGGTGGGTCTCAGTGACATTAGCAGCCACCACATCTGATACCCCTTCCGGGCCTGACACACACACACGCACACACACACCCCTGCTGCAGCACAGATGTATGCCGGCAAAAGAGCTGACGTCGCTCCAAGTAGGCAAGCACACTTGTCTGTTGGGTGGCCAGGCCAACCGCAGAGGTAGCTGCTGGCCGGTGTCAGGCTGGGAAGCTGGCCAGCTGCAGCAGGCGCGGCGGTCTCTGCCTTCCCCTGGCGCCTCCAGTCGAAGTGGGCTTCCTTTGGACGACCCAGGCAAAAGGCGGTCCTTGTGGGAAAGGGCTGGTCAGAAGACAGGCTTGTCGAGAGAGTCCTGGATCCCAGGACTGGCACGAGGGCAGAGAGTTGCAGCCCTGCTCCCCAGTATGTAACCCTGGCCAGTTCTAGTTCGGAAGGTGTCGTACCTCAGAGGGGGCTGCAGCCAAGAGCTCAGCAGACTCCATGATGAAAAAGGAGGGAAGAAAAGGCAGTCGAGCTGCGCCCCCCCCCCTGGCCCCGATCCTGCCAGGCTCTTCCTTTCCCCTCCTCCCTCGCTCCCTATTGCAGTCAGGACCGGTTGCAGAGACCAAGAACCACATCGTCCAGATTTTTCTTTAAAAGGGAGAAACTTTTGCTGAGTACATGATTAGATCAAAAGGTAAAAATATTATTGAGAAAAGTACCTGTATTTTACACACTTGAAGCAAGATTGACACACTTCCGCTTTTCTTTTTTTATGCTTGATTTTATTATTTTATAGAAAGAAAAAAAGAAAAAGAAAAAAAGCACACACCCCTTTCCTGCTCCGACTTGCTCCCCGGACCGGAAGGAGCCTCGAGTTCCCAAGTCATTTACTTGTCTAGGTCACGCCCGCCCGGGGGTTGGGCTTGGGGGGCTGCTGAAAGGCAACGCTCTGAGGCAGCCACTAGCATTCTTCCCCAAGCTCCTTCTGGGGGCTCTGTGTCTGAACACGGTAGCCCCCCCATTTCTTGTTAGACTGAGAGAGACCCCATGAGCGCCAGTCTCCCCAGTCTCCCCAGTCTCCCCAGTCTCCTTTGCCCTCTTGCCATGTGGTCAGATCTTTCCCTCCCCCCCGCAGCAAAGTGGGGGGGCCTATGGGGCAGGGCTCTACCCCTCCACAGGAGAGCAGCTCTCTGAGATCAGCAGCAGGCCCAACCACTGCCCACTGCCCCCACGGAGCCTGCACAGATTCTAGCTCCCCTCGCAACAACAGGCAGGTTTGCAATCTGTTCCCGCGCCACGAACAGCCCTGAGCCATTCAGCACTCCCTCCCCTCCCTCCCCTCCCTCTCGGTCCTGACCATCAGCGGATCACGGCCCACCTTGGGGGGGGGGGACATGGCAGCGCTGCAGCCATCTTTGTTTGGAGAGCAGCCTGCTGGGCGAGGGTCGTAGAGGAGGAGCGTCTTGCCAGAGACCTGGGCTTTGGGCTGAGCCCCCCCCCGCATCTTCAGCAGACCCTCTCCATTTCTCCCTTTCAAAACCAAGAGCATGCTGTTGCCAGCCACTCTCTGCCCCCTCCCCTTTCAGCTGGACAGGAAGGAAGGAAGGAAGGAAGGAAGGAAGGAAGGAAGGAAGGAAGGAAGGAAGGAAGGAAGGAAGGGCCAGAACGGCCCCCATGCAGGGCAGGCCGATTGGCCACAGCTGGGCAGGAAAGGAAGACAGAAGAGGCCCTGCAGCAGCAGCCAGGCTACTCTGGGGCCTGCTGGCCGGCCAGCCGGCCAGTCAGCCACCATGGCTGTCCTCCACGCTGCAGGCACACACGAGCTGCTGCCAGTGGCGGCCACGGTGCCCAGATTTGCAGCACCCGCCTTCTTGCAGGCCGCTTCCTGCCAGGTAGGAAAGAGCCGGGGGGGACAGGAGCCAAGTAGCCCATGCAAAGGGGGAGGTGGTGCTGACGGCTTCTTGAAGGTGTCCTGGCGGGTTGGAGGTGGGGGCTTGAGGTGGGGCCCAGCTCTTGGCAAGCTGAAAACCACTGCCTTCGAGCCGGAGAAGCCCTGCCTGCCGCAGCATTTGTGTGGCCCCTGAAAGAGGAATTGAGGCTCAGCACCGCGGGCAGCACAATCTTCTTGGCTTCCCAGGCCCAGAGCCCCTCTCCACGTTCACCCACCTGCTGCCACTGTGTGGCTCTCCTGGGCGGCACTTTCTCTCCACGCAGGAGGGCGGAGAAGCAGCCGCTGAGCCACGGAATCCCAGAGGTTCCATAACGACTCCAAGGCCCAGACCGTGACCCACGGCCTTGTCAGCGGGAGGGGTGGCCAGGGCAGCAGACAGGATGTGTGGAGGAATCCGGCATACACGCACCTGAAGCTGCCCTCCACTGGGCCATGCTGACTGACAGTGGGTCTCCAGGGTCCTACTGCCCCCCAGGCTTTGGGACAGATGGTGCATTTATTGCCCCGCCACAGGAGAGCAGCTTCAGAAGGGGAGGAGTTGCAGAGAAAGGGTTGTGAACACCTTCGCCCTCCCTGCACAGCAAAAGCAAGAATGAAAAAATCAAGGCAGAAACACGGGAGCTTCAAAATCAGAGCCAGCAACGACATGAAAGAGGAAAATCCAGAAGCGTTTTCACCAGCCAAATGAAAGATGACAACTTGGTGAGGTTCTCTCCAGAGGGAGGTTGACATGGCAGGGGCCACCACCTGGAAAGGCCCTGTACTCCAGGGCCACCAGCCTTCCCCCTCTGCCATAGGGCCCAGAGCTGCCTGCAGCTCTGTGTGTGCCTAGGAGGAGCCCTTCCCCAAGCGCAGTGCCCTCAGCACCCGGCCACGGATCTCCTTGGTCTTGGCACCATAGACAATGGGGTTGAGCATGGCTGGGACCATCAAGTAGATGTTGGCCAGGAAGATGTGGACGTGGTGGGGGACGCTGTGCCCAAAGCGGTGGGTGAGGAAGGAGAACAGGCCGGGCGTGTAGAAAATAACAATGACCCCCACGTGGGCGCCACAGGTCCCCAGGGCCTTGTGCCGTGCCTCCAGCGAGGGCAACTGGAATACCGCGTGCAGGATCATCCCGTAGGAGATGAAGATGAAGCCCAGGTCAGCGCCAACTATGACAAGGGACAGAACCAGCCCATAGAGGTTGTTGGGCGTGGTGTCCCCACAGGCCAGTTTCACCACTGCCATGTGTTCGCAGTAGGTATGGGAGATGAGGCGAGAGCGGCAAAATGGCAGCCTCTTCACCAGGAAAGGGAAAGGCAGGACTATCACCAGGGCCCGGGCAGCAATGACAGCCCCCAGCTTGGCCACTGTGCTGGCAGTCAGCAGCGAGGTGTAGCTGAGGGGCGAGCAGATGGCCACGTACCGGTCGTAAGCCATGGCGGTCAGCGTCCCAGACTCCACTGCACAGAGCGCATGGATCATGAACATCTGCACCAGGCAGGCGGTGAAGGGGATCTCCTGGGCCCCCACCCAGAAGATGCTCAGCATCTTGGGAAGGATGCAAGTGGGCAAGGCCATGTCTGTCAGAGCCAGCATGGAGAGGAAGAGGTACATGGGCTTGTGGAGGCTGGACTCCGTCCCGATGACCCACAGCAGAGTGGCGTTGCCCAGGAGGGCGGCAGCGTAGATGAAGCAGAAGGGGATGGAGATCCAGACTTGCATCTTCTCCAGCCCTGGAAGCCCCAGCAGGAAGAAGGAGGAGGAGGAAGCCATCTGGCTGCTGAAGTTGGAAGCAGCTGAGATGAAGGACAGAGAGAGAAAGCCCAGATCAGAGACCATTGTGCTCCACAAGCCCACACCCACTATGGGCACCACTGACTGCCCACTAAAAACACATCCACGTTAAACTTGTTCCTTGTCATGGGGGGGCAGGCCCTTTGCTCTGGAGCGTCTAGCTCAGAAGTTTCCTGACTGCTGGGGGAGGTCCCGAATTGTATCCTCCCTGAGAACTCCCCACCCACCCCCCTCTGAAACTGTGCTCTCGGTTTTTCTTATTCTAGTTGCTGTTCTTAAAATGTTCTTGTTTTTAGACACTTTTGAATGTTTAATGATTACACTGGCTTATTGTGTCCTTGCATTTGATATAATGTGAGCTCATTTGTGGGCCCCTTCAGGGGTGAAAAGCAAGACTGAAATTCCTGGATAAAATAAATAAACCTGAAAGAAGTCTCTCGTCTGGGGGTCAAAACATGATGCTAAATGCCTGTTTGCTTCCCCGTCTTGGTTTTCGGTTTTGGTTTCTTAACACATCAGGCCTTTTCTTTCCTTCATCAAATATGAGATGTTCCAGTCACCCTACATACAGTACCAGGTTCTCGGCTGACTCTCAAATTGCGTGTTAAAATTAACATTGTAGCCATCGAAAGACGTTCAGGAGTGCCGTGAGCTTGGTGGCGGTGAAGCAGCAAAGTCCGGTGGCCAGTGGCACAGGTGGAGATAGACCACCCCAGAGAAGACCACAAAGGAGAGGCGCACATCACTAGAGAACCAGACGGCAGAGGCATAACTGCCTCCGTTGGTGCCCGGAGCAAGGGGGGTTGGCGCCCCTATAATAAAATATCGCCGCGGCCAACAGGCCGCGGCACGCTCCGGAGGGGGGGCGGTGCACTCTGGAGGGGGGCGACCCGGCGGAACCCTGCACCGGGCACCCCCCCCAATCGGGAGAGCTGGCTCGGGGACGTCTTCCCCGGCCGGCTGCCCGGGGCCTTCTAAGGAAGGCCCGCTGCGAGAACGCTGCGAGAATGGTATTTTTTTCCTTCAGTAACAGTCTGAGCATGCGCAAAGAGAACGGTATAAATACCGTTCTCGCAGCGGGCCTTCCTTAGAAGGCCCCGGGCAGCCGGCCAGGGAAGACGTCCCCGAGCCGGCTCTCCCGATTGAGGGGGCCGGTCGGACTCGAGTCTCACCCACCTAGCTTTACAATGACCCAATTTACAATTTACAAATGACCCACCTAGCTTTACAAAACTTATATATATATATATATATATATATATATATATATATATATATATATATATATATATATATATATATATATATATAGAGAGAGAGAGAGAGAGAGAGAGAGAGAGAGAGAGAGAGGAAGGTGATCTAGGAAGAAATAATATTTTTTTTATTTATTTACCAAAAAAAACCTCAATCCATTTCCCATATTGAGGCAGCCCTAATGAATAGCCTCCAGGCTTGAGGGGCTTAGTTATGTGACCCAGGCTTCACCTGCCCCCACTACCTGTCATTGACAGACTTGGGGGGGGGGACACACACCAGAAAAAAAGACACTCAAACATTTATCTCCCTATATTTACACAAGCTTGCAACCTGCTGGAGCTCAGCTCCTGGTAAACTGCAGGAGCTCAGCTGTTTGCAGGGCAATTAGCAGCTATCTTGCAAACTGCAGGAGTCCAGCTCTTTGTAGGGCAATTGGCAGTTATCTGATTTTTGAATATCCTCAGGGCTTGAGGCAATTAGTTATCTGCTTTTCCCATCACCCCTGTTTTCACTGGAGCCTCTGCTGCGGGACCCACCAGAAATCGGTCCCGACCCACAGTTTGAGAAAGACTGCCTTAGATATTTTGCCTGATGAGGAATATCCTAATTTGTTCTTGACAAGAGATCTGTGAAACCCCCTGGAATATTTTGCTAGTCTCATCACCATTCGTTTGGCTTCTCCTGAAAGTTCGTGGGTGTTTTACTTGAGGAGGAACCAAAGTCAAAATCAGTTTCACGTTTGCTTTGCCTGCAACCTCAGTGGCAGCTCCGAAATGTTCTGAAGCTCTCTGCATTGCATTCGTGACACTCTCTCTCCTAGCAACACGGCCCCAACTCCCTGGAGTAGTCGGCAACTGTGTCTACCTTCTGAGATGCTCACCAGGCAGGCCGACCAGGGCTCAGCTGCTTTGATGGTGCTGGGATCTCCCCATTCTTCCAAGGAGTCTTCCCTTCCCACCGTGGACAAAGAGCCACAGCTTTCCCCAGACTCTACATTCATCTCATTGTTTACCCCCTTTGCACTTGATCTGATGTACCTGAAATCCCAGGCCCAAGACAGAACTCTCTTGGAGAAGAAGGAAGGGAGGATTCTCACACCTCCTCGTCCAGCTGGGTGGACCCAGAATCTTTGTGTGGCCCATTTAACACTCACCCCAAATTCCTGAGCTATCTTTTGCTCTTATGCCAAGAAGAGACATTTCGATTCCTTCTTTCACTTGACTGGTTTCTTTAAACCATAGAGATGACGTTCAGAAGTGATGATGCCTCAGAACACGACACCTGGACCAACACAAACAAGGACCAGCAGCAATGCGGTGCCAGCAGCAGGAGAGACAGGCGGAAGGATGCTTTCTTCGGGGGGGGGGGAGAAGGAGCCCAGCAGTTGCACAGGTCGCAGGGAGACCCTCCCTCTGGCACCTCCAGCCGCCCTTCTGGAAGCTGCAAAAACACCCACGGTGGGGGCCGGGGGGCGTTTGGGACCGGAGACTGGCTGCCAGAGGAGAGCCCCTCAGTCCGCTCAGCCCTGGCTCATGGCGTGGATGACGCGACCCAGGTCCACATTCCCACATCACACCCTCCACAAGTCACATTTTGCCTGTTTGCATCACAGCCCAAAGAAACAAATTTCCAGGCTGGTTTGAACGTTAACATTAGCAAAGATTTGGTGAACGCTCAGAAATGGACCAGAGCTGAGAAAGGCATGAAAATCATCCAGCACAACAAACCCTTGGAACAAGGCAGGACAGTGAAACCATTTACAGGCAGACCTGGACATTTATGCACTTGACTTTCATCGCTTTGCTCTTTCAACCATTTTCAATTATTCTTGATTTTATTTAAAGAATTTATACCCCGCCTTTCTCCCATTCTTTCCTCATTCATCCAATTTCATCCAACCTCCCATGACATTCATTGAGGTTCTTATATTTATTTTTCTTTTATTTCTCTTTGTTTAGGTTCATAGCATCCATTCGCATATGTTATATAGTTAGTTCCTTATGTTTTTTTTGCCGGCCAAAATAAATTTGCAAGGTCAATAAGACTCTGCTTTGACATTCATCCATTTTTTGACTTTCATCCATGCGCTGGTCCCTAAGACCTTGACAGAGCAAGGTGTGTGGCATATCATTAGGAATTTGCCTGCGACAAGCACAAGAATTTAATTTCCTACCTTGAGCTCTGATCTTCATCCGGCCGCCGGGGTCAGGGCCGGGACCTAAGGAGTCCCGAAACCTGTTACCTAAGCTGCCACGTTCCTTTCACTCACCCTCCAGCACAAATAGTTCTATACTCCTTCAAAAGATAAGAAACCACATTCAGCTCTAACCTTAACTTGCCAGCTGCAAAAGCATCTTCTGCTCATGTTTTGGGATTCCTATCAGCATGAAAGCATATGCACAGGGCAGACCACAGCGTGGGAGGGAGGCAGGCAGGCAGGCAGGCAGGCAGGCGCTCTCCGTAATGAATGAGGAGATAAACATGGACACACCTGTGGCTTCGCTCAGTGCCTCGATGTCCGTGACCCCCGCAGATGTGCCACAAAGGGCCTGCAATGCTGAGTATGGGATCTGTGGGGCAGGCACATCTGGCTGTGGGGAATCTGCCTGCTTTGACTTTATAGACAGCAAGAACTCACAGTCATCAGAGGGAGAGGAAGTGTCCCCAGAGAGTTCCTTGACGTGAATAAAACTCCTGTGCGAGATCCCGGCTTTGGGCGTTCCTTGACTCAGCTGCTTTCGAGCCCATGGTTCTCTCTCCCTGTTGCTAAAAGCTACGGTGGAAGGGCAGGCAGGGATCTCTCTCCTGATCCGTCACAGACAGCTCAGAACCCATGAGCGTGTATGTGAAGTTTTTATTTCTTGCCCCAATGCACATCACTTTATACTCACTTACATTGAAGCGCATCTGCCATTTTGCTGCCCATTCTCCCAGTTTGGAGAGATCCTTCTGGAGCTCTTCACAATCCCTGCTGGTCTTCACCACCCGGAAAAGTTTAGTGTTGTCCGCAAACTTGGCCACCTCACTGCCTATCCCCGACTCCAGGTCATTTATGAATAAGTTGAAAAGCACCGGTCCCAAGACCGATCCTTGGGGCACACCGCTTTTCACCTCTCGCCATGGTGAAAATTGCCCATTGACTCCCACTGGCTGTTTCCTGGTCTTCAACCAGTTCCGAATCCACAAGAGGACCTGCCCTCTTATTCCCTGACTGTGGAGCTTGCAGGGCTGCAGGGTGGAGAGGAACTTCTGTAACCCCAAGTCAGTGCCCCTTCAGTGAGCCCCTTGGCAAGCTCGCCTAGGGTGCTCCCAGAGGACTTGAAAGGAGAGGCTCAGACATGAAAATGGTCTCCTTCCTTCTTACCAGTCCATGAAAGGACCTGCAGTTTTCTTCCATGACTGCAAAGCTTGCTAAAGAGGGACACTGTCAACGTGCAGAACATAAGGAGAGTCCTACTGGATCAGGGCTCATCTAGTGCAGCTTCTTCTTGCATCTCACAGTGGCCCCACTTGGTGCCTCAGGGAGCACACAAGACAATAGGAGACCTGTATCCTGTCGCCATCCCCTTGCACCTGAACCCTAACCCTAACCTGGCACCTGGCATTCAGAGAGAGCCTATCACTAAAACCAGGAGGTTGCATATTTATACCCATCATGACTTGTAATCTGTGATGGACTTTTCCTCCATGAATCTGTCAAATCCCCTTTTAAAGGCATCCAGGGCAGGTGCCATCTCCACATCCTGTGGCAAGGAGTTCCACAGATTAATTACACGCTGGGTGAAGAAATGTTTTCTTTGTCCATTCTAACTCTCCCACCAGTCAATTTTAGTGGAAAGCCTTCTTGGAAAGTCCGGGTTTACAGGGTCAGCTGGAAGGGTTCTGCCTCTGCTCTGCCCACAGGGCTGTGACAGTGAGGCAGGCAGGACTTTGCTTTGCAGAAACCAGAACTGTGATTCTCGTCCAGCAAGCATTATGGCTCCAAACTGTATCTTTCATTATTCTTTCCACCAGTTTACCTGGAACAGATGTTGAGTTAACCAGTCTGTACAGCTCTGGATCTCCCAGTGTTAAAAATAAACGAGTTCCTTCTTCTGGCTACAGAGTCTCGGGAACGGCCACCTTGGGGACATGACTGGCTGCCCTGGAGCTCGGCGTCAGTTTGTGAAACGAACAGTTTGGACTTTGGGCCTCATGGTGGAGACAAATGTCAAAAGCATCTCCTGAGGGGAAAAAATTGTGAGGACAAATTGCTCAGAAGGCGTTTATATTTCCAACCTGAGAACAAATGGATGGGATCTCTTGGTATTTATTTTGTTGAGTACTGTTAAAAGTACGTTTTACAGCCCAATCCTATGGAGGATTGGGCTGCTGGGCAGAGCGCATTTTGACAGCAGAAGCAACGCCCGCTGTCGTAGAATGGCCGCCAATGGGGACACAGCGCTCCATCGGCGGCCATCCGGCAAGCGCTGCTGCAAGAAGGAGCCCTGCCACAAGACCCCCACAAGACCCCTCTGCTGCCAGACCCAGTAAGTCAGTGGTGGGATCAAAACTGGGCCGGGAGCGGGGAGGAACCGGGGGCAGGGAGGAGGCGGGAGGGGGTGGATCTGGCAGCAATGGCGCACGCCAGATCGTATCCCCTTTCCTTTTCAAAGTTCCCCACCACCTTGCTCTCCTTAGACATATGCAACCAAAAGTGTGGGCATGTGTCCGAGGAGAACCATAGACAGTTCCAGGGCTTTCCGGGAGGTAAGTACAAATGTTTTATACTTACCTCCCATTTGCCCTCAGCTCCCCCCCCACGCCGGATGCAGCACACGCCTTTTTGGTGCGGCTGCATCGGCTGGGGTGAGAGGATAGGATTGGGCCCCCAGTCTCTGAAACGTATTGAAGGGCAGCCCAATCTAGCGTAACTCTCTGCATGGCAAGTTGGCAAGGAGGGGGGCTGGCCCAGTGGCGGACAGACAGCCTGGGCCTCTAGCAACATCTCAACCCCCCAGGAGCACAAGTATCACATCCAATTCCAAATGCTAACAAATCATTTCAGATTGTTTACACCAGCAGATCTTCGCCTCCTGAAGTTGCTCCATGCAGGTGAAAGTTGTTTTATGCTGATTCTCCACACGGGGAGATGGTCTTGCCTCTACAATCCAGGCATCATGATTCGAGCAGCAATCATCAACTTAGAAACCGGCCCCTGATGCACCTGGTCACATGTAAGGATATAAAGCATTTAACATCCATTCAGAGTCCCTAACTGACTGTGCATGGCAACCTACAGAACATGTTGGCGCTCTCATGGCCTCTCCGTCCTGTTTTAGTAACACACAACAGCTGGCTGTTTCCCAGATCCCCTTTGTGTTGGTTTTGGGAATCCAGCTCCCCAGCCGGATCAGGAACTAGTGTGGGTGTCATCCAAATAGACATAGTTGGCAGAGAAACTCCCCTAGATTAAGACCACCCAGGCTTTGTCCGAGGAGGGTCTTCCTGATGCCTCCCAACATTGAACCAATGTCTGTCTTCATGTCGACGCTCTTGATGAGCGGTACGTTAGCAGCACGTGGTCCTTCGGAAGGCCCTCAGTATCCTGTGACGGATCTGTTTGGTCTTCACCCCGTACACGAGTGGATTTAGCACCGGTGGCACCAGCAGATGCACGTTGGCCATTACAAGGTGGGTGTTGGAGCCACGAGTCTTGCTAAACCTGTGCACCATGGACAGGCCAATGAAGGGCACGTAGAAAAGAAAGACGGCACAGACATGTGAGACGCATGTCGCTAGAGCCTTGACGCGTGCCTCTCGGCTCAAACTCAGTGCAGTCTTAAGGATAAAGAAGTAGGACAAGGAGATGAGCAACGAATCCACCCCAATGGCAAAAATGATGACAATGAGTCCATAGATGACGTTGACCGTGATGCTGGCACAGGCCAGCTTCATGACATCCTGGTGCAGACAGTATGAGTGGGAGAGAATGTTCGACCGGCAGAAGGGCAATCTCTTAATAAAAATGGGCAAGGGAGCCATCAAGGCTGCTCCGCGGATGATTGCCACCAGGCCGACCTTGGCTATCCTGGGCAGGGTGAGGATGGAGGAGTGACTCAGTGGGTAGCATATGGCCACGTAGCGGTCAAAAGCCATGGCCAACAAGATGGTTGATTCCATGCCTGATAGGCTGTGGATGCAGAACATCTGGACCAAGCATGCATCAAAGGCAATACTGGTGGCTTTGAACCAGAATATGGCCAACATCTTGGGTATGGTGGAGAGGGAGATCATTATGTCGATGGCTGCCAACATGCAAAGGAAAAGGTACATGGGCTCATGGAGGCTCCGCTCAGCTCTGACGACGTAGATGATGGTGCAATTGCCAAGGACGGCCACCAGGAGCAGGAAGCACAGGGGGAACGCCAGCCAGCTGCTTCCATACCTGGGAAGCCAACCAAGACGAACACAGTAGCAGTACAGCTGCCATTGTGGAAAGGGGACATGCTCAGGTTGTGGATCAAGCTCCTTCCGGGTCTAGGGAAGACTGAAACCCAAATGACCACTGTTAATTTCCATGTTTAAAATATTTTTTATCCTGAGCATGCTTTACAGTGCCTTCTTGCCTGTGCCACCTAGTGGTTCAATGCTGTATATACAAGAAGCAATACGGAACAGTACAGATCGATCGGAGATAAGGAGCAGAAGCAGCTGAGAGAGAGATCAGAACGGCAGAGAAGAGACAGCCGAGCAGCTGATTACTGTTCCAGCAGCTAATTAGTGCTGTCCCAGATAAGAGGCCAGAGGGGGATCCAGTTCCACAGGCAAGACAGGAGCAACACTGGATTGCAAGACAGAGGGGAGATCGGAAAACCAGATCAGGACCAGTCTGTTGCGTACCACCGGCAGTCGCTCAAAGTACCACCGGTGGTACGCGTACCACAGGTGGGGAACCTCTGCTTTACACAGTCTTTAGCTCATCTGTCAGCACAAAAACCTGTCCAGTCGATCACAGCTATTCCCAATGTATAAATGAAAGGCCTGATGCGGAAATATATTGCCTTCTTGAGGCCACCTAAGACTACTTTGCCTGGAATCTTCTTCCTCTCCATGTACGGCTCCTTACTTCCCTAACCAGCTTCAAAGCTGAGCTGAAAACCATACTGTTTAGGGAAGCATTCCCAGGGAATTTGTGATTGTTCTCCCGCTGCTTGACAGTGTTGTTTATGATGCAAGTTAACTGACTGATGCAATGTGATTTGTTTTATATTCGATGTTTTAATTTCTATTTTCCTTTTATATGGTAATTTTATTCTTTCCTCTTTTATTTGTAACTATTTTAGAGTGTACGCCTTGGGCAGGCTTTTATATTCTTTCTGAGTTTCTTTTGTAATTTTGTATAGTGCTGTGTATATTTACAGCGCTTTAGAAATAAAGTTTAATAATAATAATAATAATAATAATAATACTTTGCAGTCTTTCGGCTGCAGGAATGTTTGCTCCGTGTCTCTCTGCATCTGCTGCAGCAGACACCATAAAGCATGCAGGAAGGGTGTCAAGATGCACTGGATGCCACAGCCAATCACAGCTTCCCAGTGCCTGCCTGCCCACCACGTGTCTCCACGTGTCTGGAGATGATGTGCAAATCCTGCTCCCCCAATAAACCTGACTGCCATATACACCTCAGAAAAACGTGAATGGTTTTCAAGTGTTCTCCAAGAAAACATGGAGGAAAAATAACTGTGGGGAGTTTGCTCATCACTTAAAAACCGGACACGTTTTCAAGTAGCCCAGGTTTGGTCTGAATGCCATTACGGCTCGACCGGGATGACTCCCACAACTGCTTCCCAGGACTCCACAGGCATATAATGTAAAATATAAATCATGAGTGTGGTTTGCTTCCCCAACAATGCCACAAACACAAACCTTCCAGCAACACAGGATTCAATCACAGATGTGCTGGAGACAAATCACACTCAGATGCTTTTGCACAGCAGATTCGGGTCTTCAGCCAGTCGGGGGCTGGGCCTGTGCCCATCAACTAGCTGCCATACGTCAAGCGTCTTCCCTCCAGCAGCTTTCATCTGATTTCTTTTGCAAACTCGGCCTCAGTTCAAAAGTGTCGTCAGGGTGTGTTGGGCATCTTCAGTGGCTCATGAGGCATCTGAAGCTGAAGCGTCTGGCTGATTTGCAGTCTTTCTGCTGCAGGAATGTTTGCTCCGTATCTCTCTGAATCTGCTGCAGCAATACAGCAGACAACCAACATAAGAACCTCAGAAGAGCCTGGCTGCTGGGTCAGGCCAAAGGCCCATCTAGTCCAGCTTCCTGCATCTCACAGTGGCCCCCCCAGAGGCCTCAGGGAGCACACAAGGCAACAAGAGACCTGCATCCTGTCACCACTCCCTTGCATTTGGCATTGAGATAGCCTACTACTAAAACCAGGAGGTTGCATATACCCATCATAGCTTGTAACCTGTGATGGTCTTTTCCTCCATAAATCTGTCCAGCCCCTTTTAAAAGGCATCTAGACCACGTTTCTGATACCAGCACAAAACAGCCCAGAGCTTTGGCATGCAACCAGCCATTGTTCTGCTCCTGTTCCTGATTGTTCCCAGGGTTCCTCTGAGCACCAGTGACCAAGGGGTTAAAGCAGATTCCACGTTCCTTCCAACCCCCAGGGAACTGCCTCAGCTGCTCCAGGCGGAAGAGATGAGGGGAAGGGAGCAGAGTTCCTTTCTGCCCCCTCTCCAGAAATGGGGCATTACAGTAAGTGCCACAGACAGCACATTCTCTACATGGCAAGTGCATCGATGAGAAATCAACCCTCCAGAATGCAGCATCTCTCTTTCACTCTCTGGCACCACCTTGCAACAAATGGATCCAGAGCGTGCAACTGGCCTTTGCCCAGATCAAGCTGCTCAAGTTCCAGGGGCATTTCTACACCCCCATGGGGGGCTTCCGACACGACACCCCCCACATGATGCCACAAGCCCCACCCCCTGGAGTGTGATGTAATTTTCCCGCACCGCTGCCGAAATTCGGTGGCGGCGCAGCTCGAAAACAGACACACACACACACCGGCTTTTCGGCTGCATTTTGGAGCTAAACAGAGCCAGGGCAGGCGGTGGGGGGGGGGGATCTTGTGGCCGAAGACGACAGAATGAAGACGACAAGCGGCAGAGAGGCCGACGGATCCGGAGGCAAGTAAACCCCCTGCCGCTTGGCGCCCCGTCGCCCAGGGGGCCCACCGCCCCCCCCCAAATGAAGCATCTGGAGTTCTTTTCAACAAAGGCTTGCCAGTAGTTCGAGGAGGAAGAGTGAAACCGGGGGCTTTGATACCGTCTGGAGCATTTGAGTGACACAAAAAGGGCGTGGCAGTTCTTGGCACTGTTTTCTATCCTTTCCTTATGCAGGTTATTTAGTGAAAGTATTTGCAGGGTGCCTTTTGGTCCCATTTTAAAGGTCCCATTTCACAACGTATGTGAAAAACAATACAGTAATCAAACAAGAAACGAAACAAAGCAGGAGAGCCAATAGGAAACCAAGCAGCAGCTCACATTAAAAAGATGCAACCAACTGAATGAGAAACACTTTTGTGGGCAGCACAGCGGCGTCCACAAGGGCGACTTCTGAGGAGGCTCCCGTGTCCCTCCCGTGTCCCCACCAGCTGAGCCTCAGCTAGCGATGGAAGGTGGAGCCGGGCTTCCAATGCTGAGCACTGTGTGCCCCACCACAGGTGCATGTGGGAGGGAGGGAGGGAGGGGGGAAGACAGCCCTGCCCTTCAGGTACCCGGCCTGCTCCAAGCCATGTGGGGCTTTATAGAGAATGATCGGCACCTCAGGCTGCCCCCAGAAGCCCACCGAGAGCCAATGCAGATCAAAACGCATAGGCATAATGGGCTGCACCCAACGGCTGCCGCATTCTGCACCAGTTTCCGGACAGCCTTCAATAGCAGCCCCAAGGAGGGTGCATTACAGTAGTCCAAGCATGATGTCTGGCTGAGGTGCGGATCACGGTAGCCAGGTCTGTTTGCTTCAAGAGGAGGACCATATGTGTTGCAGCAGCAGCTGAAGCTGGGCAAAAGCACTCTTCTTGATCAAGGAGCCCCTCGAGGTGCAAACTTGGTCCTTCAAGGGAGCTGCAGCGCCATTTAGCACCGGCTGCAAACCCATCCCAGAAACAGGGATCCTGCTGACCGGCGGCAGCTGCACTGTCTTTGTACCCGGATTCAGTTTCAATTCATTTCCCCACATCCATCCCGTCACAGCTGCCAGGCACCGGTCCAGGACTTCTGCAGCCTCCCTGGTGCCAGGTGGAAATGGGAGGTAGGGAAGGAAGGGAGCCACCAGCGTGACTTCGCCTTCCAAACCTATGGACAACCTCTCCCAGTGGCTTCGTGTAGATATCAAATAGAGGATTTGGATCTCTCATTGGCCATGAAGGACAGAAGATACAAAGCAGGGAGGGCAGTATCTTTGCCAGGCCCACTTGGGCTACTTTGGGAATGTGCAACCTTTCAACATTCACAGAACTGTTGAGACCTGGCCATTGGCAATGTCCTGTGAAACCTGAAAGCTCACACATTCAGACTATGCAGACCAACTAAAATATAGGCCATTCTCCATGCTTTGTATCTCTTTGCCAACTTTGCATCATCTCAAACCTCCCAGAAGTGAGTGTGGATTCTGCGTGACTGTAGGGAATTGAGCTCAGGAGCTGGTGAAGCCGCCTGCCACCCCCAGCGTTGTGTCAGGGATTCAGACAGGTACTTTCACTGCCTTGAGTGGTTGCACCTGCCAGTTCGTATTGGGTCATTAGAGACTTTAAAGCACAACCGAGGCGTGTCTACTCAGAAGCAAACCCCATTGAATTCAGTGGGACTTACTCCCAGGTGAGTAAGGTGTATAGGACTGCAGCCTCGGTGTCTTTTTCAAAGCACTGAAAAAATACTCCCCCCTACGCCAAGATCCAATAAAGCAAGAAGCATCGTTTCCAAAACTGCCAACTTGGCTGCAGGATAGTCCTCTTCTCGGCCAGTCTCTTCCAAATCCCCCCTTAGTTTGGGTCACTAGGAATGCTCACCCCTCTTCACTCGGAGACGGACCAAAGCTGCCTGCCCTTGCCGCCTGCTTGTCATTGCCATTCCCTGGTCTCGCTCCCTGGCTCTATTTAGCCACCACTCGGAAATCTCATGGGGGTGGGAGGGGGAGGCATGTGGGAGCCCAGCCAGAGGCACCGAGTTAATTTGTCCTGAAGATTTAACGAGAGTCTGAACCATGACAGGAAGGGCCAAAATATCCCAGAGCGTCAGAGGGAGAAACAAGCAAAACAGGGCCAGTTAGAGAGAAGGGAAATGCCTCTCTGGAGCAGCAAGAGGACAGGCCTGCTTGCTCTTCTTGGCCAAAAGTCACCCCAGCGGCCCTACCTCAGCCCCCCCCAACACAACGCAGGGGAGGTGGTCAGGAGAAAGGCCTTTAGAGACCGGTGGGCATGGCGGCCCAAGCCACGCGGGGAGGGGGGGCCTGTATGAGTGAGAGCTGGTATTTCCAATGCTACCCAGAAGAAGGAAACCTGTGGAGAGGAAAGTCTACTCTGTGTGGTGACGCAGGACTGCGTGACGCAAAGAGCTGCCATTCAGCGGATCTTCTGAACAGCCCAGGCCTAGAGGGCGCTTTGAGAAGGCAGC
The DNA here is from genome assembly GCA_026170595.1 of Plestiodon gilberti rubricaudatus. Lineage (NCBI taxonomy): Eukaryota > Metazoa > Chordata > Lepidosauria > Squamata > Scincidae > Plestiodon > Plestiodon gilberti. The sequence goes on along the minus strand of JANXHW010000003.1, from coordinate 231,096,229 downwards.
TTGGGATGCTCAGAAAGTCCAGATTGCTTGAACTAGACTGAGGGACATGATATAAGATTTGGATGGATGGCATGGATACCTATGGTATGAGAAGTTTAAAGTAAACGTTGAATTTAAGAATCATTATTAAGAGTTTGGAACAAGTACAAACAGAGATTTCATTCGAAAATACCCCTATGGATTTCTTCACAAGAAGCTTTTTTTCGACGGGAGACAGTGAAAAAAGAAAAAGAAAATAGTTATTATACAGAGATTTAATTACTGGGTATCAGGGGGAAGTGAAGCTGAATTAATAGATGGTCTTATAAAAGAAGGTTATAATTGCCAATGGTTTGCATATGCGCAACTTGAGGAAAGATTTAAGATGGATTAAAAAAATGTATGGATTCGAAGAAAAGATGTCTGAATTTGAATGTCAGTTATGTTTAGATGACGAACGTGTCATTGCTAACATGTATAGATGGTTATCTCCAGCAAAGAGACCGTTACCTTGTCGTGGTGCTGGAGTCTGAGCACCCCAATGACACCATGAGCTCAACCGTGAAGGGACACCCAAGACGGGAAGGTCATGGCAGAGAGGTCAGACCAAATATGATCCCTGGGGAAAGTAACGGCAACCCACCCCCCAGTATTCTTGCCATGAAAACTAAATGGATCAGTACAACCAGAGATATGTCGGTTTGCCATCGGAAGATGGGACTCCCAGGTCGGAAGATGGTCAAAATGCTACTGGGGAGGAACTGCGGATAAGTTCAACTAGCCCCAGATATAGGCTTGCCATCCGTTCCGGAATATCCGGGACTGTCCCGGTTTCGGGGGGCCTGTCCTGGATTCATCCGCCCCCCATTGCCCCCCCCGGTCCGCTTAAAATGTATTTTGATTTTTTCGGGGGAAAATGGCTGACAAAGTTTTCCCCTGGGGAAGAAAATGAGCACCGCTTACAAGGCTTCACCGGCTCTGTTCATGTGACTTTTTGGGACTAGCTAGATTGGGTATTTTTAAAAATAATGCAGGGCAGGGATTTGTTACAGACTGGTCTGCCCAGGACTGATCACAGTTGCTGTGTGCGTCCCGAACTGTAATGATCCAACTTGTTGTGGAGAAAGTCCGCTGCCCGGACAGGAAAAAAAAAGGTACGTTTTAAAAGACAAGCCTCAAGTGACGGCAACGGCAGAGGCTGGGGGCACCAGCAGGAGTCCTGGCCGGCTCGGATGCAGCCGGCCAGGTTCCGAAGATCGTGGAGATGACGACATGCAAATGGCGGGGGCGACGGGCAATGGCAGCACCACGGACAATGGCGGCAAATGGCGGCGGCAAATGGCGACGGCGGCGGCAGAATGGAAAGCCAATTTATTTAATTAATGTTTATAACTAAAAATAAATGAATAATTAAAATTTTCGGGCGGCAAAAGGGCGCTTCACGCCCCCCCCCCCAATATATTTTTAAAATTTGCTTGATTGGCAAACAGAGGGAGAAAACGTGGAGGCAGTGACTGACTTTGTATTTCTAGGAGGCGCAAAGATAACTGGAGACGCTGACTGAAGCCAGGAAATCAGAAGACGTTTACTTCTGGGGAGGAGAGGAGCAATGACAAATCTGGATAAAATAATGAAGAACAGAGACATCACACTGACAACAAAGGTCCACACAGTTAAAGCAGTGGTATTCCCCGTAGTAACATATGGCTACGAGAGCTAGACCATAAGGAAGGCTGAGCGAAGGAAGATAGATGCTTTTGAACGGTGGTGTTGGAGGAAAATTCGGAGAGTGCCTTGGACTGCAAGAAGATCAAACCAGTCCATACTCCAGGAAATCAAGCCAGACTGCTCACTTGAGGGAATGATTGTAAAGGCAAAACTGAAGTACTTTGGCCACATAATGAGAAGACAGGATACCCTGGAGAAGATGCTGATACTAGGGAAAGTGGAAGACAAAAGGAAGACCAAGGGCAAGATGGATGGATGATTTTCTGGAGGTGACGGACTTGACCTTGGGGGAGCTGGGGGTGGCGACGCCCAACAGGAAGCTCTGGCGTGGGCTGGTCTATGAAGTCACAAAGAGTCAGAAGCGACTGAACGGATAAACAACAACCCTAGTGACCCCACTGGATGATGGCACCTGGCCTGGATGCCTTTAAAAGGGGATTGGACAGATTCATGGAGGAAACGTCCATCACAGTTACAAGTCATGATGGGTATTTGCAACCTCCTAGTCTTAGTACCAGTAGTAGGCTATCTCTGAATGCTGAGATGCAAGGGAGTGGCGCAGTGGCATCGCTCTAGGTGGAGTGGAACGCTAAGTGCAGGAGTGCACAGGAGACTCCCTGCACGTTGCTTTCGCTGCCTCGAATGGCTCCGAAGGTGAGGAGCCGCCTCACGCGGAGCTGAAACGGAGGTTCAGAGTGGGGAGGAACTTAGCGTTCCGCCCCATCTAGAGCGACGCCACTGGAGTGGCGACAGGATACAGGTCTCTTGTTGTCTTGAGTGTTCCCTGAGGCATCTGGTGGATCACTGTGAGATACAGGGAGCTGGACTAGATGGGCCTTTGGCCTGATCCAGCAGGGCTCTTCTGAGGTTCTTACGTTAAGAGCATACAGCGGCGGAACATCGGTGGAGCGCATGGAGCAGGAGCTCCAGGTGCTCGGGCGGGAGGGCGCGATCGGAGGAAGTCACGAAGCGCTGGATAGGCCCGCCCTCCCTCCCTGGAGTCTGTTAGGCTCCGAAATGCGCGGTAAACGGGTGGGGGGCGCGTCGACGTCACACGACGTCACACGAGGCGCATGCCCGTCATCTCTGAGAGCATACACACATTTTGTGTCAATTCTTTGAACTTTGCAAAGAAGACAATGTGGGGGCTGGGGAGATGATTTCAGTGTGTTTTGTTGTAAGCCCCACATTTTTGTGATTGTGAAAATGGTTGCTATTGTGTTATACTCAGGTGTTTGTTCCAATTTGAGCAAGGCAAGGAAGAGCCCAGAACAGACACCATACGAAGCAAGGGTTCACCTATGGAACTGCTTGCTACTATGTAAGGACAATAAGATTTTTCTTCATTTTACTCTTTCATGTTTTTCTGTTTCATATTTGCTGCAGGAGGAACAACAGAAAGAAGATCTCATGGACATTTTATGATCTTGTCCAGCATCCACAAACGTTGTTCAAATGAAGTTCTCCCTGATCATCAGTGCTGCACAGATTTCATGTCTGCTGGCTGGCTGCTTTTTTCTGTGGGGAGGACTGTGTCCCGGTGAGGCTGGAACAAGGGGGCTGGAAGAAGCAGCCCCTCCCCGCTTCCTGTGGGTTTTCTGGCGTGGGATATGGTGGGCTGGGGCTTCTCCCAGCTTCCTGGCCTCAACACTGCTCTGCTGTTCTCTGCTTTTAAAGACATAAGAACATAAGAAGAGCCCTGCTGGATCAGGCCAAAAGCACATCTAGTCCAGCTTCCTGCATCACACAGTGGCCCCACCAGATGCCTCAGGGAGCACACAGCCAACAAGAAGATACCTGTTTCCTGCTGCCACTCCCCTGCACCTGGCACAGAGAAAACCCACTTCTAAAACCAGGAGGTTGCTTATGGCTTGTAACCTGTGATGGTCTTTTCCTCCATGAATCTGTCCAAACTCCTTTTAAAGGCATCTAGGCCAGGTGCCATCACCACATCCTGTGGCAAGGAGTTCCACAGATGAATTACATGCTGGGTAAAGAAATATTTTCTTTTGTCCGTTCTAACTCTCCCTCCACTCAATTTTAGTGCATGTCCCCTGGTTCTGGTGTTGTGCGAGAGGGAGAAGAACTTCCCTCTATCCACTCTCTCCATCCCATGAATAATTTTATACATCTCAATCATGTCCCCCCTCAGGCGCCTTTTTTCTAGACTGAAAAGCCCCAAACGCTGTAGCCTCTCCTCATTAGGGAGATGCCCCAGCCCACTAATCATTTTGGTCGCTCTCTTCTGCACCTTTCCCAGTTCCACTATATCCTTTTTGAGATGCGGAGACCAGAACTGGACACAATACTCCAGATGTGGCCTTACCATCGATTTGTACAAAGGCAGAATGATATTGGCCGTTTTATTCTCAATCCCTTTTTTAATGATCCCGAGCATGGAATTGGCCTTCTTCACAGCCGCCGCACACTGGGTCGACACACTTTCATCGACCTGTCCACCAGCACCCCAAGATCTCTCTCCTGATCCGTCACAGACAACTCAGAACCCATGAGTGTATATGTGAAGTTTTGGTTTCTTGCCCCAATGACAAAGTGGCGTGGCCAGGGGAAAAAGACAGGCAAACAGGAACCAGGGGGGGGGGGAGCTGTGGCGGTGGCCAATGGGTGCAGGTGCCGCCATATATGCCACGCCAAGCAGCCGCCTCGCCTCGCCAGCCCTGCCTATTTGGGACCTAACTTTTTCTCCCAAGGCAGCTGCTAGTCTGGAAATGGATGGATGGGACGTCTTGGGAAGGCTGTCATGCTAGCGGGCGGCTGGATATCCCTGCCTGACAACACTAATATTGGCTCTTCTTCCCTGCTAGGAGCCCAAGAAGGGATGAGCTTCGTTCATTCTCCTGGAGCAGGAAGCTCCTTGTCAGAGCCTGCTTTGTGCTGAACCTTCTCCATGAGTCTCAGTCCTCTTCCGTGGCTAAGAGCTGCCTGCCACGGCCTTTCCTCCGTGGAACAGCCTTAGGACACTTTCACGGATCTCTCTGGTCTTCACTCCATAGACAATGGGGTTCATCATGGGGGGGAGAAGTAGATAAAGGTTGGCCATAATGATGTGAATGTGGGGAGCAACATTGTGGCCCCCAAAGCGATGTGCAAAGAAGGTGAAAAACGCAGGTGTATAAGAGACAGTGATAGCGCAAATATGTGCCGTACAGGTGCCAAAGGCCTTGCTCCGTGCGTCCTTAGAGGACTGGCCCACAACGGCCTTCAGGATCATGGCGTAAGACACAGCGATGCAGATGATGTCAAAGCCTCCTATCATCAGGGCCACCGTCAGACCATAGACGGCATCCACGCGGATACTGCTGCAGGCCAGCTTCACCACCGCCATGTGGTCGCAGAAGGTGTGAGCAATGATGTTGCTGCCACAATATTGCATTTTTCTGACCAACAAGGGGAAGGGGAAGATGAGGACTGCTCCCCTGAGGAAGGTAACCAGGCCCACTTTGACAATGATGGGGTTTGTCAAGATGGTGGCGTATCTCAGCGGGTAACAGATGGCCACGAATCGGTCCAGAGCCATGAGCATCAGGACTCCAGACTCCATCCCTGTGAAGGTGTGGACAAAATACATCTGGACCAGGCAGGCAGTGAAGTCGATTTCCTTGAGATTGAGCCAGAAGATGCAGAATGCTTTGGGCATGGTCGATGTGCCAATCACTATGTCAGTGAGGGAGAGCATGGACAGGAAGTAGTACATGGGTTTGTGAAGGGCTTCCTCGGTCCAGATGACGTACAGAAGTCCGCAGTTCCCAACCATGCCAATGAGATACATGGAGAAGAATGGGAAGGAGAGCCAGAGGTGAGCATATTCCAGACCGGGGATCCCATTCAGGACGAATCGCGTGAGGCTGATGTCCGTTTCATTGGGAGTGGCCATGCTGAGCAGCTGAAGCACATACTCCACGCTATAACCTGAACAGTGACAGAGTATGAAACACAGGAATAAATTCATTCAACTATTTACAGCCATCATGACTACCAAAACGGAATAAAATCTTCCTTGACAGAGTAACGGGGAAAGGGGATTGACCATTTCCATAAACATGCAGTGGTGTCACTAAGGTTGTTGTCACCCGGTGTGTGTCATGGTGTGTCATGGTGTCACCCCACCATAAACATGTCAAATACATGTTGTCGCCCCCATCAACTTTATTTATTTCAATATATAACACAGGTCACCTAACAAATCAGTAACCAAAAAAAACCAGTGGCCAACCTGATGACACTCACTCAACTGAACTAGAGTTCTAGTATTAGCTCTGATACATGGAAATGAGAGCTGATTGGTTTCAGGCTGTGTCATAACAACACCTCATTGGCTCTCGGAACATTCAGTCTCAATGGTCAGTCAGTTTTGACTTAAAGAAATCCACTTTTTGTTACATAAGGCAGTTGTGTTATTTTTTTCTGATTATTTGGCTATAAAGTTTGATAGAATACAGATAATTCATCACGGTTTGTTTCATTACATTCGGCATTAAATTACCTTTAAGAACATAAGAAGAACATAAGAAGAGCCCTGCTGGGTCAGGCCAAAGGCCCCTCTAGTCCAGCTTCCTGTATCACACAGTGGCCCCACCAGATGCCTCAGGGAGCACACAGCCAACAAGATAAATCCTGTTTCCTGCTGCCACTCCCCTGCACCTGGCACAGAGAAAACCTACTTCCAAAGCCAGGAGGTTGCTTATGGCTTGTAACCTGTGATGGTCTTTTCCTCCATGAATCTGTCCAAACCCCTTTTAAAGGCATCTAGGCCAGGTGCCATCACCACATAAGAACATAAGAAGAGCCCTGCTGGATCAGACCAAGGGCCCATCTAGTCCAGCTTCCTGTATCACCCAGTGGCCCCACCAGATGCCTCAGGGAGCACAAGACAACAAGATACCTGTGTCCAGTCGCCACTCCCCTGCACCTGGCACTCCTACAACCCGGAGGTTGCTTATCCCCATCATGGCTTGTAAGTTGTGATGGACTTTTCCTCCATAAATCTGTCCAATCCCCTTTTAAAGCATCCAGGCCAGGTGCCATCACCACCACCTGTGGCAAGGAGTTCCACAAACCAATTACACGCTGGGTAAAGAAATATTTTCTTTTGTCTGTTTTAATCCTCCCTCCACTCAATTTGAGTGGATGTCCCCTAGTTCTAGTGTTGTGTGAGAGGGAAAAGATCTTCTCTCTATCCACTCTCTCCATCCCATGCATAATTTTATACGTCTCAATCATGTCCCCCCTCAACAGCCTTTTTTCTAGACCGAAGAGCCCCAAACTCTGTAGCCTTTCCTCATAAGGGAGATGCCCCAGCCCACGAATCATTTTGGTCGCTCTCTTCTGCACCTTTTCCAGTTCAACTATATCCTTTTTGAGGTGTGGTGACCAGAACTGGACACAATACTCCAGATGTGGCCTTACCATCGATTTGTAAAAGGGCATAATGATATTGGCTGGTTTATTCTCAATCCCTTTTTTTAATGATCCCGAGCATGGAATTGGCCTTCTTCACAGCCGCCGCACCTTGGATCGACACTTTCATCGACCTGTCCACCAGCACCCCAAGATCTCTCTCTTGATCCGTCACAGACAGCTCAGAACCCATTAGCGTGTATGTGAAGCTTTGAATTCTTGCCCCAATGTGCATCACTTTGCACTTACTTACATTGAAACGCATCTGCCATTTTGCTGCCCATTCTCCCAGTTTGGAGAGATCCTTTTGGAGCTCTTCACAATCCCTGCTGGTCTTCACCACCCGGAAAAGTTTAGTGTTGTCCGCAAACTTGGCCACCTCGCTGCTTATCCCCAACTCCAGGTCATTTATGAATAAGTTGAAAAGCACCGGTCCCAAGACCGATCCTTGGGGCACACCGCTTTTCACCTCTCGCCATTGTGAAACTTGCCCATTGACTCCCACTCACTGTTTCCTGGTCTTCAACCAGTTCCTAATCCATAGGAGGACCTGCCCCCTTATTCCCTGACTATGGAGTTTTTTCAGGAGCCTTTCATGAGGGACCGTGTCCAATGATATGCTGTATAACTTCATGGTATTATTCATAAATACAAACTTTCCAAAATGTTTCCACAATTTTGGCCACTAGTGGGGTCACACACACACCCCCGAGGGTGTCATCTGGTGCGGTCCACACACCCGCACGCCCTTAGTGACACCACTGTAAACATGTCAAATACTTTGGACATCTTGGAAAACCTTTCCATAATTGTTCTATTACTGATTTTTTAAAAATACTTTACACTGAAACATGGGACACTCCAGTCCATGAGTGGAAATCAAAGGAAACATGTTTGTTATCTGTTAAAGGGGGTATAAAGAACAGCCCCATCCCATCAGGGCCGCCCACCCAGGGAATTCACGTTCTTACAGCCAAGGGCTCAAGCTGATGCTGATGCTGCAGCCGCAGTAACTGCACATGTGCTGGGGCTACCAGCACAACTGGCTGCTAGCCTCAGGTGTGGGCCAACAGAGCCCCCAGCCCCCACTGGAGTTGGCAACTTGGCAGGGGAGTGTTCCGGGGCATTCCAGCCTGGGGGGGGGGGGTCAGGGCAGAGATCAGGGCCAGTCTGGGGTGTTCTGATGGCAGGCTAGGGGCAGATATTGTGGCCACCGATATCCTACGCGCCCTTTCTGGCCTCGACATATTGTTGCCTTAACAATTTTCAGAGTAGATGAAGGGCAAGGGAGGCACAACGCCTAGCACGACGTCACAACTTGCTCTCCACGTCACCCTTTTTCCTGGATAAACTGGGAATGAACTGCAAAAGGCCGTTTTTGCTGCCAACATCATCCAATTCTAGGCAGCCCAGACAGAACGAAGGCCTCTCTCCCAGCCCCCGAATCCCCTTAAAAATCCATCCGTAGTGGTACATCATGTGCAGTCTGGGCAACCCGTCCCCTCCCAAGAGGAAATGAGATCAGGCAGGTCACATGGTAAAAAAAACCCTAGAAGCTTATTAAAAGGCTGTACAGTATCAAACCCTTTGCCCGCACTGCTGCTCCATTTTTATGTCCATCGTTGGTTTCCATGCTCCTCAAATCAGGCTCCCTGAGCTTAACCACAGTTATCCGAAGCCAAATACAACAAGCAAACGCAGTGACAGCAGGCCAGAGGGCCCTGGGCGGTGCTCCTAGCACAGGGGGCCATGGCTGTCCCCACAGCTTCCCCCCCCCCCGAGCAGTGTGCTCGCTTCCTCCAGACAGGCCTGTCACCGCAGCACTCTCTTCCTTCCCTCCTCTGGACCGGCCAAGCGTGTGGCGGCTGCGCATGAGACAGCACAGGCAGAGGTTCCTCTGGCCGAACCCATCTGGCTTCGTCATGGTCAAAAGTCGTTCGCTTCTCTAAGTTCTCCCCCCCCCCCGCAAGGAAGCACTCTCACGATCTTGAAACGTGCAGTTTGTCCCACCTTGTCTTGGATTCGGGGTGACCACACTTCATCCCGCAGCCTCCGTCACTTGGATGGCAGCTGGCAACGCTGAGGGCAGCAAAGGCTTTGGGCCGACCATAGAGAAAAATGCTCACTGACTGACTGGTGCCCAGGAGGTGCCCAGGTCTCTGCTCATGCCCGACTGCCCGACTGCCCGACTGGCTCAGGCCTTTCCCCAGACAACCAGGGGCCTGTTTATAGTACTCCTGTGTGAAATCCCTCTGGTGCCCCTGCTCAGCGGCCTTCGAGTGGTTTGGACGACAGCCTGGGAGACTCCAAGGGGGGCCAAGAGGAATCCCTCTGTCCCCTGCCTGGAGCAGCTGCTCCTGCCTCCCGCCGTCAGACTCTTCCGACGCATTCCAGGAAACTCTTTTCTGAGTGCAAAGGTGATGCTTTCCCTCTCTGAGCTGCGGCTCCTCCTCCCGGGAAGTGGTCTCCAGACCGAGACAGCTGCAGTTAACATGAAAACATAAAAGAAGAGCCCAGCTGCTGGATCAGCTGCTGGGACCGCCGTGGGTCCCTTCGGGGAGAAAGGCGGGATAAAAATACTGTAAATAAATAAATAAATAAATCAGGCCAAGAAGGGCCCCTCTAGTCCAGCTTCCTGTATCTCACAGTGGCCCCACCAGATGCCTCAGGGAGCACACAGCCAGCAAGATACTTGTATCCTGTCGCCACTCCCCTGCACCTGGCACAAAGAAATCCTACAACCTACTCCTACAACCAGGAGGTTGCTTATAGCTTGTAACCTGTGATGGTCTTTTCCTCCATGAATCTGTCCAAACCCCTTTTAAAGGCATCTAGGCCAGGTGCCATCACCACATCCTGTGGCAAGGACTTCCACAGATGAATTACATGCTGGGTAAAGAAATATTTTCTTTTATCCGTTCTAACTCTCCCTCCACTCAATTTTAGCGCACGTCTCTTGGTTCTGGTGTTGTGCGAGAGGGAGAAGAATTTCCCTCTATCCACTCTCTCCATCCCATGCATAATTTTATATGTCTCAATCATGTTCCCCCTCAACCGCCTTTTTTCTAGGCTGAAGAGCCCCAGACGCTGTAGCCTTTCCTCATAAGGGAGGTGCTCCAGCCCACGAATCATTCTGGTCGCTCTTTTCTGCACCTTTTCCAATTCAACTATATCCTTTTTGAGGTGTGGTGACCAGAACTGGACACAATACTCCAGATGTGGCCTTACCATCGATTTGTACAAAGGCAGAATGATATTGGCCATTTTATTCTGAATCCCTTTTTTAATGATCCCAAGCATGGAAAATGATCCTGAGCATGGAAATTGGCCCTTAAGTTGGCCCTTAAGGCGCCCCCAGGGGCTTTGCTGTTTCTGCTCCATTTCCCTTCATGACCGATGCTGACCAAGAAAGCTGTGAAGGGAAATAATAATCGCATCCCCAGATCATGAGATATCACAGAATTGAGATGTATGTATAATGCATCGCCATTTTATCAGTTTATGTGGTCCATTGGGCTCTGTTTTGTTTTAACGTTTTAACGTTTTAAAATTTATATCTGTATTGTTTTTAATGTTGTAAGCTGCCTTGAGTGCCCTGACTGTGGGAGAAAGGCGGGGTATAAATTCTTTAAATAAATAAATATGCTTGGGATGAGGTCTGAACGTCTTCCAACCACCAGTACAGAAAATGAAAGACAGGTCAGCTCACAAGAGGTGTCTGAATTGGTGGCCCGCCTTGATGCCTCCAAAAGCGAGGGCTAGCAAACAGTCCACCATCTTGGATTGACCAGCCAAGCCAGGGCAGCCTGCCTGGGATCCTTCTGGAGCGGGTCGTGCCAAGCTCCGTTGACAGCCAGTCCCTGCCCCCCCCTTTATCCTTGCACCCCCTCCCCTCTTCACCAGCTGGAAATCGCTTGGCCTGATTCCTCTCCTTTTCGTGCTCCATGACGGGACAGAGACTCTTCCTCCCATCCCGCCAGACATTTCTGGAAATTGACGAAGGCCTCACTCAAGACATATATAGGGACTACTGACAATGAAAAGCCAGAAGAAACCTGCCTGACAGCTAATGGATGTCAGCTGGGTACAGAAGGATACAGTGATACAACTTTGAGAGAAAGTACAGAAGGAAATTGCAAGCAGCGGACGAGATCCAGCCGGCTGCAGCGAAAGGACAGCTGAGGTCAGGTTTAATCAGTTACTTCTGATTCAGTGAACTCCCCTGCTCTTGCATACATGTTGGATATATACAGACAGAGGTCAACTCAGGATGATAACATCGCAATCTTCGTGATTTCGTTTCCCCCAGAAGAGGCTCCAAGGTCGGAGCGAAACGTTGGGGTCTGCAAAACCTTGGATTTTACGTGTTTTTATGCCTGTGACGGCTGCCTGAAAGGAGATCCGTCAGCGGTATTGGAGAACGGGTAAAGGACAAGTTTTTTCTTTTATTACATGGCATCTAAACCCGTATATGTGTCTCACTGTGCAGTAAATAATAAATAAATAAATAAGGGGCAGGGCTTGGTGTACCCCCAGCAAGAGGTCCGCGTACCCCTAGGGGTACCCGTACCACAGGTTGAGAACCTCTGGGCTAGAGAAACGCCTCTTGGGATTTCGCAAGGGGGTCTCATTCCTCTTCCCTGGCACCCTGACAAGCCTCTCCCTTGCAGCTGCTTATTTTATTTATTGCACATCCTCATCATATAGGTAAAGGTGACCCCTGACAATGAAGTCCAGTCGTGTCCGACTCTAGGGTGTGGTGCTCATCTCCATTTCAAAGCCAAAGAGCCAGCGTTGCCCGAAGACGCCTCCGTGGTCATATGGCCGGCATGACTCTCCTTGCCGCAGCGCGTAGCATGCAGCAGGAACACGGAGCGCTGTTTACCTTCCCGCAAGCGGTACCTATTTATCTACTCACATTGACATGCTTTGGAACTGCTAGGTTGGCAGGAGCTGGCCAAGCAACGAAGGCAGCTGCCAATCAAAAACGAAAAATGTAGCACAATTATCAAGTGAACACCCAAAAAGCTTGAAATGACACCGCTGAAAACCCATCCATTCAAGAAGCAAGCGGGAGCACAGAGATGGCAGCCGCGGCAGCACGATTCTGGCGAGTACAGAAGCAAAGCCCTGGGGGGGGGCTCATGAACAAGGCCCGGGGGGGCGGCTGTGGAGCCCCTGCCCAGCGCTCTTCCCTGGGCCAGAATTGCCTCTGCTCCTGAGGACAACCATCCCACCATCCCCAAGCAGAAGCTGCTGCCACCGCCCCCTCAGGAGTTCCAACGTGCAGAGCCTCAAATACTCGCTGCCTGCCAACCACCTTCTGGCAGACCCTGTGGACGTGGTTGCCGAGGCCCAAGAAGAGAAGGCCCAGCAGGCGAGTGTGGCTGGCGAGGCAGCACCTGCAACGAGCCCCAGGAAGGGCCCACGGCCTCTGGGCAGCTTGTGGAAGAACCACGCAGGCGGGCAGCAGGCTGAGCCTGGCGAGGTTGTCGGAAGGTGACGCCCCTGGAAGTGGAAGCCAAGACCCGCCAGGCAGCGCTGGGGGCTCTGGAAATGTGCGCAGAGGAAAGAACGGAAGAGAGCGGATGGTAAGCCAGATGCCCGCCTGGAGCGTTGGCTGCTCAGGAGGGGGGGCAGTGAGGGCCCGCCATCATTGCTGAGGCCCTGGGAGGTAGGCTCATCAGTGCTCGGAGCCCAGTACGCTGGGGGAGGGCAGGTTGTAGGCTTCCGTTGGAGCTGTCCACAGCTGTGGGGGCTACTGGCCCTTGGTGTTCAGGTGCGATTTCCAAAGTGGCGGGAGAAAGCCACGGCTCATATTTATTATTTTTTTATTTTTCACATTTTTATACCACCCTTCCTCCAAGGAGCTCAGAGTGGTGTACATATTTCCTCCCCTCCTTTTTGTCCTCACAACAACCCTGTGAGGTAGGTGGGGCTGAGAGATAGTGACTGGCTCAAGGTCACCCAGGAAGCTTCGTGGCTGAGCAGGGATTTGAACCTGGATCTTCCAGGTCTAAGTCCAACTCCCAAACCACTACACCATCCTGGCACATCTTGTCCACATTTTCACCTGCCGTGGGCCAGGCACAATAAGCCCCGGAGGAGGGTCACATCCTCAAGGCACACTCATGCTGGCGGCTTTCCACGGGTTTGGGGCTCAACCTGCTGGGGAGATCCTGGAGGAACCCGTTCCCACCGCCCTCCCTAAGATGCTTGAAAGGAGCAGAGTGGCCCGTCTGGGCGCTGCCGGTCACCGTCTGTCCTCCTGGGCTGGCTTTCAAAGGCAGCTTCCTCCGACAGCGAAAGGCAAAACGGTCTATTCGGGGCCGGGTGTATGTCAGGAAGCGCAAGTGTGGGCCAGGGGCTGGCTGAAGTGTTTCAGGACCCCTTTCTGGCAGCTCCGCCAGAGACGTGTGGAGGTGTCCTGCCCCGGGGCTGGGCTAGAAGAGTCACCGAAGCCCCGTAGCAGGACACCTCCACACGTCTCTGGCGGAGCTGCCCCTTCTGGGGATGGGCGGTCCTGACCGCTGAGGCCTCCGGCCAGGTTCTCTGGGGCGGGTCAAGGTAACTCAAGGCAGGTCAAGGTGACCCCCCCCCGCCGCCGCCTTGTGTCTGGTTAGCCACGTTTCTCCTTCTCAGATTGGCGGTGGGACAAGGTGAAGTGAAGCAGCAGGAGCTGAATCGCCGTGGAAGTTCGTGGCTGCGGGTGCCGCTTCAGGACACACACACACACACACACACGTCCCCATTTTCCTCCCAGCAAAGTCACTGCAGAGCCCCCCATGAAACGGTCCCTTGACGCTCGGCACCAGCCCTCTCCTACCGCTGTCCCTGCACAAGGGTACATCGAATGGCTTTATCCAGCCCATCCAAATTCACACCCTGCCCCCCACCCGCCCCCCACCCGGCAGAGAGAGAAGAGCTATAGCTGATCCTCCCTGTTGCCCCACGGCGATGATTGATAATTCATTTCTTACCTTTTGTCTCTGGTTTCTTAAACTTTATTTCTGAAATGATGTACAGTATCTAAGAGAGGCAAACGCAAGCCAGGGACACCCTCTGCAACCCGGACTGCCTGTCATGCGCTGCACTGGTGGAAATAATAACATAGCGCAAAAGTGATGCACCCGGCACCGAAGAAGTGGCCTCTCAGCGAGTCAGACTCTGCTCACTGGTCCATCCAGCTCAGTCTTGCCTACACCGACCAGGGCTTCGGGGGGGGGGGCTTTCTAGGCCTACCTAGAGATGCCACCAGGGACCGGATCTGGGGCCTTCTGCATGCAAAGCGGGGGGGGGTTTCCATCACTGAGCTACAGACCCTCCACCCACCTCCCCCAATTCGCCTTTGATCTCTAGCCTTGGCCTTAGCCTGCAAACATAGTGCTGCCTAATTGCCCCCTTGTTTTACTTGCAGGCTATGAAATAATGCACAGGAGATGTCCTGCTCCAATCAGTCCAGGCCCTCGGCTTTTATCCTCTTGGGGATCCCAGGCCTGGAAGCTGCCCATTTCTGGCTGGCCTTCCCCTTCTGCTCCATGTACGCAGTAGCCTTGCTGGGGAACATCACCATCCTCTGTGTGGTCAAGAGGGAGCCCAGTCTCCATGCGCCCATGTACTACTTCCTCTGCATGCTGGCCACCATTGACCTGGTGCTGTGCACCTCCACGGTGCCCAAGATTCTGGGCATCTTCTGGTTCCACTCCCACACCATCGGCTTCAAGGCCTGCATCGTCCAGATGTTCTTCATCCACGGCTTCTCAGCGGTGGAGTCGGGAGTGCTGCTTGCCATGGCCTTGGACCGCTACGTGGCGATCTGCACCCCTCTCCGCTACACCACCATCCTCACCAATTCTGTGATTGCCAAGATTGGGTGGGCAGCCTTCCTGAGGGGCATCGGCTTCATGACCCCTTTGACCTGCATGGTGAGCCGTCTGCCCTATGGTGGGCCCAATGTCATTGCCCACTCCTATTGCGAGCACATGGCAGTGGTCAAGCTGGCCTGTGGAGATACGACACCCAACAACATCTACGGGATCACTGCTGCCACCTTTGTGGTGGGCTCCGATTCCATCTTCATTGCTGTCTCCTACATGCTCATCCTTAGGGCAGTCGTGGGGCTCTCCTCCAAGGAGGCGCGGCTGAAATCCTTTGGTACTTGTGGATCCCACATCTGTGTCATCCTCGTCTTCTACACGCCGGGACTTTTCTCCTTCTACACCCAGCGCTGGGGCCACAACATCCCTGCATACATCCACATCTTGCTGGCCGACCTCTATCTCCTGGTGCCCCCCATGCTCAACCCCGTCATCTATGGCATGAAAACCAAGCAAATCCGGGACCGGGTACTGAAGCCATTCTACCACCCGGCAGTCCAAGTGGAGTCTTGACTTCTGCGGATCGTAGACCGTGAAGAGGGAGGCTGGGAACGGAGACTTGGCTGGTGAGTGGGGATAATTCTCGCACTGCCGTTCAGATCATCTGCCAACCGAAGCCTCAAAAGCATGCCTGTTTCAATAGTCAGGGCAGCCGTGTGTGTGTGTGTGTGTGCGTGCGTGTGTGTGTGTGCGCGCGCGCGCGCACGCACAAATGGGGATCTCCCGGAGCCAGTCTCTGGGACCTCCAGCCCTGCACCCTCCCGTTTGGGCAAATCAAGCACTTTAGATTCCATGAGGTAAGAAGAGCACCTTTGGGCTGACAATGGTGAGCTGAGCACTGTCAACCAGGACCTCACAACCCAACGATGACATACCTGGCCGCCCTATAAAGCCCCTGTCTCCAAACCAGCCCTTCAGTCTGTTGCGCTGAGTGGCCACGCAGACTTGCCCCGCCCCACCTACTTTGGTACCCTGCTACCAGCCCAGGCCCGTCCCAGCCTCCTGCCTTTGGTCCTTGCCCGCCCATGTCTGAATCGGACCCCTCTGCGATGGCTTGTCTCAGTGCTTGGCCAAGGCATGGCAGCATTCCAGCCAAAGGGTTCCCCCCCCCCTTCGGAAACCTCTCAGACGATTCCAGCTGCAACGTCATCATGGGACTAGGCAGAGTCATCCAGGCCCACCCCTCCCTCCAAGACTGTAGCAGCCTGTTGTGGGCACATGGCTGTGGTCAAGCTGGCCTGTGGAGATAACGGCACCCAACAATGTTCAATGCGCCGCCTGGGCTTATTGTGGCGTATTGTGCTGATGCAGGCAGACCCCACGTCTTCACATGCAAGAAGGAGAGGACGGGGCAAGGAGCAGCTACACACACCTGCAGGCTGAAATCGCCCGGCAGCAGCAACGTGGAATTATTCAAAGACAGCGTCACTGGAGTAAAGGGCACATTTGACTGTGGCACATTTGGAACAGAAGATCAACTTTTCCCCGGAATTGGTTTCTTGACATCATGGTCTGTTCAGGTCAGGACACTCTCTCCTTTCTGTGTGGACACAGTTTAGCTGCGGCGGCCATCTCTTCCGAGTGGGGAGGCACCCCCCCACACACACATTTTGGCCATGCGTTCCATGCAGTAGGCAGCGGCTGCCCACAGACACTCGCACTGCCCGACCACTCCTTCCTAGCACTTCTGGCTGGTGACCAACAGGGCAGCCTTCGGGAAGGACAGGTGTGCCTCTGCTGCACGCCAGCACCGTGCAACGCACACTCGATCCCACTCACGGCATGTGTCACACTCGTCGACAGAGACATTTGAGCCATGGGCCCCTTAGAGAACCTGTGTCAGGCGGGGGGGGGGGGGAGGCAAGCGTTTTTCTTTTTGCTTTGACTCTACTTAAAAACGGGCCACGACACAGGCAATGCTTGTTGTGATACCAGTTCTGCATTATTGGCTTGCACGGGGGGGGGGGGGGGGGAGAAGCATCAGTGTGTGTGGGGGGGACTTGATAGAGAAACAAGCAGTTAAGAGGGTCCTGCCCTGCGTAGCCGCCTGGAATTCCAAATACGCTGCAGGGACAGAAAAGAGGAGGAGGCAGGGCCAGAATGTGTCTCAAGGCCAGGGGCACAGCGCCAGGCTCCCTCCCTCCCGCGACAGGACAGGCCTTAAGGCTTCCTGGAGAATGAGGGCTTGGAGGAGGGGGCCAAAGCACCGCCACCCTGCAAGCGTTGCGTTCTGGGAGAGAGCCGCCGGCATGGGCAGTAGCAGGCCTTTGAACCCGAGTCGCTGCAGAGCAACAAGGGGAAGACAGCTGGCGGCCTCGGCCTGCTTTGGGTGGGCTCCCCAGCAGAGCTTGGCCACCATTTTTCGGTCTGGGCCAGTTCTTAAGGGCAGAGGCACATGTTGCCTTACGCTGGGTATTGCCATGTATTTTAGCTATATAATCAATTACAACATTGTTGCTCACATTCATTTCTCTTTTCACCCTTGCCTCTTCTCCCCTCCCCTACCTCCCAACTGCCTACATTTCAATTGTAAACTCTTTGGGGCAGGGAGCTGTCTGCTACTCAGAATATTCTGCAAGCATCATACACATCAATCTCAATATGTATACTGTATAACAAGAATAGCAATAACATCTGAAACGTAATCCTGACAAGAAAGAGGTTCTGTTGGCTAGTAGGGGGCTCCTGTGGGTCTGGGTGTCCGGCCTGCTCTCGATAGATCCCCCTTGAAGGCGCCAGTTTGCAGCCTGGGGAGCTCCCAGGTCTTCACCTTGAACTCTCAGGTCATGGAAGCCACCTTGATAGACTGGAGACTGAAAGATGGGTATAAATGTGTTAAATAACTAAATAATACATTAAAATAATAGTAAAGAAAAGCTCCATGAACTTTTGTGAATCTGAATACTATTGTTAGCAGAACTGCAAGTATGTTATAGCCCAATCCTAACTAAATTCCCCGCCCCCGCCGCCAATGCAGCCATGCCACTGAAGCGCACACTATATCCTGCGGGGGGGGGGGGGGAGTTCCAAAGGACTCCTCAAGGTAAGTGTTCGCTTCCTCAATAGGTCTACCTGAACTGCACCAATGCAGCCCGGAGAGGTGGATTGAGGTCGGGAAGGGGACAGGATATTAGCGGAGCTACTGCCGTTGACAACCGCCCCCTTCCTGCCCTCAACATCCCCCCCCCATTCCGCCCCAGACCCCACTCCATTTTCCCCCCTCTCTGCCTGGTTCCATCCACCCACCACCCACCCCCTGTGCCAACTTACCAGTGGAGCTGCCTTACACCCACTGGAGCACTGGAGCAGCAGGTAAGGCAGCGGTAGGGGTGTGGAGGGGCAAAACAGGGCGGGGAGGGGCGTGACGGGGCAGGAGGGCTGCAGGAGGGCATGGATCCGTCACCAAAGGCATGCACTGGATCCTATCCCCTCCAGCAGCAGCAGCAGCAGCCCCGCCCTCGTCTCCTTAGACTTGCACTAGCAAAATCTCTAGCACAGGTTCGAGGAGCAGGGCTGTGTAGAGCTGGATATAGGGCCGGGTCAGGTGGGAAATGTAGGCCCCATTTCAAACTGTTCTTTTCAAGTGCATTTGTAATCAATGCTGTACATATGATTTATGTATGGATATGGATATGTACAATGTACACGTGGTGTATGGTATACTTACAAGTTATAAGTAATAGAACAGAATAAAAGAAATAGAACTGTCACGGCTAAGGAGCCGCTCATTTGGCACAAAATCACAACCACTTACAAGAAATTAAACAATTTATTCTTAGCACTATACGATCCAAGAAACCCAAATACAAAAATAATGTCAAAAATACAAATATTAACTCAGAGGTAAATTATTTCGCCAAAATGTCAGTCCAAAGATGCCTAAAATATCTCCCTCTTAAACCTTGCGATCAGTTTCCAGCAAACTTAGTTTCAAGAATTATCCATATCAGCTGTAATCCCATATATCTATTACTATTTCTCCTTGCCATCTTGCTCTAGGGAGGCTGTGGAAGTCCTGGAGCGCTGTCTTGAGGCGGTTGGGGTCTGGATGAGGGCTAATAGGTTGAGATTGAATCCAGAAAAGACAGAGGTCCTACTGGTCAGGAAAGCTTCGATGCAGGTACTGAGTCACCTGCCCGTTCTGAATGGGGCTGCACTCCCCCTGCAGGAATGGGTGCGCAGCTTGGGAGTACTTCTGGATTCACAGCTCTCCCTGGAAAGCCAGGTGGCGGCTCTGGCCAGGGGTGCGTTTGCCCAGCTTCGGCTGGTGCGCCAGCTGCGGCTGTACTTGAGTCGATCGGACCTGACCATGGTGGTCCATGCCTTAGTGACTTCAAGACTAGATTACTGTGTGCTCTATGTGGGGCTGCCCTTGAAGACTTTTCGGAAGCTGCAATTAGTGCAGAATGCGGCGGCCCGGGTGGTCGCTGGAGCCAGGCGGTTTGACTCTGTTGAACCGTTGCTTCAGCGACTACACTGCCTGCCCATTCGTTTCCAACCCCAATTCAAGGTGCTGGTAATGACCTTTAAATAGGCTTACCAGATTTCACAAACCCCCAACCGGGACACACACACCCCACAACAGCCCCCCCCCGGGCAAGGTAAATACTTAATTAATGTAAAATCAACGTAAAATCAACGAAAATCAACGTAAAATCAACGAAATGTTTGATTAATTGGTAAAGTATGCAAATAGGGCTCAAAGTTTCCCCCCCTGGCGCGCAATGCGTGGCCGGAATTTTTTAATTAATTAATTAATTAAGGAAAGGGGGCGCGATTTTGGGGGGGTCTGGCTTTCTTTGAATGTTGTTTTATTTGTTTGTTTTAAAAATTATTTGCCCCCTTACTGTGGCCGCCACTGCTGCTTTTCCTCCAGCCATCCCTGCTTGTGCTGCTGCCACCGCCGCCATTTTCCTGCCGGATTGCCGCACACAAGCGGCTTGGGAGCCTTTCAGAACGAAGGGCTCCTGGGCCGCTTGTGTGCAGCAATCTGGCAGGGAAATTGTGGCAGCTGTGTTTTTTACAAGGCGGTGGCCATTTTTTAATTTTTTTATAAAAAATACTTTTTTTTTGTTCTGTTAGATGGGGCTGCCGGGGGCCTCCCGGGACCCCGCCTGGGATGAACCCCCCAATACTGGGACTATCCCGGCCGTACTGGGACGTCTGGTAAGTCTACTCATATGTGGCCCCTTCAGGGAGTGGAGCAAAGAAGTGGAATAATGCCCTGGTATGTTTGGCCAAGGTGGCTTAGTGGTTAAGACTCTGAACTGCAGACCGGAAGGTCAGTAGGACAGCAGTTCGAGACCCGAGTGCCGCGTGACGGAGTGAGCTACCGTCTCCTGTCCCAGCTCCTGCCAACCTAGCAGTTCGAAAGCAAGAAATTGCAAGTAGATAAATAGGTACTGCTGCGGTGGGTCCGTTAGTCATGCTGGCCACATGACCACGGAAGTGTCTTCGAACAGAGCTCTATGATCACAGAGATGAGCATTGCACTCTAGAGTCGGACACGACTGGCTTTCGAGTAGGGGAGACCTTGACTTTACCTATGTTTGGGACACGAACCACCTCTGGGGGCTAAAGTCTCTCTGCCTTGGGGCTAGAGAAAGCTACTGCTAACAAATGACAGCTGTTCTCTCACGACTAGCGTAGCTGGTGCCAAGGAAGGTATGAGTCGCATTACACACAGGCATCTCATTTAAGAACTGCAAGTACCTTTACATGCAGGTGGTTCTCAAACAACGCACTTCCCATGGCTGCTGCTGCTGCTGCTGCTCCTCTGTATTCAGCTCCTGCACAGTCTGGGAAAACTATCGGACTTCTCCTCCCTGTGCTGTGGCAGGAGGTTCGCTGGCTGCAGTGAGTGAGTGGATGATGTGAGGGGATCTCATACGAGCAAGAACCACTTGGATGCCACAATTCTTCACTCTGGGATTTTTTGTGGTGCGCAGAATTTGGCAGCTGTCAGTCAAACCCAAAGACACCAGGCGGCAAGCCTGAGCATGCTCGATGTGGAACTGGGCCTTGCTCCAGCGAGTCCAGCACTGCCTACTCCTACTGTCAGCAGCTCTCCTCTCTGGGGCTTCAGGGAGAGAGGCCCATCTCTCAGACATGCTACCCGAGACTGGCAGTGCTGGGGGTTTCCCTCTCCTTGGGGAAATCTTTGGCGTTCTCCAATACACAGCCACGTCAAAAATGGACAAACAGTATCCTGCGGTTGCGGGGGGGGGGGGACGAGAGGCTTCAGCAGGGAAAGGAGATTTAAATCCCTGCATAAGTAGGCTTACCATCTGTCCCGGAGGTCCCAGAACCCGCTTTTGAGTCTTTTAAAATTTTAAAACTTACCTTTTTTCCTGGTGGCGGCCATCTTGAATCTCACGAAATCTCGCAAGATCCAAAATGGCGGCGCCCAAATCTCGTGAGGGCATGAGGCAGTACAGTACTGCCTCATGTGCCCTTATGAGATTTGGGCACCGCCATCTTGGATCTCGTGAGATTTCGTGAGATCCAAAATGGCCGCCGCCAGGAAAAATGGTAAGTTTTAAAATTTGCTGCTGCTTCTGGGGGCTGGCGGTAGCTGCTGCTGCTGCTGGGGCCAGGGGGCTGCTGGCTGCTGCTGGGGGCTGCTGGCTGCTGCGGACTTGGGGCTGCTACTTGCTGCTCCTGCTGGGGCCTGGGGCCTGCTGCTGGGGGTTGCTGCTGTGTGATGGGGGCTGCTGCTTTGTGGGTTGTTGCTGTGGGCTGGGGGCTAAGCTGGGGGCTGATGATGGCAGCGGGGGCAGCGCAGATGGTGGTGGCCGCAACCACGGCTGGCAGCGCAGATGGTGGCATAAGAACATAAGAACATAAGAAGAGCCCTGCTGGATCAGGCCAAAAGCCCATCTAGTCCAGCTTCCTGTGTCACACAGTGGCCCCACCAGATGCCTCAGGGAGCACACGAGACAACAAGATACCTGTGTCCAGTCGCCACTCCCTTGCACCTGGCACAGAGAAAACCCACTTCTAAAACCAGGAGGTTGCTTATGGCTTGTAACCTGTGATGGTCTTTTCCTCCATGAATTTGTCCAAACCCCTTTTAAAGGCATCTAGGCCAGGTGCCATCACCACATCCTGTGGCAAGGAGTTCCACAGATGAATCACACGCTGGGTAAAGAAATATTTTCTTTTGTCTGTTCTAACTCTCCCTCCACTCAATTTTAGTGCGTGTCCCCTGGTTCTGGTGTTGTGCGAGAGGGAGAAGAATTTCCCTCTATCCACTCTCTCCATCCCATGCATAATTTTATAAGTCTCAATCATGTCCCCCCTCAGGCGCCTTTTTTCTAGGCTGAAAAGCCCCAGACGCTGTAGCCTTTCCTCGTAAGGGAGGTGCTCCAGCCCACTAATCATTCTGGTCGCTCTTTTCTGCACCTTTTCCAATTCAGCTATATCCTTTTTGAGGTATGGTGACCAGAACTGGACACAATACTCCAGATGTGGCCTTACCATCGATTTGTACAAAGGCATAATGATATTGGCCGTTTTATTCTCAATCCCCTTTTTAATGATCCCGAGCATGGAATTGGCCTTCTTCACAGCCGCCGCACACTGGGTCGACACTTTCATCGACCTGTCCACCAGGACCCCAAGATCTCTCTCTTGATCCGTCACAGACAACTCAGAACCCATTAGCGTATATGTGAAATTTTGGTTTCTTGCCCCAATGTGCATCACTTTGCACTTACTTACATTGAAGCGCATCTGCCATTTTGCTGCCCATTCTCCCAGTTTGGAGAGATCCTTCTGGAGCTCTTCACAATCCCTGCTGGTCTTTACCACCCGGAAAAGTTTAGTGTCATCCGCAAACTTGGCCACCTCACTGCCTATCCCCAAGTCCAGGTCATTTATGAATAAGTTGAAAAGCACCGGTCCCAAGACCGATCCTTGGGGCACACCGCTTTTCACCTCTCGCCATTGTGAAAATTGCCCATTGACTCCCACTCGCTGTTTCCTGGTCTTCAACCAGTTCCTAATCCACAAGAGGACCTGCCCTCTTATTCCCTGACTGTGGAGTTTTCGCAGGAGCCTTTCATGAGGGACCGTGTCAAACGCCTTCTGAAAATCCAGATATATAATATCCACGGGTTCGCTCGCATCCACATGCCTGTTGACCTTTTCAAAAAATTCTAACAGGTTTGTGAGGCAAGACTTCCCCTTGCAGAAGCCATGCTGACTCTCCCTCAGCAGAGCTTGTTCTTCTATGTATTTTAAGATTTTATCCTTAATGAGACTTTCCACCATCTTCCCTGGAACAGATGTTAGGCTGACCGGCCTGTAGTTCCCCGGGTCCCCCCTCCTTCCTTTTTTAAAGATTGGCGTGACATTAGCTATCCTCCAATCCTCTGGCACAGTGGCCGTTTTAAGGGACAAGTTGCATATTTTGGTCAAGAGGTCAGCAACTTCATTCTTGAGTTCCTTCAGAACTCTTGGGTGGATGCCATCCGGGCCTGGTGATTTATTGATCTTTATTTTGTCAATTAAGTCTGAGACGTCTTCTCTTTTAACCTCTATTTGACTTAATTCTTTAGTCAGGGGAGACCGTTCCGGCAGCGGTATTTGCCCGAGGTCTTCTGCCGTGAAGACAGATGCAAAGAACTCATTTAATTTCTCTGCAGTCTCCAAGTCCCCTTTTATCACCCCTTTCTCTCCCTCACCATCCAGCGGACCCACCGTTTCCCTGGCAGGTTTCCTGCTTCTAACATATTTGAAGAAGCTTTTATTATTCCCTTTTATGTTGCCTGCCATACGTTCCTCAAAGTCTTTCTTGGCCTCCCGTGGCAGAATGACAGCGGGGGGGGGGGGGGACAGGACAGGTATGTCAATTTAATTAATTAATTTGGCTAACTAAAATAAATAAATAATTAAAATTTTCATGCAAAAAATAAGATTTTTAAAATTAATTAATTAATTAATTGTGGGGGGGTCCCAGTTTAGAATGGAAAATCTGGTAAGCCTACCTAACAGTCCAATCCTGCCAAACTGCTCTCGCTCCGCTTGCCTAGGGTGTATCCATAAGGCATGTTTTCGTCACCCTGGGAGTAAGCGGCATCAGCACGGAGGCCGGCATCGCTTACTCCGCCGCCCTCCAGTCGCCGCACCAGCCAACACAGGTAAGATCCAAAAAAACACCTACTTCTGCTTCATTGACTACGCAAAAGCCTTTGATTGTGTGGATCACAACAAACTGTGGCAAATTCTTAAAGAGATGGGGGTACCAGACCACCTTACCTGTCTCCTGAGAAACCTGTACGCGGGTCAAGAAGCAACAGTTCGGACCGGCCATGGAACAACCGACTGGTTCAAAATTGGGAAGGGAGTACGGCAAGGCTGTATATTGTCACCCTGCTTATTTAACTTATATGCAGAGTACATTATGAGAAATGCAGGGCTGAATGAATCGCAAGCCGGAATCAAGATTGCCGGGAGAAATATCAACAACCTCAGATATGCAGACGATACCACCCTAATGGCAGAAAGTGAAGAAGAACTAAAGAGCCTCTTGACGAGAGTGAAAGAGGAGAGTGCAAAAGTTGGCTTGAAACTCAACATTAATAAAACTAAGATCATGGCATCGGGTCCCATCAATTCCTGGCAAATAGAAGGGGCAGAAATGGAAGCAGTAACAGATTTTACTTTTCTGGGTTCCAAGATCACTGCAGACGGAGACAGCAGCCATGAAATTAAAAGACGCTTACTCCTTGGAAGGAAAGCTATGGCAAACTTAGACAGCATAAAGCAGAGATATCACCATGCCAACAAAAGTTCGTATAGTCAGGGCGATTGTGTTCCCAGTAGCAATGTATGGTTGCGAGAGTTGGACCATAAGGAAGGCTGGGCGCCGAAGAATAGATGCTTTTGAACTGTGGTGCTGGAGAAGACTCCTGAGTGTCCCTTGGACTGCTAGGAGATCAAATCAGTCAATTCTAAATGAAATCAACCCTGACTGTTCCCTGGAAGGACAGGTACTAAGGCTGAAACTCAAATATTTTGGCCACCTAATGCGAAGAGAGGACTCTCTGGAGAAGACTCTGATGCTGGGAAAGATTGAAGGCAAAAGGAGAAGGGGAAGGCCAAGGATGAGATGGTTAGACAGCATCACCGATGCAACAAACATGAAAATGAGCGAACTCAGGAAGATAGTGGAGGACAGGAAGGCCTGGCGGGATATGGTTCATGGGATCACGAAGGGTCGGACACGACTTAACGACTGAACAACAACAACCAGCCCACGAATCATTCTGGTCGCTCTTTTCTGCACCTTTTCCAATTCTACTATATCCTTTTTGAGGTGTGGTGACCAGAACTGGACACAATACTCCAGATGTGGCCTTACCATCGATTTGTAAAAAGGCAGAATGATATTGGCCGTTTTATTCTCAATCCCTTTTTTAATGATCCCGAGCATGGAATTGGCCTTCTTCACAGCCGCCGCACACTGGGTCGACACTTTCATCGACCTGTCCACCAGCACCCCAAGATCTCTCTCTTCATCCGTCACAGACAACTCAGAACCCATTAGCGTATATGTGAAATTTTGGTTTCTTGCCCCAATGTGCATCACTTTGCACTTACTTACATTGAAGCGCATCTGCCATTTTGCTGCCCATTCTCCCAGTTTGGAGAGGTACTTCTGGAGCTCTTCACAATCCCTGCTGGTCTTCACCACCCGGAAAAGTTTAGTGTCATCTGCAAACTTGGCCACCTCACTGCCTATCCCCGACTCCAGGTCATTTATGAATAAGTTGAAAAGCACCGGTCCCAAGACCGATCCTTGGGGCACACCGCTTTTCACCTCTCGCCATTGTGAAAATTGCCCATTGACTCCTACTCGCTGTTTCCTGGTCTTCAACCAGTTCCTAATCCACAAGAGGACCTGCCCTCTTATTCCCTGACTGTGGAGTTTTCTCAGGAGCCTTTCATGAGGGACCGTGTCAAACGCCTTCTGAAAATCCAGATATATAATATCCACAGGTTCGCTCGAATCCACATGCCTGTTGACCTTTTCAAAAAATGTGTTGACCTTTTCAAAAAAGGTCCAGCCCCCCATGTCTGCAAGTGGTGTCTTAACTCTCTCTCTCTCTCTCTCTCTCTCTCTCTCTCTCTGTGTACTCAATCTCACTCAATACTATAAATACAGAAGATAAATAACTAGTAGCCTCTGGCCATGGCTTCACCTCGGGCTCAAAACAGCACCTTGGCCAGCTTCCTCCGGATCTCTTTGGTCCTGACAGCATAGACAATGGGATTCAAGACAGGAGGAATGAGGAGGTAGACGTTGGCCAGCAGGATGTGAGCCGAGGGGGCCACTGTGTGGCCAAACCGGTGAGTCAGAGAAGAAACTGCGATGGGAATGTAGAAGGCCAGGATGGCACAGATGTGTGAGGTGCAGGTGCTGAAGGTTTTGAGCCGGGCCTCCACAGTGGCCAAGCTCATCACTGCCCGGCAGATCAAGGCATAGGACATCCCAATGCAGAGGGAATCGAGGATGAGTACCAGGAAGCCAACTGTCATGCCGTAGATGTTGCTGATGGAGATGTCCTCACAGGAGAGCATCACCACAGCCATGTGCTCACAATAGGAATGTGCAATGACATTGCTGTGGTAGTAGGTGAACCGTCGGACAAGGAGCGGAAGAGGGGAGATATACAGGAAGCCCCGGAGAGTTGCTGCCAGCCCAATCTTGGCTACCACGGCATGGGTCAAGATGGCCTTGTGTCTCAGAGGGGCGCATATGGCCACGTAGCGGTCAAACGCCATGGCAACAAAGATGCCGGATTCAACGGTGGCAAAGGAGTGGACGATGAACATCTGGAGGAGGCAAGAATGGAAGCCGATTTCTCTGTTGTTAAACCAAAAGATGCTGAGCAGTTTGGGCAACGTGGAGGAGGAGAGGACCAGGTCTATGACGGCCAGCATGGCGAGGAAGAGGTACATGGGCTGGTGGAGGCCTGGCTCAGCCAGGATGACGAGCAGAAGGGCGCAGTTCCCCACCACCGCCACCAGGTACATGGAGCAGACGGGGATGGAGATCCAGGCATGGGCTGCTTCCAGCTGAGGGATGCCTGTGAGGGAGAAGGCGGGCGGGCTGAAGCAGGCGTTGTAGGCAGCCGGCATCTTCTCAGCACGCTGCAAGAGAGACCATCGCTCCGCTTGACTGGAAACAAATGGCAGGGGCAGAGTCACAGAAGCCATTTAGGACTGACACGGGGTCTCTGGCCCCCTCCGTCTCCAGGGCTGCTGTGTTACCTGCAGCCTGGTGCTCCGAGCTCCTCGCCTGTACAGTATTCCGACCTCCGGGTGCATGGAGAGGGCCGTCCCGCCTTGTTCTGCATTGGCTGCGCCTTGGAAGTTGAGGGCCATGAGACGGCTGAGAGAAGAAAGAGTGAGGTCAAGGGGTGACGCTGCCCTGGGTCTCCCATCATCCCCAGCCCTTGGGGTACTGCCCTGGGTCCCCCTGTCTGGCCTCAAGGCACCCACAGCTGGAGAGAGCACCCGGAGGGTCCAGGAGGTTCTCTGGAGACCAAGCTTGGACTACTCGGCCTGGTGACTTGTCCCTTTCTGGTAGCTTCCCTGTCCCAGGAACACAGAGACCACGTTCTGACTTACAAGGAAATTCCGAGGAACCCGCTGCAGGGAACGGGGTAGCATGTGCTCTGCTTTGAGATGTTGTTGTTGAAAAGTGGTGCATAAATGTTCTTAATTATCGGAATAGTTGCCAGTGCTGCTGGTTAGCATTTTTGTGGAAACTGCAGAGAGCAGTATGCCAGGAGGCAGAAGAGACCAACCCACCAACCCACAGAGTTCTGTAGCCTCACACAGTTGTTGACCCCCCACGATCATGGCCCAGAGTTTACTTGGTCCCGTTGAGTGTTCACAGCAACGCCCGAAAGTAAATAGTTTTTTAAAAAAGGGCTTCCCCCAATTTTTCTGGAATTATTTTGTGGAAATTAGACAGGTGAACCTATTTTTCAAAGATTTTTTCAGAGTTCTAGGGTCACCCCACTGACCCCCCCCAGAAGAGCAAAGACCACTGTTTTTAGGGAAAATGAGGCGCAGGAATTGGTTGCAGGTTACCCCCTCCTCACTGAAATTAGAAATGAAACTCTGGCTTTTTTTTCATGGCCAGGGCCCTGGCTTTTGAATCCACTTTGTTTGGAGCACCTCAGGTGCAGGGGAGTAGCTGTACACAGCTGTAAGCAGGAGCATCAGGCGTTGCTCAAAGCACTCATTGGCTTTATATGGGTAGCAGAATAGACCTATATGCAGCCATTTTCATCATATTGCATCATTTCCTATACTTTGTGAGTGGGTTTCTGGCTTTTTCTCATGGCCAAGACCCTGGCTTTTGAATCCACTTTGTTTCCAACAGCTCAGGTGCAGGTGATCAGTTTGGCAGAGCTGTAAACTAGGCGCGTTGCTCAAAACACTCATTGGCCCTTAAAGGGAACTCTAATGCTGTTCCTGTAAGTTGGCTGTTTGTTACTGGGTTTTTTCTATCCCCCCCTCCCCCAGGCTGAGCCTAGTTTATGTGGGCAGGGGGTGAAGGTTGGGGCACTAAGAATTCTGTCTCCAGCCTCAAACTGACTTTTTGCAGGCTTCTCCCAGGTAGCTCTGTTATACTGAATCTCTGCAGGATTTTTGCAGGCAGCTCAATGTAGATGTCTGGGGGGGGGGGGTTTCTTTCCCCCTTCATCAGGCTGAGCCTATCAGGGCAGGGTTGAAGGCTGGCCTAATAAGAATTATGTCTCCATCCTCAACTGACTTATTTCAAGCACAAGCACAATGACTGCAAGGTCATTCATTATATACTGATTTTTGCAGGCAGCTCAGTGTAGCTGCTTATTTCTGGGGGGGGGTCTTTCCCCACCCCTGGCTGAGCCCACCCTGGTGACATGGTATTTTTCCAGCAAGAAGTGCATTCAAGGGTCAGGAACTAGCCTCCAGCTATGTGGGAGAGGGTGGAGTAACAGCCTTTGTTGCTAGCGTTGCTGAGAGGGTATTTAAATTTTAAAGCCCACAGCACAAGCTGTCTCTGCAAACGAACTATCAAGAGCTATAAAAAATTATTAAAAAAAACCATTGGACTTGAAACTTGGGGTACACGTAGCTGAGACATACCCCTAAACACCCCTAAAGCGCAGGATCTGTGTGTAAAACACAACTATGTGTTTGTTGAGCATTTTCGTGCTGAACTCACAACTAAAGCTGCAGTTTTTCAAGAATTTGAAGGGCCATAAAAAAAAACCTTGGAGGAAGGGACTTGTAACTTGGGGTACACTTAGCTGAGGCATACCCCTAAACACCCCTAAAGCACAAGAGCTGTGTGTAAAACATAACTATGTGTTTGTTTGAAATCTTGTGTTGTCAGGTCTATGCTTTCCATAGGAATGAATGGACTAATTTGCTTAACCTTAAAATCCAATGAGTGGCAAATGCAACGCCTCTGCTACAGGTGTATGGAACACCTGGGAATTTTTTGGAAGGTGGTTATATCTCTTTGGGGTCCCTTAGACATGTTGAACACACTGACATTTGGGAATTCTGGGGAAATCATACCATGGGACCAAATGAGATCTGAAGCATTCAATGCTGTCCTCAGGGGGCAGAGGTACAGAGACACAGGCAGGGAGACAAAGTACAGGGAGAAAAACGGTGAACTGTGGAGCAAGGGCTAGGAAATGCAGGAGGGACAGAACGGTGCCTCTTCCTGCTTAACCGTATGCAGGGAGCACAGTGGTGGTGACTGTCATGCAGAAATCCTTGGTTCTAACTCCATTTTGATTTCTAGCTTCTTTGGTTTCTGAAATCCGCCTGCTTGCAGCAGAGCCCCAGTGATTGGCAGGTGTCCAAAGGCCTTGGGAGCAGTGGCCTGAGTGGCCCCGCTTGCCCCTTACCTGCATGGGAACCGCGACAGTGCTGCTTCTCCTAATTAAGTTCCCACACCTGCGCTAAACATCACGCGCTTCTCCAGTTGGGAGGGGGAGAGAGGAGTTCTGATGTCTCCTTCTGGAACCTTCGCTGGGAGTCAGCATCTGATTGGTCACCTCGCTCATGTCAATCACCTGACCCCAAAACCCTATTTAACTGTCTCCCCTGGGGAACCATTTTGAGTCCTTCTTTCTTCCTTCTCTAACTTCTGTTGGAGTCAGTCTTCCTGTCTGTTGCTCCTGATGGCCTGGTTTCAGCCCTGACATGGGCAGAGCCAGCCCTGCACCATCCCCGCTGGGATGGCCAACAACCCTTAGCATCTTGGTGAGTGCTAGGGAAATGTATTTAGCTAGGAGGAGTTATCTCTTTGTTATGTTTAGTCTGTTTCTGTCATACAGTACCTGAAACGTTATGCCAAATGTATTCAGCAGTTTTACTGCCTTGTAACTTTGATGTTCTACCGATGCCTTTTGCGTAGCGAGTTGCTTGGCATCTGCATATAAACCATTCTATTCTACCTGGGAGTGTTTCTTTGGAACCTGAGGCGTCTACGTCCTGGAAGCCTTTGAGCTTCGTCACGCTCTACCTGTGTGTGTTTCACGTCATGCCTCTGGCTGTCCCTTGTTCAGGGAAGCTCAGTTTGCACCACGGTCCACTCTGTGGCCCTCCAGAAGCTGAGATCTGGAGGAGTCAAGAGGTTATCTCAGCTGGTGGCAGTTCTACCTTTACTACCTCCTTGTTCAGGAGTGGAAACCCAAACCATAAAGGGACTCCTACTGCCTGAGGTTGCGTGGCCTTGTCTTGTGCTGGCAACTGAGGGGCTGGGACACAAACCCTTTATGACATGGAGTGATGATTCGCAGTCGCAGCCATTGGTGGCTGATGCCCCAACACCTTCGTGCTACGCCAGTAACATAGGAAGCAACAGTCAGTCTCCGTTGAAACCCAAACAGACAGGCTCAAACCTCATAAGAACATAAGAAGAGCCCTGCTGGATCAGGCCAAAAGCCCATCTAGTCCAGCTTCCTGTGTCACACAGTGGCCCCACCAGATGCCTCAGGGAGCACACGAGACAACAAGATACCTGTGTCCAGTCGCCACTCCCTTGCACCTGGCACAGAGAAAACCCACTTCTAAAAACCAGGAGGTTGCTTATGGCTTGTAACCTGTGATGGTCTTTTCCTCCATGAATTTGTCCAAACCCCTTTTAAAGGCATCTAG
Organism: Plestiodon gilberti rubricaudatus; assembly: GCA_026170595.1. Lineage (NCBI taxonomy): Eukaryota > Metazoa > Chordata > Lepidosauria > Squamata > Scincidae > Plestiodon > Plestiodon gilberti. The sequence goes on along the minus strand of JANXHW010000003.1, from coordinate 231,065,045 downwards.
GCCAGGTGCCATCACCACATCCTGTGGCAAGGAGTTCCACAGATGAATCACACGCTGGGTAAAGAAATATTTTCTTTTGTCTGTTCTAACTCTCCCTCCACTCAATTTTAGTGTGTGTCCCCTGGTTCTGGTGTTGTGCGAGAGGGAAAAGAATTTCCCTCTATCCACTCTCTCCATCCCATGCATAATTTTATAAGTCTCAATCATGTCCCCCCTCAGGCGCCTTTTTTCTAGGCTGAAAAGCCCCAGACGCTGTAGCCTTTCCTCGTAAGGGAGGTGCTCCAGCCCACGAATCATTCTGGTCGCTCTTTTCTGCACCTTTTCCAATTCAATTACCTCCTGACTGTCGTGAAAAATATGCAACAGCAGTCCACTTGGGACACAACTAGAGGCCGGGCCGTGGGAAGCTGGAGCCAGCGCAGTCTGCGGCGCTGCACTAAGCTCGTGCCCACACTGAAACGGAACCGTTTATTTTCTTCGGGAGAAGAAGCTGGTGACGCCAGCCTCTGTCCCTGTAGAGAGCTTGTCTAAAGCTTTGTGCCAAGTTTCAGACATTCTCATTCTGCACTTTCATGCGGAAAGTGACCACCATGTCAGTCACCACCACGACTTGCAGCTTCACGTCAAAATGGCCACAGGTGGTGCCTCTTGCATTCCATCGCTTCTGCGCCCACAGCTCACCTCCCCCCCCCCCCATATCCCTGTGTGTCTGATAGAGGCATCAACTGAGGGTAACACTTCATCATGCATCTGATGAGGTAGACTCTGGTCCACAAAAGTGTATGCAGCATCAGTGCATTGGTGAAGTCCTCCAGATGCTACAGCACTCTTTACATAAGAACCTCAGAAGAAGAGCCCGGCTGCTGGATCAGACCAAAGGCCCCTCTAGTCCAGCTTCCTGCATCTCACACTGACCCCACCAGATGCCTCAGGGAGCACACAAGACAATAAGAGACCTGTATCCTGTCACCACTCCCTTGCATCTGGCATTCAGAGAGAGCCTATTACTTAGACCAGGAGGTTACTTATCCCCATCATGGCTTATAACCTGTGACAGACGTTTCCTCCATAAATCTGTCCAATCCCCTTTTAAAGGCATCTAACGCCACACGCCACAGACTGGTACAGCTACCCCTCTGAAAGCAGATATCATAGGGAATGTAGCACAATCCCAGATCATGACATGGTAAGGAAGATCTCTGGTTGTCAAGGGCCTCAGTCTGAGCATAGTAAATAATAATCCAGCCTCCGTAGGAATGGCCAAACATTTGGCTTACCTTACCAGACTGCGCAGCCAGCAGTTGTCCCTCTGACTAAAGTGTTGGCACCGTCCCTCTTCAAACGGTTCTTATGCTGCGTATTTCTGACACCTCGAGGGAGGGATCCTGTAGCCCAGCTGGGGCTTGGGGCAATTAAGCGGCTCTTGGGTTCCAAACCTCAGGGCCCCAACATGACCTAAAAATACAGTATTGCTCATAAGAACATCAGAAGAGCCCAGCCACTGGCGTCGCTGGAGGTTGGGCGGAAAGCTAAGTTCTGCAGCATTCCACCCCACCCTTACTCTCCTGCAAGAGGCGCCCTGCCCCCTCGTCGTAGGAGCCCGTCAGCGGAGAGAAAGCAACGCGCAGGAGAGTCCCTGCACGTTGCTTTCTCTCCGCTGACGGGCTCCTACGACGAGGGGGCGGGGCGCCTCGTGCAGGAGAGTAACGGTGAGGTAGAAAGCTGCAGAACTTAGCTTTCTGCCCCACCTCCAGCGACGCCAGTGAGCCAAGCTGCTGGATCAGGCCAAAGGCCCACCTAGTCCAGCTTTCTGCATCTCACAGTGGCCCCACCAGATGCCTCAGGGAGCACACAAAACAACAAGAGGCCTGCATTCTGTCGCCACTCCCTTGTATCTGGCATTCAGAGATAGCCTACTCCTACAACCAGGAGGTTGCAGATACCCATCATGGCTAGGCTTACCATATTTTTCAAACTTCAAACCAGGACACCCCCCCATACCCCCCCAAGGTAAATAATTAATTAATGTCAAAGCAACGAAAAAGCAAGGCCAAAGAACCACAACCAATCGTAAAGCACAACGAAAAAGCCATCAGAAACAGCCCAAACCAACCACAAACTACCCTCCACCACGAAAAAGCAATTCTAAACCACAACGAAAAAGCCATCAGAAACAGCTCAAACCAACCCCCAACTACCCTCCACCACGAAAAAGCAATTCTAAACCCCAACGAAAAAGCAGAAAAAACAAGCATAAATGTCACAATAAAGCAGAAATCCACATAAGAAATCCTTTTAATGACTAAATTATCGAAGAAAGGGGGCGCAAAGCGCGTCCGGTTTTTTAAAATAATTAATTAATAAAGTAAAGGGGCGCGAAGCGCGCCCGAAATTTTTTAATAAATAATTAATTTTTAAATAATAAAGTAAAGGGGGCGTGAAGCGTCTCCTCTTGCCGCGCGAAGCGCGTCCGAAATTTTTAAATAATCAATTAATAAAGTAAAGGGGGCGTGAAACGTCCCCTCTTGCCGCGCGAAGCGCGTTCAAAATTTTTAAATAAATAATTAATATTTCTATTAAAAATATATATTTAAAAAATACGCTTACCTGGTCGCTGGTCACTGGTTGATGGTCGCTGGTTGGTGGTCGCTGGTCGGCCCGAGATTGAGAAGCAGGCTGTGCCTCCCAGCGGCTCCATGCAACACGGGCAAGAAGCAGGCTGTGCTTCTCCCGGTGCCGCTGGTCTCGCAGCCGCACCGGGAGAAGCACAGTGCTTGCCCGTGTTGCGCGAGCCTGCTAGAGGCTCGTGCTGGCCGGGCAAGCAGGCTGTGCTTCTCCGGTCTCCCAGCGGCACCGCATGGAGCCGCTGGGAGACCGAAGAAGCACAGCCTGCTTGCCCGGCCAGCGCGAGCCTCCAGCAGGCCCGCGCAACACGGGCAAGCACTGTGCTTCTCCCGGTGCCGCTGACGACCGGGAGAAGCACCCGCTCGCCGCGCCGCCATCTTTTTTTAAAAAAAAAAAATTCAAACTTCCCGGCATCTTGGGTCACGAAATCTCGCGTGATCCAAGATGTCGGCGCCCAAATCTCGTGAGGGCATCATGCCCTCACGAGATTTGGGCGCCGACATCTTGGATCACGCGAGATTCCGTGACCCAAGATGCCGCCCGGTAAGTTTAAAATTTAAAAAAAAGATGGCGGCGCCCATTCGTCCCCCGGGACACGACCGGGAATCGGGTCCAATTTCCGGGACTGTCCCGGCGAAACCGGGATGAATGGTAAGCCTAATCATGGCTTGTCACCTGAGATGGACTTTTCCTCCATCAATCTAATTGATCGTCGACTGTATTTTTACTTTGTCCCTCTTAGAAGGGAGTTCACGGCACCCGCAGAGTAAGTGACACTGAGGCCGATGCTGCTCACTCTGCTGCAGACGAGGCCCCAGATGCAGGTAGGTCCTGCGCCTGGTAGCGGGAGGGCAGGGGAGGGTGTGACGGGCCGGCCAGGCCAGGGACAGGGGCAGTCCGCTGCTACTCAATGCCCCTTCTCAGGCCTGGCCAGCCTTACAGCAGCCCCTCAGGTGTGTGCCAGCGAAATAGCTGGCGCACATCTGAGGAGGCCCATTGGGTCACTGGGGCTTACAGGTGTGCCCCAGCTCCTCCGGCATGGGCCCGATCCCGCGCCGGACTTGGTGCACAGCAGGATTGGGCTGCCCGAGAGGGAGAGAGACTGGGGGCTCAAACTGGTGACACTCTTCCATCGCCACTGTGCAGCAGGCCCACCTCTCCCAGCAGCGCAAGGAGCAGACCTCCCTTCGGAGGCTGATGCTGTCCCTGGGAGCTCCAAGACGGAGGCGGCGGCAGCAGCAGCAGCAGCAGCAGTCCCTTCTCTTCTTCCACGCGCCGCGCCGGCAGCTCCGTCCCGGCTGCCAGCTTCTCTTCTTGGCTTCTGGCGCAGGCTCTGCCAGACCAGGTCCGCTCCTTGTTCAGAATCTGCCAGCTCCCCCTGCCGCCCTTATTCAGAGGGGGAAGGAATCCCCCACCCCTTGGCCCCTCCTCTCAGGTCGGCGTGCTGTGCCTGGGGGTCCCTGAGGGTGGAGGATTCAAGGAGGGTCTACTCTGGCGCCACCAACGTTTGTTGTCCATGCCAAGCAACTCGCTAAGCGTCACCTCAGGGCCTGGCTCTAGCGCCCTCTTCAGGCACAATATCAAATCCTCTCTCGCCACAGTATTTAAATCTGTTGCTGTCTGTCTTAAGCACTGTGCAGAACTGGCAGCAAATGTGAAGGGGGGGGGGGAGAGACGGTGCATGCTGGGCCAGTTATGCATCCAGTTGAATGACGTGCAGAGAGCTCTTTCCACATGATCAGGAACACACATGCTTTATGGAAACATTTAACTGAGGGCGTTGTCCTGCACCCCCCCCACACACACACACATACACACCATAACGTCTGTGCATGACTCTATAGTGACACCCTGTGCGACCCCCAAGGTAGACCCCCAAGGTCTACAGTTGGTGTTACCCGGTGCAGTAACTCATGCTGTCACCCCCATTAACTTTATTTTGTTATATAACAGGTCACCCAACAAATCAGTAACCAGTAAAAACCAGTGGCCAACTTGGTGACACTCACACAACTGAATCAGAGTTCTAGCATTAGCTCTGATACATGGAAATGAGAACTGACTCATACCTGATTGGTTCCATGCTGTGTCATAACAACACCTCATTGGCTCTCGGAACAATCATTCTCATTGGTCAGTTTTGAGTTAAGGTAATCCACTTTTTGTTACACAAGGCAGTTGTGTTTTCTTTTTCCAGTTATTTGGCCATAACCTTTGACAAAGGCCCCAGCCCCATTGCTCAGCTGGCCCCAAACCAAGCAGCCTTAGGAAGGACTTTGCCATTCCGGCCCCAGAGGGCACCGGCCAGCATCCCTGAGCCAGGCAGCCTCTGGAGATGGGCACTGACTCCCCCCCCCTGGCCCTCGCATGCCTTGGGGTGCTCACCGGATCCCTGCTCCTACTCCCAGGCCCACAGGCCCAAACTGGCAAAGCTGACAACACCGCCCCTCAGGAAACAGTCTGTCTGGGGTAGGCGAAAAAGCTTCCCACCAACTGCCCATCAGGGGAAAAGCAGAAAATTTCCACCCGTGCCCAGAAAGCAACCAACCAATCTCAGACTGTCCCTGGGGTGGGCAGGGTGCGCGCCGCGCAAGCGGCAAGCTGAAGAAGGCGCTGCGAAAAAAAACACCGCTGGCCGAGGGAGGTCCTCCTGGGTGCCCAGCATTCACCCTCAGGTGCCACTCTTCCCTGGCCTGGTGTGAAGGCGGCACCTGAAAGCCGAGATGCCCCTGAACAGGGAGAGGACAGATTGAGGGAGGAAGAGGAGTCCATCGCAGGCGACAAGCCAGGATGATGGTGTGCAGCCTCCGGGTTCCAGAGGCAGCCCATCTCTGACTGCCAGGTGCCAGGGAGTGACGACAGGATACGGGTCTCTTGTGGTCTTGTGTGCTCCTGGAGGCACCTGGTGGGGCCACTGTGAGATACAGGAAGCTGGACTGGATGGGCCTTTGGCCGGATCCAGCAGCTGGGCTCTTCTGATGTCCTTAAGAGCTGACCATACAAAGCCCACCATTCTGAGTGACCAGCGACAAGCCTGTCTCCCCCCTTCATGAACGGTGTCAGCCGTCAGCCAAATCAGGGGCAGCCCCAGAGTTCTGAAGCCCTTCGAGGCCACAGTGGCTCCTTCCCCCCCCCCCATTTCAGCGCACAAGTGTGTCACTGCACAGGCACACTCAGGCAGCCCGACCGGCCCCACAACGCCTCCCTGGCTGGGCTGTGTGGAGAGATGCTGCAGGGCCCCCTCCGGTCCCTGCTGATTCCAACCGTGCTCCTGGCTGCCCTGGCCCTGATGTTTCGCTGGGGGGTGGGGGGGTGGACAGCAGGGAATGTGAAGGAAGGAAGGAAGGAAGGAAGGAAGGAAGGAAGGAAGGAAGGAAGGAAGGAAGGAAGGAAGGAAGGAAGGAAGAGCTCCGTTCCCCGGCTGCTGCTCCTTCTCAGCACCAACAGCCCTCTCCAGTCTGGGGCAGGCAAAAAAACTGGATTCCCTGGGCAAATCCAGAGTAAAGCAAAAACTTTACTCTAATCGCCCCCCCCCCAGGGGCAACCAGCCAAGCAACAGACTGAGCTTACGCCAGAGGCTGGGGGGGGGGGGTCCCCAAGGGCAGGAAAGGAATGGCGCTGGCCTGCAGTCCGCCGGCTTCCCGATCCCCCAATCACTGCCTGGTAAGCAAACCACATGCGCTGGGGGCGGAATTGCGCAAGATAAGCTCCGCCCCATGTTCATGCAGGCGGAGCCACATTCTCTTCACTGTTCTCCCCCCCCCCTTCTCTGCTGTCTCCCTCACTATCAAATACACAGATTGAAGTTCCTTGGGGCGGGGTGGGGGTGCGACTTGTTTGTTTGCTTGACTTATATACTCAGTAAAGGGCCTCGCCATGCACATTAACCCAAAACGAGTCGCGGCAGAAGCGGTGCGGCTGACAGGCAGTCCATGTGACCATTGGGCTCTCCCACATCTTGAAACTATGATCCAGGCTTCTGTCCTTTGCCACTCATGAGAACCAAATGCTTCTTTCTGGCCATCGTCTGCTTTGTGACATCACTTCCTGCCCTCAGGAGGCGCCAGGAATGCTCTTCCTTCGGCCCACTGCATGGAACGCGGCGTTTGACACCCCTGTTTTAGACTATTTCTGCAAAGTATGAGGATCGTTTGTGCCTTCGTGGCCGTGCTTTGTTTTTCTCACCCTGGCTGCCTTCTGGGGAAATGTCTGTTCGCTGTGGGAGGCTGGAGGCAAAGGCAGCCGGCGGCCAGAGAGTTTGTCCCGCACCTGCTGCTCAGAGGCCTCCCCAAGGAAGGAGGAGTCCGGCAGGCCTTGTTTACCTGCTGCGGCTGTGAACAGCGCGGCCCTAATCGATGCCTGCTGGACAACTTGGCCGCCGGGGAGGGAGGCCGGAGCCCAGTAACGAGGCCCTGGGCACTTTGCCTCCTTCGCCAGGCCCAGGGCTTCTCGCCACCTGTCATGCCCCCGGCCTTGGGGCTCCAGGGCCTCCTCTGGCAACGTTTGCATCACCTGCGCCTGCTGCAGCCTCTCGCCACAACAGCCTGAGCCAGAATTCCAGTGCAGAAACGTCACGATCCTGACAGGCCCCCGTAGTGGGGGGGGGGTGGCAGACAGCAAAGACTCGTCGGGATGAGAGGCTGGCAGCACGCGCTCCAGGCGGGGTCGGAACAAGAGCCACACCAGTTCCTTGGAAGGAAGGCACGCGTGTCGCACCAGCGCTTCCCTCCAAGGAAGGGTCCTTAGGACGGGGCTGTCACGGCCCGTGGCTTGCGCCTTGACGTGGCCCTTTGCCAAGCGTACAAAACAACCTGTTCCAGGTGACCGAACAGCTTCACATGGGCCATCAAGTCTTTCAAATGCTGGGTGTGAGCTTTCAGGTGACACAGAAAACCTCTTCAGGCACAGATGCTCAGATGAAAAGATACATGTTACTTTTCATAGCAAGGAAGCAAGAAGTCACTTAATGCAGGCAGGCCCTACGGGTAGCAGTTTGACTCGGGTGTGTGTGTGTGTGTGTATCTGCTTCGCAATCTCACCACCTGCAACGTCTCGCCCAGTGATGATGACAGTTTCACCATTGCTCTCTGTCGCTATGCATGCGCACGCGCGCACACACACACACACACACACACACACACTAACTCCACAGTAAACGTACTGCACTCCACTTTGAGCCTATGGAAAAGCAGGTTATAAACCTTCCCAATAAACAGAGAAATGACCACACTGGGAAAGTTCACCGTCCTGCTCCGTCCGTCAAGTTACACGGGTCAAGTGGCCACCAGGTGATGCAGCTCGTGTCGCCAAGGAAACAGGGCCGAGGGGAGCAAACCGTCTCCTGGTGAGGCCTGACGCCGAGGGCCATGTTGAGGGCAGCGCAGGAAGTGGGCTTGCTGGGCTGGTGCTCACTGCTGACCCTGTAACACGCGTCCTGTTCAGACATTAGATGAACATGTGGGGAGGGAGGGGCAGATCCGGTGTGTCAACCTCCACATGTCCGTGTGAAGGGCTAACAAAAGAGTGTCCAGGCCCCCCATGGGTGGGGGCCGCCGCCGCCACACCCCTCACAGCCGCCACATGCCCCGCCCCTGGGAAGCGTAGCACGCCTCCGTGCACGTGGACATGCCCCCCAGCGCTTTTTGGTTCCTTTTTGGAGCCAAACGAGTGCAAGGGAGGGTGGGAGGACCAAACTGCAGCCATTCTCGGCTGCGAAGAGGACGAGGAAGCGACAGGGCAGCAGGTAAGACCGGCCCACACCCTGGGGCCCACCGCCCCAATCGCCCCCGATGGTGCGACACCTCTGAGGGCTGAAGTCCCAATTGCCAGAGCCGGCCGAAGGGGAGGCTGCACCCGCCACCCACCGCCACCCCACTGCCTTGGGCTTCAGTGGCCGAGGGGCGATGCGCTGTGGCCTGAGTGCGCATGTGCCCTGCTGCTGCTGCTGCTGCCGCCACCACCGCCACCACCTCCTCCTTGCCAGCCCAGTCGCTTCACCCAAGCTGAGCAAGGAGAAAGGGAGGCGAGGGCCGAGCCACACTCCCCTCGCCGTGCTGCTCCTTCAAGACACAGGCTGAGCGGAAGGAACGTGCTGGGAGCAGAAGAAAGAGCCCCCCCCCCAGCGGGCTCCTGGGTGCCTTAAGAAGAGATTGGCAGGAGCCAGCAGGCGGGGGGGGCGAAGGGGTCGCTCCCTCGGGAGGCAGGGCAGGGCGACAGATCAACCCCCCTTTGCTCATGTGTAGAAGCCAGAACATGAAAATGAGCGAACTCAGGAAGATAGTGGAGGATAGGAAGGCCTGGCGGGATATGGTTCATGGGATCACGAAGGGTCGGACACGACTTAACGACTGAACAACAACAACAACAGAAGCCAGCACCGGAACAGGACTGCCGCGGGCGTCTCCATGCAGCACTGCGGCCACAACTGCTTGCAGTGCTGCTGCTGCTGGCGGAGGAGGTGGGCTGCCAGTGAACGTCAGAGGAGGAGCCCTGGCGGATCAGGCCCAGGGCATATCCAGTCACCCTCCTGCATCTCACAGTGGCCCACCAGGTGCCTCCGGGAGCACACAAGACAGCAAGTGATCAGGGTCCCAGGGGGCTCTGACCTGGCCTGAATGCGGCCCCCTGGCTGTTGGTGCTGGGCCAAGGAGACACGCAGCGGGCGGCTGAGGAGACAAGAGAAACAGGAAGTCCACATTCCATCTGTGGCAGCTTCCCTGCGTGGATCGGGGCCCTCCAGCTGCACAGGCAAGCCTGCCCTTCCACTCTGCCCAGGCTTGCAGAGAGCAGGTGCCGGACAGGGACAAGGGGCGGAGCCAGCTAAAAACGGCCTGGCGGCTTTGCTCGCTCACTTTGCGCTGGGTGCGTCCCACGCTTCTGAGTGGTGCCGCCCACGTGCCCAGGGGCAGCCAGCTGGAGCAGTGGCATCGGGAGGTGTACTGGAAAGCCTGCAGCCCAGACGGCTGTGCAGGGGAGGGACAGAGTCGGAGACAATTCGCCAGGTAGTTTTGTCGGGTGCCTTGTGCTCAAGCCGGCTAATGGCGAAACGTCGCTTGGAACGCCTTGTCAGTCGCAAAGCCAGGTTGCGTGAGGGGCACATGCCAGGAAAGCCAGGCGAGGTGGATGAGTGGTGGCGTGCGGGATCCAGGCACTGCCGCCGCAGATTCAGGCCCACGTTGCGAGACCCGGAGGGGACCCCAGGACCAGCTAGTCCAACCCCTGCCTGGCTGAGGAGGCAGGACCCCCGCAACGCACACAGGTGGGCATGTGCAGGGGGGCCACAGGAGGCCCTGGAGAAGACCAGCCAAGTCGCGGATGAGTCTGACTCGGGAGGGAGGGAAGGAGGAAGGGAGGGAGGCGCTGTTGGGCACCAGCAGTGAACACAAGCCAAAGGTCTCCTCCTCCCAGTCATGCCAGGACACGTCTTCTTCGCCTGCAGCAGCCCCAAAGACCCAGCAGGCTGGGAGGCCGACTGACAGTCCAGGGGCCGCAGCCCAGTGGGGCCTCGGAGGGCCGATGCCGCCCGGGACTTGTGCTCCTGCCAGCCACACCTGTGTCGTCCCCAGCAGCAGCACCAGGGCGCTGGGGCTGCTGAACTGGACCCAGTGGAGGGAGAGGGGTGGGGAGCAGGCGGCCGCCCTGGTCTGTCCTGATCTTCCCACACCACCGTTTGACCACTCCTGGGTGACCTGCCTGCGAATTGCAACGCGGCCCCCGGTCGGAGGAGAAGAGAATGGACCACCGCTGCCCCCTACCCTGGCCCAATACGCTGCCCAGGACCCCGTGCAAAGGCTCACCAGAGGCAGTGCGGAGCAGGCAACGGTGGTGGGTGCAAATCCTCCTCCGCAGGACCGTTCCAGTGCACAGGAGGGCTCACCTCTGTCTCTGGGCCTGGGGGCCTCGTGCTTTCCAAAAGAGGGGGCTAGGCAGAGAGCAGGAGGGTGGGAGGGAGGCTGAGGGGGAGCAGCAGGGTACCACTGGGGGCCCTGGAGAGCTCCCCCCACCTCTGCATGGATCATTTCAGGCATGAATGAGTTTGGCACCTGTCATTCCACACCCATCTCAGGGGCTGGTCATGCCCTACAGGAGGGAGGGAAGGTGTATGGGGGGGGGGTTGCCCATAAACAGAGTCTGATCATATTGTGAAACTTGGGGTGACCCAATGCTTATGGGGTCAGGAACTTTGACACACACACACACACCCGCCGCCTCTCTCTCTCCCACCCTCCTGCTCTCTGCCTGGCCCCCTCTTCCTTCCCCTCCTCTGGACATTGTTCGTTGACCCTTCCAGAGCGGTGTGCAAAGTAGCAGGTTACCCCCCTGCCCCTCCTGCTGCCTCTCCCCCTCCCCCCTCCAATCGGCCTGGAAGGGAGGGAGGGAGGGAGGCAGAACACAGCGCCTGATTGGAGGAGGAACTGTGGTCGCTCCAGGCTCCCCCCCCCCGGCTCTTCTTGGGGCGGGTCCCATCCTGCAGTTGCAGAGGGTCCCAGCTCTCGACTCCGTGAAGCAGCAGGCCAACATGCTTGAAAAAGGTCTTCGGAAATCAACACACACACACACACACACACAGACACACAGACAGACAGAGAGAGGTCTTTTTCTCTCTTTCTTCCCAAGTACAAACCAGACTGGTTGTACAAACCAGGATGGAAAGCAAAAAATTAAACCACACTGCCACCTGGTGGGTTAATGAAAAAAGTAATTACAGTATTTTTAAAATGGGCAGAAGCCTAGCAATACATGGAATACAGCCTGCAATGAATGTACAGACCAGTATTTGGAAAGCTTGACACTGAACAATCAGTGAAGGGGAACAGAAACTGCTTGCATCCAAATACACAGAGCGCGCCCGCACATTTTTATTTATTTATTTATTTTAACCCGGAATTAATTAATGAAATAGTGGGCAGGCAGTGGGTGGGCAGTGCTGCTGTGCCTTGCCTGCGTCGTGCCCACCGTGCCTTGCCCGCCATGCTGTGCCCGCCTTGCCGCCGCCTTGCCTTGCCCGTGCCGCCGCCATGTCCCTGCAGCCTCCTCCACCGCCGCCATTTTGAAAATGTAGACACTTACTCGGGCACCGGCATCTTGGATTGCGAAATCTCACGAGATCCAGTTCTCGTGAGGGCATGAGTCTCAGGAGTCTCGGCGCCCGGGTAAGTGTCTACATTTTCAAAATGGCGGCGGCTTGCCAACCGCCCGGAAAACATTCCGGGACTGTTCTGGGACCTGAGCCAGATTCTGGTACGGTCCCAGAAATTCCGGGACAGATGGTAAGCCTAAGCTTACAAACTATAAAACACAGCAAATCAAAGAAACCAATGTGTCAAAATCCCAGCTTCAAATTTAGTTTGCAACTGCTGCAACTATAGCAATCCATTTTCATGGATTTCAAAGTGCTCTAAGAGCCCTGTAACCTTAGCTTGGCGCCAAAATGCCAGCAACGCTGGCAGGGGTGAGGCGAACTTCCCTGGAAGAAAAGCTCCCCAACTTCAGTGCCACCACAGAGAAAGCCCTGCCTCACCTGCCACAGGTCAGACTACGGAAGCAGACGAGCCAGGGCCTCTCAGAAGGCTCAACGTATGAGCAGAGTTAAGTGCGCACTTGCAGTCCTGCAGGTCACCTGGGCCTATTAGGACTCTGGAGGACCAGCACGATGGATGGGGTCCGGAAACCGACTGGGAGCCAACAAAGTTGTGGCCCAGATGCTGTTCCCAGGTGCTCCAAGGTGCACCACCACCAGCCAACTCCCGGAGCCGGTTGCAGTTTCCAGACATGTTTTAGAGGCAGCCCCATCAGGGCTTCTCAATCCCTTCCTGGCCGAGAGCCACCTTCGACACCACTCTCCTGCTGCGTACCACCGGAAGTGACTGACAATGACATCATCGCCAGTTATGTCTGGGTTTTCAGAGGCCAGAAAACGTAGGTAGGAGGCTCTAGGCGGGTGGGAGGGCCCTTCTCAGCGTTCCCGAGAGGCTCGGCCACAGGCAGGAGCCTCTCGGGAGCGAAAACATGCCGCCAAAAAGCCACATTGGCATGGGGTTCCGGTGATCCGAGTACCACTAGCAGTTGGCCGAAGTACCACTGGCGGTACCAGTACCACTGGTTGAGAAACCCTGAGTAGAGCACACTGCAGGAGCTCAGACTTGGTGCTCACTGGAACTGCAGTTTACTGTTCAGCTATAATAATGCAACAGAGAGTTTTTATAAGAGAACCTGTACAAAGCTTTAATCTAGCATGAGATTAAGCTGGAGGCAGGTGTCTGGTTTTGAAGCAGACAGGAATGCCAAGGCCTAAATGGTGGTGCTGAGAGCCTGGCCTGGTGAAAAGGCAGGTGTTTGGGACAGAAAAACGTGCCCTCGGAAAACCAAGAGAAGTTTTTTTCCCCTCTGGTCTAGAAGTCCAAGCAGCAACTGGAGGCCTAGAGGGAAGACGGGCTCATTGCTGAACGTGCTCAGTGGAAAACTGGCCCCTTGGAGGAGGTGGCGGCAACTGTGACAACAGCCAGCTAATGGAGCCAGCTGCGTCCAGGCCAGGGGGGGGGGGGGAGAGCGGCCTGCTCACCTCGGGGCTGCCCAGGCCGGCGCTAATCAGGCCCGCAGAGACATCACCGTCGTCCTGCTCATTAATGCTAATTGCACTTCGCGGCCATCGCAGCACCACTGGGAAGGGAGCCGAGTGGAAAAGGACAGAAAGAAAAACAGTCGCAACTCCAGAGACCGTCTAACTTTGTCAAGTTCTGAGGTCAGGCAAAAGGCAAAAAGAAACCGGCTGCCCGGTGCTGAGCTCTCTCCTCTTGGCAGGCCGGCAGGCAGGCAGGCAGCCAGGCCGGCCTCCGCTTCCCACAGGGCGGCAGGGGGTCTTGGCGAAATGCTCCGTTGTGATCCTGAGGGCAGGACCTGACCGCCAACCTGGCAAACGGTGCACCCTGGGAGAAAGAAAGTGGTGGACGCCCGGCCTCCACGCCGGGATTCGTAGTAGGCAAGCTGACAAGTCACACCACTGATAGGACCTGCTTCCGCACGGAATGGTGCGGTTATATGATCGTATTTAGCAGGTCTTCTTTTATTTTGTTTCTCTGAGTTGGACCCTTGGTGCACCTAGAGCAGGGGTTCGGGTTCCCAACCTTTGTTGCCAAGTGTACCACCTGCCACGGTCAATTTTTCAGAAATACCACCTGCGCCAATAAATAAGTAAATAGATAGATTTGTAAAGACTGTTTTAAAGAACCCCCCCAAAGCCCCAACAATGTGGAGTAGGGAAGGGGAAGCGGCAGCAGGCAGGGCAGGGCAGCAAAGGGGCTGCTTATTTAACCCCCTTCCCCATCACCTTTGTTATGTTTCTAGCCTGTGTCTTGCTGGAACCAAAGGGCTGCTGCTGCTTCTGTGCTTTTAACCAGCACAGGATCAGACAAGCCGCCTGAATGAGGCTCAGCCAAATTAACAGGAAGCAGGAGGAGCGAACGTTCAGCCGAGCCTCTCTACCCTTCAGGCGGCTTGTCTGCTCCTGTGCTGGTTAAAAGCACAGAAGCAGCAGCAGCCCTTTGGTTACAGCAGGGGTCTCCAGACTACAGCCCATGGGCCAAATCCGGCCCGTGAGCCAATTTTATCTGGCCCATGGCAGACCAGTCAGTGCCACCCACGATGGCCTCCAGCTCCCCCTGCCGGCTACCCACACCTACCTGTAAAGGCCATGGGAGCCTGCGGCAGCCAGCGAGAGACTGAAGGAGGCTGCGGCGGCAACCGGCAAGCAGCTCCCCGATGGCCACTCATGTCTGCTTGTGCCTGGAAGGGGCGGGGCCACCTGCTCATTTCTGTCTCTCTGTCTGTCCTTCGTCCGACCGCAGCTCCCAGCCAGCCCACCTGCTGAGGCAGGGACTGCAGCCCGCCGACCAGGCCAGAGGCCAGGTGGGCCAGCTTGGCTAGTCTTGACCCCTCCGGTCAGAAAGGCGGGTGAGCGCCCCCCCCCCCAGTTACTTCAGGCGGGAGCGCTGAGCTGCTTGTCTGGGCTGCTGTTGGTTCTGACATGCAGAGGGTCAGCCTGTGTCTTGTGTGACTTGCCCCAGTCTGGAGGTTAGGATGAGAAAACGGCAGGAACGGATGTGTCGCCCCCCCCCCTCAGCAGCAGCAGGGCCACGTCTCATGAGTTGTATCAGGAGTGAACTGTTTTCCATTTGTCTTTGATTGCAAGACCTGTTTTTTCTCTTGCCACTGGTACCTGGTTTGGTTTCGCTCACGGTTCTCGCAAGGCCTGTCTTGTCACACGCAGTCCTGTTTTTATCCAATTGCAAGTGTAATTCAATGCAAGTGCCACCTCTATCGCAAGTTAGGGGAGTGGCAACGCGTGGGCGAGCCTTCTCTGCCGTGGCGCCACAACTGTGGAACTCCCTGCCAGGGGATCTGAGAACCACCCCCTCCCTCATGACTTTTCGGCGAGGGCTCAAAACGTTTCTGTTTCGTCTGGCGTTTGGGTGATGGGTTGTGGTCTGCCTCCTGTATCTCAAGATGCTCTGCCATGCTGCTTCTCTGCTCCATACTGTCGCCCCCACCCCAGTGGATTTTATTGTTTTTAAAATTGTTTATGTACGGTTATGTATCGTTTAAACTTTTTTTTAAGTTATGTATTTTAATTTCTGTTGTAAGCCGCCTTGGGCATTTGCCTTGGCATAGGAAAAGGCGGGGTATAATTTTTTAAAAAATAAATAAATAAATCTCTTTTTCCCTTTTGTTTGACATTTTATCTTTAATGAACTATTTTTGCATGTGAAACAGATCTTAGCAGATGACAAGCTAACACCCCGCCCTGTGACGAGGCAGCGTGATTCTAGGCTGCATCAACAGAAGAAGAAGATCCAGATTGCCAGAAGTAACGGCATTGCTGTCTTCTGCTTTAGTCAGACCCCACCTGGAATATTGTGTCCAGTTCTGGACGCTGCCGCAGTTTCAGAGGGACATGGACAAACTGGAGCAGGTCCAGAGCAGGGTGACGAGGAGGGGGAGGGGGCTGGAGACCACAGCCCCCCGACGAAGACAGGGGGAAGGAGCTGGGCATGTTTCGTCTGGAGAATTGACAGTTGAGAGGGGACAGGACAACTATTCTGAGGGGCTGCCTGTCGCATGGAACAGATTGGCTCTCAGTTGCTAGTTTGCACCTGGGCAAATGAGTTCACATTACAAGGAAGATGTTGATTAAATGTTAGGAAGAGCTTCCTGGTGCTACAAACTGCTTGGCAGTGGAACAGTCTGCCTTGGAAGGTGTTGGGGTCTCCATCGCTGGAGGTCTTGAAGCAGAATCTGGACCACTGTCTGTCAGGGGTTGCCTGGCAACCTTCTTCTTTAATCTACACGTTTGTCTGTGCTGTTGCCTGCCAGAAGGGCATGATCCAGGCCAGTACAATTGCACTGTTGGCAAGACGCCTCAGATCCGGAAGGAGCCACGAGGAAGACCACAAATGAAAAGTCAGAACAATCGCGCACGCACGCGCGCACGCACACACACACACACACACCCGGCTCAAGCAGGCTGGCTTGGAGACGTCTGGCCTTGCTTTCCTTCCTTGCCTGGCCTGCACAGTTACCCTTGAATCCCTGAACCAAAGCCGCATCCTGGGTGCCTCCCTACTTGGAACAGACAAAGTCATTCGTGGCACAAGGGGGGGCAGCCCTGGCTCCCTTCCTGCCGTGCTCTCCCCTCGCTTCTTGCTGCCTAGAGCGGCGGCCACTGAGGGCTTCTGCTGCCAAGGGCAAATGAAGGGGGAGGGGGTCGGGAGCTAGTCCCAAATGCGGTAGCCTTCCCATGTTGCTCTTATTGCACCCAGCTTCCAGGCTGAGGGAACCCTGAGAGTCTTTGGGGCCTCCCTCAGACGGGAGATGGCCTGAGGCAGGGAACTCCAGAGCCCCTAGATGTGGGGTTGCAAGTTTCCCCTCCTGGGGACGGACCCTTTGGTGTTAGAAACGACTGAACCCCGACAGTTGCTCTAGGACGGTGTTTTCTGTCTCTGTAGGAGCCCCCTTGTGGTCCAGGCAGCTGACATTCAGAATACTCCTGGGGGGTCATGTTTCAGGGTGGTCAGAGACCCAGGCTGGGGAAGGGATGTCAGAAGGGAAGACTAGTCTGCGGTGAAACTGTCTTGGAAGGAGCTGCCTCTGCAGCAGCTGGGCTCCCACGTCGAGTGGCCTGGAGGTCTGCGGATTCCCCCCCTTTCTCCACTCCTTGCCTCACTGCTGGAGGTACCAGGAATCAAAAATGCCTGTGTGAAGTGGCCTTCACGCAGGGAGAACTCCCGCTAGATCTTTTCCCGTGCCTGTCACTCAATGCCTTCAGGGCGGGCTGAGCGGCTTCCTGGGCAGAAACATGACCCAGAGGCCAGCAGCTCGGGCTGGGTGGCGCAGAGTGGGTTTTGTTTGTTTTCAGCAAAGAAAGCTGAAGTTGGCACAAAAGAGGCGCCTGAGTTGCCCAAGAGCGAACACAGGCAGTGGTTTGCTCTGGCACAAGAGGGCCACCAGGAGGGAGGGGGCCCGGCCTTTGGTATCACGAGAGCAGGCAGCGGAGAACGCAACGGCTCCGCTTCGCAGTGAGGCACCTGGAGAAACCTCGAGACTTTTGCAACGGTGCTACAAACAACGGGGGTTGGATTAAGGGCAAGCTGCGTCCAACATGGGCCGTGTGCTGCCACTGGCAGCCCAAACACACAGTAGGGCAGAGACAGGTTCTGAATATGGGGAGAAGACAGCGGCACACTTCAAAGGGGGTGCGGTCTGACGCTGAGCGAGAAAAAGGCCCCATGAACCCGGCGATGCCCACCCGAGGAACAGGGTGTCTAAGCTTGGCACGTCCCTGGCCCGCCTGTGACCAGGGGCACACTCTCATTGTACCTTTTAAGAAATCCCAGCTTATGGGTTTGTTTTATCATTATTTTTTTCTTGCTTTTGTCCTAGCTGGCTTTTCTTTTCCTATATAAACCGTTTTTCTCAGCAAATGTGTGGCTTAACTTTGTTTGTGTGGATTAATCATCTTTTTCTAAAGGATCTTTCTCCATCTTCACCAATCGGCCAATGGAGAAGGTTGAGGTCAGGAGAAGGGTGCGGGAGTCAAGGCGAGACGCCCAGGTGTTAGGAGTCGGACTTAGACCTGGAAGATCCAGGTTCAAATCCCCGCTCAGCCACGAAGCTTCCTGGGTGACCTTGGGCCAGTCACTATCTCTCAGCCCCACCTACCTCACAGGGTTGTTGTGAAGACAAAAAGGAGGGGAGGAAATATGTACACCACTCTGAGCTCCTTGGAGGAAGGGCGGTATAAAAATGTGAGAAAAAAAAATAAAAATCCAGTTTTGAAGAAGCGACAGGCAGAGGAAAGGGGGGGGGGCAATGAGCAGGGCAGGTGCATCCGCTAAACAATGGAGAAATGGAGCAGGATTTTGGCACCGCTTCAGGCCCCCTTTGACCAGACCCCCTTGTGATTACCCTGAAGAGAAATCTCGCAACCAGGGCAGAGCTCTCCGTGAGCCCACCAGCCCCGTGTGTCGCGTTAAGAGCAGCCTTCCCACTAAGCTGTTCCCAACCAAGCTCCATGCAGACCAGAGCTTGGTTGAACCGGAAGTCGGCCGCGATGACATCATGAGGTCATCGCCGAATGCTGGGAAGATGCCGCCATGCTGCTGCGCAGCCACGGGAGGGATGGAGGCATCCACCCAGCGGTGCCGATGTTTAGGGGGAACCCTGCTTCGGAATGCAGTGAGACTGAATCTTTTTAAAGCCCCAGTACTGCACTGCCTTGGCCGGGTTCGGCTTGGATTCTTGCCAAGTGCAAGTCTACATGGGGCTGCCCTGGAAAAGTCTCTGGAAACTGCAGCTGGCACAAATACTGCTGCCAGGTCGCTGGCGGGGGCCTCGTCGCATGTGGAACACGTTGCTTGAGTTTTGTTTGAACTCTGTTGGCTTCCTGTTTGTTTCCAAGTGCAATTCAAGGAGCTGACCTCCTTCAGGCCCCCCCCACCACACCCACCGCCCAGTAGGGACTGCCCTTGGAGGAGGAGCTTCCTTCCAGTGTGCGCTGTGCTTTCACAGCACCGTCCCAATGGCAAGAGGCTAATCCCCAGTGCTCATCTTTGGCCATCACAACACTCAAGAGGCAGCAGCACCATGGTGGCGGGGAGTCCCTCCCCCCCCCCACCCCCAGATTTTTACATCAGCCAAATATAAGCAAGTCCTGGAGCTTCCGTAAAGGTTCAGCTTGCAAGTGGATTGGATTGAATCTCAGCTCACCTCTCTGCTCTGCTCTCTGGGTGAGTAAAACTCTCTGTGCATGAACTGTCCGTCCCAAGAAGCCGTTTCCAGCAGGGCTGCTTCCTCTCCTGCCTGGGCTGCGGCGGCAGCACCAGAGCCCCTTCTGTCCATCCAGCCCAGCACAGTCTCTTCTGGTGGGCAGCAGCCGTCCTGCAGGGCTCAGGCAGGCAGCCCTCGTTCCCAGCCCTGCTGCCTAGGACTAGAGCCTTGAAGTTGCAGCAGGGTCCAGGGACTGAAAGTGGGGCCTCCCCCCCCCCGAGCCAGAGCATCTCTCCATCAAGGGACCACTGGGCTTTTGCACCCTCAGACCACTAGACCACAGGCTCCACGTGACAGTATCGCTGCCTGCCATTCATAACATGATGTCATGAGGAGTGTGTCTATTTGTATCTGAAGATCTGTCTCCCAATCCAAAAGTCACACCTGATTCAGCACCCCCGCAATCTGAGGACCCTCGTGGTCCTCGGAGACTCGCCTCCACCACCATGAAGTTTCCTGCACAACCACCACAGCAAGGCGTGGAACTAGCTGCGCAAGGGTAGCAGAAGCCAACGCAAGTCAACAGTCTGGTGCTGCAGTGACTGTCAGTTTGGCCAACTTGCTTGCAGCGAACTCCTTACTCCACCAAGAGCCGATCCGCTGGAAGACAGGACTTCCATGTTGCAAGAGCCTGTGTCCGTCCAAGTACGGTATTCAAGGGAAGTCCCAGGCTGGCTGCTTGCTTCGGCACTGGTCAGACTTCATCTGGAGTGTGCTCTTGGGGCCTAGGAAGCAACTTGCTAGTCGTGGGGAGGAAACACGTTTGGTCTGAAAAAGAGAACGGTTTCCATCTCTCTTCCCGCACTGCTCCCTTCACATTCCAGCTTTCAGGCCCCGCAGCAATGACTGCTCGGCGTGGGCCCCTACCTGCATTCATTCCTCAGCAGCTGCCTGGTGCGCAGAGGAAAGGCAGGGGAGAGAGTTCTGGAAGAGCCTCGTTGCCTGTTTCTGACAGCCCTGCTTGGCTCTCCGTGGTAGAAGCGGAGCTTGGAAACTGCTCAGGGTTGCCAACCAACAATGGCTTGTGTGACTCTGTGCAGGATGGGAGAACGCTCCAAGTCGGCTACCAAGTGCATCTTCGTAACTGCATCCTTTTTCCTTCAAAGCCCATGAAAACAGGGATCTGGCTCTTTCGGTCGCCAGCTGTGGGTATTCTGGATGAAAAAGTGGGTCCACTTGGATGCTGGATTTCTAACTAACGTCAGATCTGTGCCTTGTGTACCCAGGTAACGGAACCCACATTCTACGTGTCCTGGGGGAACACAGCCCTGAGAAAGAAGAAGAGGCAACGTCTCTGACCCCAGAGCCTCAGGCTCCAAGCTTGGAGGGAAGGTGGGTCTCAGTCAGTGGTCTTCAACCTGCTGGTTGAATCCAGCTGCGAGAACCTTCAGGACTGCGAAAGCACCTCCCTGGGCCAGCCAGCAAACCAACCCTTGCAGGATGTGTCCTTGTGAGTCCAGTTCTAAAGCCCACTAGCACTATCTGAGAAAAATGTGTTCTGGACAGACCCCTGCAAATGTGTACTGAATCTTTGTTTCTTCTAATCCTGCCCAGAGGTTTATCGGCATCTTTTGCATACCGCGCTTCGGTAGGATGGCAAGAGGCAGCCAGAATGAATTTGCCAACATCTCGTACACAGAATTCCGTCTTCTTGCCTTCCCAGGCCTCCAGGAATTCCGAAGGGTTTTGACCATCCCTTTCTTCTGCCTCTTTGTCCTGATTGTTACAGCAAACTCCATCCTGATCTACCTCGTGAAGACGGAAAAGAGCCTCCACTCCCCCATGTACCTGCTCATTGCGCTGCTCTTTGCAGTCAACATTTGCGGGACCTTCAACATCCTCCCTCAAATGCTTCTCAGCTTCCTCCTGGGGGCCACTTTCATCTCCCTGGCCAGCTGCCTCACGCAAATGTTCTTCCTCTATGCGATCCTCATCTTTGACTGCAACGTCCTGCTCCTGATGGCTTTGGACAGGTACGTAGGCATCTGCCACCCACTGCGCTATGCAGATATCATGACCAGGAAACTCTTGGCACTGCTCGTCTTCCTCTCCCTGCTCCACAGCGTCACTTTTGTCATCCCAGTGGTGATCCTGGCTTCCCAGGTGAGCTTTTGCCGTTCCAACATCATTGGCCATTTTGCTTGCGAGCTCATGGCCCTGATGAGGCTCTCTTGTGGTGACATCTCGAGGAACAAGATTGTCGGGATGGTACTGAAATCCGTCACCATTGTGTTTGATGTCAGCTGCCTCCTGGCTTCCTACGGCCGGATCATCCGGGCAGCCTTCAAGATTGCACCTGGCAGTGCCCAGCACAAGGCCCTCCACACCTGTGGAACTCACCTCATCGTCATCGTCATTGCATATTCCACAACTCTGTCCTCTTCCATTGTATTCCGTGTGGCCAAGACAGCTTCAGAAGACGTCCACAACCTGATAAGTGTCATTTACCTGCTGTTTCCGTGGGCCATTAATCCTGTTATCTATGGAATGAGAACCAAAGAGATCAGAGACAACCTCTTCAAATTCTTCCGGAGAAGATGCTCAGCCATGGGTCCCATGACAGCAGCCTCCCTAAGCAGGAGGTGATTCATCAGAACATGAAGGATTGGACCATCTGTAACAGGAACAAAAGAAGAGTCCAGCTGCTGGATCAGGCCAAAGGCCCATCTAGTCCAGCTTCCTGGATCTCACAGTGACCCCACCAGATGCCGCAGGGAGCACACAAGTCAACAAGATACCTGTATCTTGCCGCCACTCCCTTGCACCTGGCATTAAGAGAGAGCCTACTACTAAAACCAGGAGGCTGCTTATCCCCATCATGGCTTGTAACCTGTGATGGACCTTTCCTATAGAAATCTGTCCAATCTCTTTTTAAAGGTGTCCAGGCCAGGTGCCATCATCACATTCTGTGGCAGGGAGTTCCATAGATTAAATATTTGCTGGGTAAAGAAATATTTTCTTTTGTCTGTTCTAAATTTCACACCATTAAATTTTAGTGGATGTCCCCTTGTTCTGGTGTTGTGCAAGACAGAAAAGAACATAAGAACACAAGAAAAGCCCTGATGGATCAGGCCAAAGGCCCATCTAGTCCAGCTTCCTGTATCACACAGTGGCCCCACCACTGAGCACACAGCCAACAAAATAACCTGTTTCCTGCTGCCTCTCCCCTGCACCTGGCACAGAGAAATGTAAAGGTAAAGGTATCCCCTGACAATTAAGTCCAGTCGTGTCCGACTCTAGGGTGTGGTGCTCATCTCCGTTTCAAAGACGAAGAGCCAGCGTTGTCCGAAGACGCCTCCGTGGTCATGTGGCCGGCATGACTCTCCTTGCCGCAGCGCGTAGCATGCAGCTGGAACACGGAGCGCTGTTTACCTTCCCGCAAGCGGTACCTATTTATCTACTTGCGTTGACATGCTTTGGAACTGCTAGATTGGCAGGAGCTGGCCAAGCAACGAGCGCTCACCCCGTCGCGGGAATCAAACTGCCGACCTTTCGATCGACAGCTTATGGTTCAGCGGTTTAACCCGCTGCACCACCCGCTGGCCTAAATATTTCTCTGGCACAGAGAAAACCTACTTCTAAAACCAGGAGGTTGCTTATGGCTTGTAACCTGTGATGGTCTTTTCCTCCATGAATCTGTCCAAACCCCTTTTAAAGGCATCTAGGCCAGGTGCCATCACCACATCCTGTGGCAAGGAGTTCCACAGATGAATTACACGCTGGGTAAAGAAATATTTTATTTTGTCCATTCTAACTCTCCTTCCACTCAATTTTAGTGCATGTCCCCTGGTTCTGGTGTTGTGCGAGAGGGAGAAGAATTTCCCTCTATCCACTCTCTCCATCCCATGCACAATTTTGCCATGCACAACCAGCATGAACTCTGTAGCCTTTCCTCATAAGGGAGGTGCTCCAGCCCACGAATCATTCTGGTCGCTCTTTTCTGCACCTTTTCCAATTCAACTATATCCTTTTTGAGGTGTGGTGACCAGAACTGGACACAATACTCCAGATGTGGCCTCACCATCGATTTCTACAAGAGCATAATGATATTGGCCGTTTTATTTTCAATCCCTTTTTTAATGATACTGAACATGGAATTGGCCTTCTTCACAGTCGCCACACACTGGGTCGACACTTTCATCGACCTGTCCACCAGCACCCCAAGATCTCTCTCTTCATCCGTCACAGACAGCTCAGAACCCATTAGTATATATGTGAAGTTTTGATTTCTGGCCCTAATGTGCATCACTTGACACTTACTTACATTGAAGCGCATCTGCCATTTTGCTGCCCATTCTCCCAGTTTGGAGAGATCCTTCTGGAACTCTTCACAATCCCTGCTGGTCTTCACCACCCGGAAAAGTTTAGTGTCATCCACAAATTTGGCCACCTCGCTGCTTATCCCCAACTTATCCATTTATGGACGTTCATTTGTCTCTACCTCCGTTTCCACATTACTTTTATTTGCACTAAATTGCACGAGCATCGCTAGGGGGAGCGGGGGCAGGCCGCACCGGGGTGACACCAATTTGGGTGTTGACACCATGGACAATGTGCCGCTCAGTCACCGTGCGGTCTTCTTCAGCCGTTCCGAGTTGCTCCTTTGTGTTTTTGCAAGCAAAGCCAAAATTGGCCAAGCAGGTGTCACCACCACCACCCCTTTGCAAGCTTCAGTCTTTATATATATATATATATATATATATATATATATATATATATATATATATATATATATATTTATTTATTTATTTATTTATTTATTTATTTATATTTTATTGATATATTAACATAAAAACAATACATATTTCATAAAATTATAGCAAGCACAAAGCAATACATCCTACTAGCATACTATTCACTATTTTCTATATATAATTTCCAACTTAGCCAAAATAACACCCACATTCTATTCATTAAATCCCAGTGATGGGGACTCGAGTCAAATGACTCGACTCGCAAGTGTGACTTAGCCACTTTTTCCCTGACTCGTACTCGTACTTGTACTCATGACCCACTGACTCGCACTTGCACTTGCACGCGTGACCCACGGGACTCGTACTTGACTTGCACTCGTGGGGGTAACGACTTGCCATTTCCAAGTCATTTTCCTTTAATGGCCGGCATCAACGCAGGCAGGCAGGCGCAGTGGAGACCTCGGAGGAGGAGGGCAGCAGGGAGGAAGGGTTTTCAAGGGGGTGGGAAAGCAAGCCTGGCTCCGAGTCCTTTTGTTGCTGTCTGTTTGCCATTGGCCACAACTCCAAGCGCGAGGGGTGGGGAGGAGTGAGGGAAGGCAAAGCTGCCGCAGCAGTCCCTCCTCATTGACCAAAACTCTGAGCCCAAAGGATGCTTGGCTCAGCAAGGGGAAGGTGCAGGGAGGGAATAATAAATGGTTTGAATGTAGACACGCTTGTTTTTCCCAAACCAGATGGGTGGTGACAAGACTGAGAGGTGAGGGAAAGGGCATAGGGGGAGCCAAGTGGGTGCTTTAAGTCTCAGAGGTCATTTTTCCCCATTTAAAAGTCTCAGAGGTCATTTTTCCCCATTTTCAGGGGGAAAAGCCATTTTTCCCAAAGTGACTCGACTTGTGACTTGTGACTCGTGGTTTCTGGCCTTACTCGTACTCGACTCGCACTTGTGCAAAAATGACTCAACTTGACTCGTATTTGCCCAAAAAGTTTGACACTGACTCGCACTCGGACTCGCACTCTTGCAAAAATGACTCGTACTCGCACTCGCACTCGTGACCTAGTTACTTAGATACATCCCTGTTAAATCCGCATATCATCACATCGTTCCTCTCTCTCTCTCTCTTACAAAATCGATAAATGGTTTCCAATTATTCACGAAAAGGTTAACTGACTTCTCCTTAATTAAAATTGTAAGTTTATCCGTTTCAGCATAATCCAAAACTTTCAGCCACCAATCTTCCAGCGAAGGTATCTCCGAATTCTTCCAATATTGTGCATATAAAATTCTTGCCACAGCTATCATATATAAAAACAAAGTTTGAAATTTTTCGCCTACATAATCATCCCACATACCCAACAAAAAGGTTTCCGGTTTCATTTGAACCTTAATCTTTAAAATCAACTCAATCTGTTTATGAATCTGAGTCCAGTACTTCTTTGCTTGGGGGCATGTCCACCACATATGGTAAAAAGTTCCTTCTTGGTTTTTACATTTCCAACATCTATTCGTCACCTTCTCATACATTTTTGCTAATTTGCTTGGGGTTATATACCATCTATACATCATTTTATACATATTTTCTTTAATATTAACATTTAACGTAAATTTCAACTGTTTTAACCACAGTTGTTCCCATTGGTCCATTAAAATAACATGACCTACATTTTTCGCCCAATGAATCGTACATTCTTTAACCTGTTCTTCTTCTGTCTCAAACTTCAAAAGCAATTTATACATTTTTGAGATTACCTGGTCTTCAGATTTTAATTGTACCTCCAATATTGATTCTTCTTCTACAAATCCATATGCCTTCTTGTCCACTTTAAATCTCTCCAAAATTTGAGCATATACAAACCATTGGCAATTAAAGTCTTCTTCCATTAATTTTTCTCTTGACTTCATTGTACAGTCTCCTTGTGAAAAATTTAATAAATTTCTGTATAGTAGTCCTTTCTTTTTTGGCACGCTTCTTCCACCAAAATGCGCTTCATATGGTGCCAGAGGCGTTCTTATATGGGGGGAGCAGGTGTGCTCCCCCCAGGCGCTGAGTGGGCGAGGGGAGCAGCAGCCAGGCTCGGGGCTGCGCAGAGCGGCGCAGCACCAGAGCCCGGCTGGCGCGCCCCTCCGAAGCAGCGCGCCCACTCCGCGTGTCCCCGGCCTCCAGAGGCTGCACTCCGAAGGCTGGGGATAAGCCCTCCTTAAAGCGACCGCCCTGTTCGGCGGTCAAGAGCTTTATGAAGAAGCCGAACGCGTCGCTGGGGGTTTGCGGGCTGCCCGTTTGCCCTCAGAAAGGGTTTGCGCATGCATGCGCAAACCCTATAAAAGCCAGCGACGCGTTCGGCTTCTTCATAAAGCTCTCGACCACCGAACGGGGCGGTCACTTTAAGGAGGGCTTATCCCCAGCCTTCGGAGCGCAGCCTCCGGAGGCCGGGGACACGCAGAGTGGGCGCTCAGCCCCGAGCCCGGCTACTTGGGGGGGGCGCTCCAACCCCGCCCCCCCCAGGCGCCGGGAGGGCTGGGAACGCCACTGTATGGTGCAACCCATAATGGTATTTTCTCATAAAACCTCATTTTATATCTATTCCAAATTCTCCATAATGCATGTCTAACATAATGATTTTTAAATTCTAAATTCGCTTTCACTTTATCATACCACAAATACCCATGCCAACCAAATCTCAAGTCAGAGCCTTCTAACTCCAATAATCTTCTATTTTGTAAATACACCCAGTCTTTCAACCACACAAAACAACATGCTGCATAATATACTTTTAAGTCCGGTAATCCCAATCCTCCTCTCTCCTTTGCATCTTGAAGGATCTTATATTTCACCCTTGGTTTTTTTCCCTTGCCAGATAAATTTAGAAATGTCTTTCTGCCATTCTTTAAATGGTGCATCAGATATAATCACTGGTATCGTTTGAAATAAGAACATCATTTTTGGCAATACATTCATCTTAATCACCGATATCCTTCCTAGTAAAGACAATTTCAATCTTTCCCATCTTAACAGATCTTTCTTAATTTCATTCCATACTTTAACATAGTTATTTTGAAATAGTGTACAATTCATACTCGTCAATACAATTCCCAGATATTTAACTTTTTTTCCACATTAAATCCTGTTTTATTCATCAGTTTCAGTTGATCTTGAATCTTCATATTTTTAGTCACTATTTTTGTCTTCTGTTTATTAACTTTAAATCCTGCAAGAGATCCAAATTCTTTCAATACTCATCAACAACTCTATATCTTTTAACGGATTTTCCAGCATTAATACCAAGTCATCTGCAAAGGCTCTTAACTTGAATATTTCTTTCTTAATCTTCACACCATGTATTCTTTCATCTTGTCTAATATTTCTATTCAAAACTTCTAACACCAATATAAACAGCAATGGTGATAACGGACATCCTTGTCGCGTACGTTTTTGAATTTCAAATGTCTTAGTCAGCTCACCATTCACTAATACTCTTGCAGTTTGTGTCACATAAATTGAATTTATCCATTTATTGAAGTTTTCCCCGAAGTCCATTTCTTGTAAAATTTCTAATAAAAAAGACCAGTTCAAGTTATCAAAAGCTTTTTCAGCATCTATAAATATTAATGCTAATTGCTTATCTATACGTTTGTCAAAATGTTCCAACATGTCTACAACAATTCTTACATTCTCCCTCAAATGTCTTTTTGGTAAAAAACCACATTGATCTTCATGTATGAATTTTTGCAACATCTTCTTCATTCTCTCCGCTAAAATTGATGTAAATATCTTATAATCATTGTTAAGCAGCGATATAGGTCTATAATTCTTTATACTACTTGAATCTTGTCCTTCTTTTGGTATCAAAGTTATGTTCGCCTCTTTCCATGAATCTGGCATTTTTCTATTTTGTAAGATATCATTCATTGTCTGTTGTAATGGAATACTTATTACATCTTCTAAACATTTATAAAATCTCCCAGTCAAACCATCTGGACCTGGTGCCTTATTCAGCTTAACTCTCTTTATCGCATCTGCCACTTCTCTAGGCATAATCCTTTCATTTAAAATTAGTTTCTGATCTTCCAATACTTTTGGTAAATTTTGCTTTACCAAATATTCCTTTATTTTTGCTGGTTCTACCTTCTGTCTTTTATATAAATTTGTATAATAATTTACAATTAATTTTTGTATATATTCCTGTTCTGTACATATTTTCTATTGTCTCTTGTAACTTAGAAATAATTCTTTTCTCCCTCTCTTTCCTCAATTTATAAGCTAAAAATTTTCCTGGTTTATTAGCATGTTCAAAATACCTTTGTTTCGCATACTTCATTTTAATTTCTATTTCTCTTGTTATCATCAGGGATAATTGACTCTGTAAGATTTTAATTTGTTGTAGGACGTTGTTGTCACCAGGTGTCGTCCTCAACTCTTGTTCTTTCTTCTTCATCTCTTCTTCAATCTTTTGAAACTTAATTTGTCTCTTTTTAGTCCATTCTGCATTTTTTTGTATAAAATATCCTCTTATAAATGCTTTACTTGCATCCCAAACCATTCTTACTTCTGTTCCTTTATTCATATTTAACTCAAAAAAGTCTTTTAGTTTACTCTTAGCTTCTTCTATTATCTCTTCTTTCTGTAATAACAGTTCATTCAGTCTCCATCTATAAGTTTTAATTTTCTTCCTTATGGCCAGCGATATTGGATTATGATCTGAAATAGATTTTGTTAAAATCTCTGCTTTGGAGGTTCTAACAGCTATATCCTTTGACACCCAAAACATATCAATTCTTGAACTTGATCCATGTCTCTCTGAGTAATGTGTGAACTCCTTAGAGTTCCCATTTTTCTGTCTCCATATGTCCAAAACCCCTAAAGTCTCCACCATTTCAAAAAAGCTTTTAGGTAATTTCCCTTGATTGTGCTTTATTTCTTTTTCGGAACCTTTATCACTCAGCGGAGAGACCATTCCAATCGCCCAACAAGCAAAAACTACTATAAGAATAATTTGCCAGCAAATCCATCAAATATCTAAAACAAAACACCCTTTTTGTTGATGTGGTGTATACACCCCCAATATTAATGTTTTTATCCCATCTAATGTTACTTCCACTGCCACCCCTCTTCCTTTGTCATCTGCAAATATTAATTCTGGCTTCAAATATTTTTTAACATATAAAACCACCCCATTCTTCTTCTTGATGTTGGTTGAAAAAAATTCTTCTCCCAAATTTTTCTGAATCAAAAATTTTGTATCTCCCTTTTTTATATGGGTTTCTTGAAGGCAAATCACATCTTGATTAAGTGTTTTCTTGCTTGCCCTTTGCAAGCTTCAGTCTTGGCGAGGAGCGACACCCCTTGCTTGGCTTTCCTCAGATGCCGGGTTGCATCTTCCGAAGCTGAAGACACAACTCGGCTTTGGCTCAGAGGCAGAGTTGCCAAGCGCTTCACTCACCTGTCTTTGCGTCTCCATTTTCCCTCCATATCTCACTGAACCAAAAGTAATTCACAGTGACATGATGATGAATGCACGTCATCGTAAATTACTTCCAGTTCGGCGATCTGTTCCCGGTCCTGAGACGCTGCCACCTGCTCGACCAACTTGCCCAGAAAAGGGAGGTTCGGGAGCAGCTTTCTAGAGCCACCAGCCCCCCTCCTTTTGCCCCTGCCATGGGGGTTTCTGGCCAGGCATGCAGAAGGCGAGCGCCTTGCTGGGGAGACCAAGGCCCTTGGACGGGCTCGGACCCGGTTCGCCTGACTCCCGTCCTGTGCCTTTGTGCAGGGAGCCACCAGTGCTGTTGAGGCTCCCCTTGTGACTCCTCCCCGTCTCTCCCCTGGCAGAGGCCCCCACAGAGACTCGAACCCTTGCCACAGAGAGACCTGTGTGCTTGCTCCACCAGGCTGCCCTCATCCAAGGGGGCCATCTGTCTGCTCTTGCTTCACTAGTCCGCTCAAAAACACATTCCTTGGGTGTCTGTGTTGATGTGGGTGGGACGGGGGGGACCCCAAATGCTGGGCGCAGGGGGGTTCCGGGCCGGTCTCGGCATTTGCCCTGTCCCTGCTGACACCAGTGCAGCTCCCGGAGGGAGTGGGGGGGGCTGTTGCATCCTTGTGTCACCTGGGTGTGTGGGGTCCTCGGGGCCAGTGGCGTAGCCAACCATGGGTGGAGGGGGCGGCAGCACATGCTGCCAGGGGCGGCCCCCATGATGCACCCTCCCATGACATGAGTAGCCCCGCCCCCAGAGGGGGAGATGTCACTTCGCGGCCTCTTCAGCTGAAAAAGGCCATTACGAGGCTGAGTGGGCGGGTGACTCCTTGGCACCCGCGACCTGTTTGCCACCGGGGGTGGGGACGTCTGATGCGCCGCCCGGGGCAGACCGCCCCACCCCTTCCTACGCCACTGCTCGGGGCATCTCCCCATGGGTGGTGGCAGGGCCTGTTGCTGTGCTGCTCAGTCCTCGTAGCGGGGGGGGGCATCCCTCAGCACCGGCCACTCCTTGGCCCGGAACCTGCTCAGTCCCTCCGGCTTCTGCTTCTCTGACTGCTGGCATTGGGGCTGGCTGGCTGTGGTGAGTGTCTCCTTAGAGGTCACACCGATGACCCACGGCTCCACGTCCATGCGCCATCAGCGCAGCCTCCGAGCAGGATTGGGCCGTCAGGCCAGACAGGAGGAAGAAGAATTCATTCCTCATGAGAAGGGATGTCCGGCACTGGAATAGCAGTGGGGCTCGCCCTCACCGGAGGTCTTCAAGCAGAGGCCGGACCGCTGGGGGCTGGACTAGATGACCTCCACGGACATTCCCAGTTCTATCACTGGACTGGGATTCTATACCTGGCAGTCCGCAAATCTACTCAGATGATATCCACGGCTCTACGATTAAAGCTCAGCCTCGGAAAAGGACGCCGCTGGAGCCCACGTGGGGCCACTGCAGCCAGCAAGCCAGGCCCCCGAGGCCCCCGCCTGGGCTGGTGCTCCAGGGAGGCTCCTCTCGGAGGTGACTTAAGCACACAGCTGGCAGCAGCAGCAGGCAGGCAGCTTGGCACCGGCCGCCGTGTCTCCCGGCTCCTTCAGGCGCTGCAGAGTCTCTGTGAGCCAAGCGAACGTCGTACACAGTGGGAGCCAGGTGAGCGGAACCGCAGCGGGCGAGGGGGGAGGAGACGGGCTTTGGTCAGAGAGGGGACCTGTTGTGGGCACCCAGACAGGCCAGGGCATTCTCACAGCCTGGGGGCGAGCGAGGAGGGGTGTCGCGCCCCTCGGCTGGCGTCATGTCAAGAGCTCTTCTCTGCCTGTCCAGCAACTCTCCGAAGTTCTCCTGGCCCTTCTTGAAGACGTTGTCTACACTTTGCAAAGAGGTGGTTCTTTCTTAACGGGACGAGCGCTGGATCAGGGCCCTCCAGATCAGGACTGGGGCAGGGGGAGGGGAGAGGGCTTGCCAAGGTCCTGATCCAGCCATGTGCACTGCTGCAGGGGCAGGAAAGCGCTTGGTGCCAGTGAGAGCTGTTCTGCCTTCACAAATACTGTGCAGGGTGGGGGGGGGGGCTTGGATTCCGATCGTCTCATTAAGTGCAAAAGCAACCGTGTTAGCGTAGCGCCTCCTCGGCCAGCTGGTCTCTTTCCCATGGACGTCTCCCCATTCATGGCTACGCTTGGCAGGTAGATATTCAACGCCGCCGGCCGGCAGGGAACTGTCTGGACAGGAGACCATCTACCTGTCCTCTGGGAGGCCCTGCAGGAGGTGCGGCCCTGGACTGCCTTCTTCCTCTCCCCCCCTCCTTCTCAGACCCCCTTTGATCTCCAGACAACAAGTGAGGAGGAGGAGGTTCCCTGCCCACCACTAGCACACAAAGGGAACGGCTCCCTTGTTCCTGTTAGGACCCCTGGTGCTACTCAGAAGATACGTGGACTCTACTATGACCCGCAAGTCAATGATTTCTTTTTGACCCAGCCTTTGCCTCCGTGTGTGTTTTATTGATAGCAATCTAGTCTGGGTGGTTGGGACACCCTGTTACCATAGGAAGGGGGAGAACTGTTTGAAACCCACACACACACACACCCCGGAGCTTTCTGTTTTGTGTGTTTATTGATTCTGATGATGGGATTAGTTAGGACGGATTTCTCCCCTGCGCACTGAGTTGTTACAGAACTACCAGACCACCGTATTCATAGGAGATTAACAGCCCACAAACGGTGCGGTGCTGCTGTAAGCTGCCTGCGGCTCCCAGCGCAAAGGAGCTGCCAGCGGAAACGGCCAGCCTCCCCCACGCAGGCCAGCGGACCAGCCAGGCAGCTACGGTGGCCGCAGGGGGGGCTGTGGGCAGTTCACAAGCGGTTGGGGAGGAGTGGGCCAAACGTGGGGGCGGTTCAAGCACAGCAGGGAAGCACCTTGGTGGCAGTCGCGCACACCGGATCCTATCCCCGGTTTTCCAATACGCCCGGCCCCCTTCCTCTCCTCGAACTTACGCCAGCAGAATAGTTGACAATCATCCGAGGAGACCCATAGGCACCCAGGCAATCAGTGCTGCTGCAAACAGCGTGCCACTCCCAAGGGCGGAGGAGCTGCCAGGGGAGACAGGTAGTGGTTCCCCACGCACGCCAACAGACCGTCCAGGCTGCTCCGGACAGGGGAGGGGGCCGCAGGGGCAAGCCGTGGCCAGCTCATGAGCGGCTGGAGGGGGAGGGTCTTGGTGCCAGTTGCACGTGCTGGATTCCATCCCTGATTTTGCCCCCGGCCTCTCCTTGGACTTACGCCAGTAAAACAGCTGGTGTAGATCCAAGGAAACCCATAGGCATCAGGTGGCCTACTGGAAGGTAGGTAAAAGAGTGTTTTATGTACCTCCCTCTGGCCATCTGGCCGCCGCCCCCACCCCCCACAGAATGCAACATGTGCTCCGTTGGCGCGGCTAAACGCGATGGAGTGGTGGGAGACGCGATGGAGTGGCGGGAGCAATATATATATTGCTAGGAGAAAATGCAGCAATTCTTCTCCCTTCACCTCCCCAGGCCCAACCATTTTAGCACTGGGCAGCATCTTCACCCCTGCACCAGAAAATGGGAGCGAGTAGCCAGAATGGAACCGCCAACATCTCCTACACGGAATTCTTCCTGCTTCCTTTCCCCGGCATACAAGAATCCAGGCATCTCCTCGCCATCCCTTTCTTCTGCCTGTTTCTTTTTATCATCACCGCAAACTCCGTCTTGATCTACACCGTGAAGACACAGGAGAGCCTCCACTCCCCCATGTACCTGCTCATTGCGTTACTCTTCGTAGTCAACCTCTGCGGGACCTCAACCATCCTTCCCAAAATGCTGCTGAGCTTCCTGTTCCGGGTCAGCCGCGTCTCCCTCACCGCCTGCCTGGTCCAGATGTTCTTCATTTACTTTACAACTCTCCTAGACTGCAGCATCCTCCTCATGATGGCTCTCGACAGGTACGTGGCCATTTGCCACCCGCTGCGCTACACAGATATCGTGACCAGCAAATTCCTGGTGTTGCTCACCCTTGCCTCCTTGTTTAGGAGCCTCTCTATTGTTGGTCCTGTAGTGATCCTGGCTTCCAAGGTGCAGTTCTGCCGTTCCAACGTCATCAGCCATTTTGCTTGTGAGCACATGGCCCTCATGAGGTTGTCCTGTGGGGACATCTCCATAAATAAGACAGTGGGGATGGCAGTGAGATGCATTGACATCGTCCTTGATCTTAGCTTTCTCCTAGCTTCCTACAGCAAAATTGTCTTCACAGCCTTGAAGATCTCGTCAGGCAATGTCTGTCACAAAGCCTTCCACACCTGTGCGACCCACCTGATGGTCATCTTCATCGTCTACTCCTCCCGCCTCTCCTCCTCCGTTGTCTTCCGTCTGGCAAAAACCGCCTCCCAAGACGTCCACAACCTGATCAGTGCCGTCTACCTGCTCTTCCCCTGGACTGTCAACCCCGTTATCTACGGCGTGAGGACCAAAGAGATCAGGGACAACCTTGTGAAACTCTTCAAGAGAAAACAGCCTCCCCTCGGGCCTTTTCAAGCAGTGTCTGCGAACCAGAAATGTTAAATACTCTCATCTGTGGCAGGAGAATCCATGATAGAGATAATAGTTATATTCTGCAGAAATACGCAGGCAATCTTCATTTATGTTTCGCTGTTTACCTTTCAGATGCTTTTGATCTGCTGCTAAGAACAGACTCGGGGAGAAGAGCTCGTATGGAGAGCAGAACCCTCCTCTTCAAAGAGGTGCTCTCGCCTCTACGTGCCAACCGTCGGCCAGGTGTCAAGGCTGCTCAGCCAACCCTGCCTGTGGTATAAGAGCCGAGAAGCATCTCTGCATATTTTTTCTCTCCAGGTTTCTATGAACAGTGGCTTCTGAACTGGGGAGTAGCCATTCTTTCCCTCTTTTCTCTCTCACATGAACAGAGCCTCTCCATCTTCTTCTCCGGCGTTCTCATCCTTCCTTTGCACGCACCATCAAACCCCATGTGGTTGTTGTTCAGACCTCTGGGCGCTTTCTGCCGACAGAGAAGTTACACATCAACGATACTAATCCTGTCCAGATGCTGCACCAATGGCACACAAGCACCAGTGCAACAAGCCAGCCCTGTATCCGAAGCGATGCCAGGCCAGCGCAGCCGTCCCAGTAACTGGCACAGCCCTTCCCAGCAGTCCCGACAGAGTCCACGGAGGCCCTGACTACTCTTGACGCCACTGTGTCATCAGTGCAGATTGGTGTGGCATTGTGGCATCATCGCTGCCATGTCCAGGGAGCCGGTCGCCGCATCCACCCAGCCCCGGGGCAGCAGTCAGAGAGGCGCTGCCCGGGAGAAGCAGGCAGTGTTGTATGCAAGGGACCCCTCCCCAAATATTTTTATTTCATGGAGCCCCTGAACCCCCTGCCTTTTACCCCATCCAAATCCATCAAGGAATCACCGAGATACAGCCATTTTAAACCAACAGCATTAAGAATTCAGCTTCCGTTCCGGTTTGCGTGCACTTTAACAGCAGGCACGTGCCAGCAGAGGGCAAGAGTTCACCGGCACGCGCCTGCCGCAAGCCTCCCCGAGCCCCCAGAGAAGCAGCCAAGAACCGCTAGACGGAGTGTGCCGCTTGTTAAGGGGATTATCGACCCGGCTACGAACCTTTACCTTCCCGTTCGGAACCTTCACTCTCTTGCAACTGACAGCTTTTAAAGGGCCAGTAATCTAATTCTTGGGGATGCAGTTTTATGGGGAATTGCGGTGCTTTTGGGGTTCCCCTGGGAGTTATGTGTCCGGATTCTCACTGAGGATCATCGGGGTCTCCCCAGGGAAGGGTCCCTACACAGAAGGGTCCCGATCCTCTCACTTAACTGAGGCTAGTCTCATGTTGTGCGGAGAGGCTCCTGACAGCAGCGCAATACGTTTGCAGCTGTTAAAATGCCTGGTTCGAGTCCAGGCATCCTGCTTGGGGTCCCGGAGAAGCTTGGGTGAGTGTGTGAGAAAGTCCCTTCACCCCCTTCGGCCCAGACACAAGAGGTTAAACGAAGGTGACACCGGGGGTGCACCTTCTGCCAGAATCTGTGCTGCAGGGAGTAGGGTTTACATTTTACAACATTTTACAACATAACTTGTGCCTGTTAACAACGGCTCCTAGTCTGTGATACCTTCACTTGGTTGCCTTCTACCTGGGGAGCCAGCTGGGGGCAGGGAAATGGGGAATTCCAAAAGCACAGTGGGAACTCAGATTGCTACCATTTCCTTGATTTCAAACCTGTCTCTTTGTGCATGCCTCCTCTCTATCTCAATCACCACTATCTCCTCTCCCACTTTAGAACCATTGTTCCTGTCTTGCTTTGCTACAATAATTCAAATGTCTTTCAACTATCTACCTTGGGATGCATGGTGCCATGGGACAGGGACTCATTGTCTGGCACCCAAGGGCTATCTAACCAGGAATCATCGCCTTTTGTGTCAAGCAGGCTTCACAAAAGATCCCATTCATAAAACCCGGAATACCTCACTTCACCTGAGGTGGGGGGTCTAATCCTATTACCTCTGTCACACAATAGCCCCAGACCCACCACCCCATTGGTTCCCAGTAACACAAAGCATCACACTTTTCATTGGTTTCTTAATAAAATCTGTCTTTTTATTGGTTTACTTTTTACAAATGTTGCTGCTGCATCTCATTGGTGTAAAAACTTGAATCCAACATCTTATTGGCTGTATCAAAGTGTAACTTCTTGGATCCTGCCTTGTATTGGTTCTCCTTTATTATGTATTCTTTGAACAATGGACTCCATGGTTCTCCCTGTAATAATGAAATTTATATAAGCTTTTGTATTGATTATGTCTGACACACTTTTTGCCCTGCATTTTGTGTCCTTTGCTAGCAAAGTAAAGATCTTCTTTTTACTTCAGCGCTGGTCTATCTGAGCTCTATTTTTGGCGCCTCCGCAACGCGCAGATCTCTTCCTTCTCTCTCTCTCTCTCTCTCTCTCTCTCTCTCTCTCTCTCCGTTTTGGGTACCTTCTCCATCTTTGGAGTCTGGTGTCTGCTCACCGAATCAAAACGAGCTGAAATCTCTTGTCCCACCTGTGGTGCTTACGTGCAGCCGTCCCAGGAGATGCCCCTCCAGCCACTAGGAGTGGCAACAGGCACGGCCGCCAACCGTGGGGAGATGCCCCAGTGACACCACACAACCTGACCCAAGGATGCCACAGCCCCCCCAGCCCCTAGGCAGCCCCCCCAGCCCCCAGGATCCTGTGACATCGGCAGCAAACGGCCGCTGGGAGCCCCAGCACCCAGGGTTCAAGTCCCCTCATCCCACTCCAAGCACACCATGCCAGGAATGCTTGTTTGAGCAGCTCAGAGCAAGGGCCAAAAGGCCGCTGCCTTGAAAGAGGGGAGCTGTGCACAACCAAGACACGTCTCTCCATGGCAGGGGCTCCAGCCTCTCTGGGGGCATTCGCCAGCCGGCTGGAAGGAAGGAAGGAAGGAAGGAGCCCTTTTGCCGGGGGGGGGGGGACTGGAACGAGTCCACAGCATTCAGGCAAAACAGGGCCCTGGTAGCTGGTAGCACAAAACTGCAGGCTGGGCGCCAAGCAAGAGGGGGCCGAGCCCCTCCGAGGGACTTGCCCCAACCAGCATGGCACTCGCCTTTGGCGTCACTGGCCAGAAACACCCAGGGCAGGGAGAAAAGAAGAAGACGGGGAAGCGGGTCTAGGACCCCAACTGGAGGCTCCAGAAAGCTGCTCACGGAGCCCCAGCAGGAGACGGGCAGAAAGCCCCGTCCTTGTCCCACATTTAGCAACTTGCATCATCGCCAACAGGCCCACCTGGCTGGGAGGCTGCAGCACATGGACCCTCTCCTCCGAGGACGTCCTGCATGGACCAATCGTTGGGCTGGCATGTGACACGTTGCAGCAGCTCGATGCCCATCTCATCTAGCCACACCCACATGTGACATCGAGGAGGAGGAGGAGGAGGACCGAATCGAGACCTTTTGCTGTTGCCATGAGGAGGTCCCCTGGTGACTCTTGCGAGGGCCTCTCAGATGGCCAGGGTGGAAGCCCGGCTGGGGGGTAGCAAGAGCAGCGGCTGCTTCCTGGGGGTCAAGGGGAGACTGGGCCGCAGAGCCAGAGGGAGGTGGGTCAAGAGCCGCCCGCCACGATGGCTGCCTCACGGGGGGGGGGGAGACTTGGGTCGGGCTGTGGGACAGATAAGAAGTCGTGGCAGTGAGACTCTTTTACCCCCCCAGAGACAAGCTCACACACAGAGAGACAAGGACCACAGAGGATATTCCCAAGGCCGGCCGCCACTGCCATGTTTCACCCTTGAGGCAGGGAGGGAGGGAGACCCCAACCCTAGGTGTGCCCGCCTTTTTCTTCCATCCACCCTCCCCAAGGGCTTGAATGCCGCGTTTTCCTTGCTGTGAATCTGACCCCCCCCCTTGCGCAGACCCCACATGGTATCTTACGGAGAAAGAAAGCTGCCACTGAGACCTTTTTTCTCTTTAAAATAGCATGCCGGGGTGGGGGCGTGATTGGAAGGAACTGTGGCGTGGGCAATGTTCGGGCCTGTGTCACTCCCCCCACAGACATGATTCACTAAACAGACAAAACCTGGAAGATTTTCTTCTGTGTTGAGGCTCACATCTAATTTGTCTCTTAGGGCTCGCTCCAACCCAACTCCCCCGCAAGTCAGGCATAAGTGTGGCGTAAGTTATGCCTGAGTTATGTCTGAGTTAGGCAGGCTGCAGTTTCTGTGGCCCAGCACCACCCCAGGATCCAGGCAACACTTACCTCCCAGGCAGGCAGGCTCTCCAGGCTCGGTGTCTGGCTCGGGCATGTGCAGGCCTGTGTGTCTGCACGTGTCAGCGTCCATCCATGGCAGCTGCTGCAGTGTCTGTCGCAGCCCGGTCGCAAAGGGGCCGGCCGCAGGCATGGGGGTTTCGCCAGTCATGTGGTGGGCACAGGGCAGGTGACAGGTGAGCGAGGTGCCCGAGCCAGCTGCCACAGGGCACCCTGTGCATTAGCCACCTGCTGCAGGGGAGCATGGGCGTCAACAGGGGGAAGCGCGGGGGGCGGGCCGCCGGGGGGGCGTCGCGCACATAGGGGTGACGCACGACCCCCCCACTTACAGTTTGTCGGTGGAGCTGGGCCCGCCCGCCCGCTCTTGCGTCCGTTTGGCTCTGAAATGAGCCGAAAACGGCGCGGGGGTGTTCCGGGCATGCGCGTGACGTCATGCGCGGGGGCGGGGCCGCATCCTTAAGGGTGACGCGCACGCCCCGCTCCACGGTGACGCGCGTCCTGGTGACGTGCCTGCAGGGGAGAGTGGCCGTCCCCTCCCTCCTGCAGAAGGCGTAGCCACCCCCAAGCCACGTTGAGGCTGCACGTGGGATTCATGGGGGGCGGGGGAGGGAAGGGAAGGAGGGGGTGGGAATGTCACACACAAGGGGGGGTCTCATAATGTCTGGAACTGCCTCTGACGTGACTCGCCCGTGAGCTGCCTGAAGCCCTGGGCCTCCAGGGCCATGGCAATGCCCATAAATATGGCATGCCAGCGTGCT
Organism: Plestiodon gilberti rubricaudatus; assembly: GCA_026170595.1. Taxonomy (NCBI): domain Eukaryota; kingdom Metazoa; phylum Chordata; class Lepidosauria; order Squamata; family Scincidae; genus Plestiodon; species Plestiodon gilberti. The sequence continues at coordinate 231,026,395 of JANXHW010000003.1, read as the reverse complement.
TTCTGCTCTGTGCCCTGGCCATGACCGAGAGATGCCTTGGGCTTGTCTGCAGCGAGCGTGAAGGGCTCACGCAGCTCATCACGCCCCCAGATGGGGCGATGTCGGCACCACACGGCAGGCGCTCTGGCGGGGTGGGGGGTTGCCAGCTTCCATCATCAGGGATTGGGAGGGGAGGCAGACACACAGACAGGCAGACAGTGGGTGCTGGGGAGGGGCACAGGTGGGTCAGAAACAGACAGACAACAAGGCTGGTGGAAGAGAGATACAGAGAGAGGGGTCTGCAGAGACCAATAGGGACATGGGTTGCTCCGCAGATGAAGGCAATGCAGAAATGGGCGCCTCTTATGCAGACGGACTTTGGGCGGAAGCCACACAGAAACAGACAGACTTTGGGCAGACGTGGCTTCGTGACGGGCGGACCATGGGCGGGACGGACTCCATGACGGGCGGACGCCCTGGCGGGTGAGATCCCCGGTTGCCGAAAGGGCTCTCCACAGACACGGCGGCCGCGAGCGGACCAAGTACGGGCGCCGCATCGCCTGTCATTGCTTGCCTGCCTAAGTGGCCCTCCAACTCCGCCCTCCCCTCTGTGTTTTGAGGGTCTGGCAGCCCCCCAGCTGTGGTCTCCCTGGAAAGGAAGTGGCAGTCCCTGGATGGGATTCATGCAGGGGCTTGAGTGCTGGGGGCTGTCTTTGTGTGGGGGGCGATGCTTGTGTTACACTGGGCACATGTGTTTACAAGGGGCTCTGGCCAAGGGGCGTCTTTATTGTTCTGGAACGGTAGCACAGATGGCCAGGCGAAGCTGCCAGGGGTAGTCACAGCAGCCAATCTGAAAGCTGCAGCAGCAGCAGACAAAGCCCATGGACCTGGAGACGCAGGCTCTTCCCCTGTGGAACCACAGCCTGCTCCATAGAAAGGGGAGAGGCACCACGTTCTACAGACAGGGAGGTGGAGCAGCATCAGCAGCTGCAGCAGCTGACGGTTGCAGGGCAGGCTCCTAGACATCTGGCAGCATCACGGCTGGCGGAAGTGGGGCAACCAGACTGCAGCCCCTGGGGTTGGCTACAACAGGCAGAAGTCAAACATATTGGCATGAACAGGCAGAAGTCATACATATTGGCTACAACAGGCAGAAGTCATACATATTGGCTACAACAGGCAGAAGTCAAACATATTGGCATGAACAGGCAGAAGTCAGAACACATGACAGCCCAGACCCTGCTCTTTCCTGCTGGTGTTGTTGACTGTGGGGGGGGGGGGGAGAGACTGGGAGAAAGACAAGGGTTAGCAAGTGCTTGCATGGAGGCAGCTGCCCAGGCACAGCTGTAAACAGTTTGGCCACAGCCAGAACAGCCCTCTCTGCCCTTGAGGGGGGCAGAGAGGAGAGAGGAGAAGAGAAGAGAAGAGAGAAGTGGGGTGTTTGTGAATTTTGCCCTCCACCAACAAAGTCCCACTTTATGGCTGTGGTGGACAGGGCCCCACGCCACGTGCTCTGAGAGAGAGGGAGAATGGAGGCCTGGGGCTGGGCTTTTGTGGGAAAGAGGCTGGGTGCGGCTGGGTGCTGATTGGGTGCCTATCTGTGTCCGTTTCCAGACCTGTGCCGCTGCTATTCCGTCCTAACTCTGGCCTAACTGGGGAGTGGGGTGTTAGAACTTTTCAGGAGAGGGCTGGAGTGGGTAAGGTAAAATGGTGCCTATGGGTCTCCTCGAATTTAGGAACACCTTTTTGGTCATCCTAAAATGTGTCCCGTATCTGAGCTCAAGGGGGCGTGTCGGAGCTCACCAGTGTCTGGAAATGGACTTAAATTTAGAACCGCCCACGTTACGCCCCTGACACGCCCACTCTTAGGCCGAACTTAAGATGGAATAGCTCTTAGGCCGAACTTAGGACAGAATGGGCCAACTTTCCTAAACCCGTCCTATGTCCATCACAAATTCAGCCTAAAAGCGGCCTAAATGGCGCTATTCCGTCCTAACTTCAGCCTAAGGCATTTAGGCTGCTTTTAGGACGGAATTGTGCCGCTTAGGCCTTAGGCTGGAACGGGCTGTTAAACACCCTTAAAACAGCCACTGTTCCAGAGGATTGGAGGATAGCTAATGTCACGCCAATCTTTAAAAAAGGAAGGAGGGGGGACCCGGGAAACTACAGGCCAGTCAGCCTAAATGTCCATTCCAGGTAAGATGGTGGAAAGCCTCATCAAAGATAAAATCTTAACACATATACAGTAGAAGAACAAGCTTTGCTGAGGGAGAGTCAGCATGGCTTCTGCAAGGGAAAGTCTTCCCTCATGAACCTTTTAAATTTTTTTGAAAAGGTAAACAGGCATGTGGATGCGGTCAAACCCGTGGATATTTATATATATATATATATATATATATATATATATATATATATATATATATATGTTGTTGTTGTTCAGTCGTTAAGTCGTGTCCGACCCTTCGTGATCCCATGAACCATATCCCGCCAGGCCTTCCTGTCCTCCACTATCTTCCTGAGTTCGCTCATTTTCATGTTCGTTGCATCGGTGATGCTGTCTAACCATCTCATCCTTGGCCTTCCCCTTCTCCTTTTGCCTTCAATCTTTCCCAGCATCAGAGTCTTCTCCAGAGAGTCCTCTCTTCGCATTAGGTGGCCAAAATATTTGAGTTTCAGCCTTAGTACCTGTCCTTCCAGGGAACAGTCAGGGTTGATTTCATTTAGAATTGACTGATTTGATCTCCTAACATATATATATATATATATATGTGGATTTTCAGAAGAAAATGTCACTATCTTTGACACGGTCCCTCACCAAAGGCTCCGGAGAACCTGCCACTCCTTGGCCCGGAACCTGCTCAGTCCCTCCGGCTTCTGCTTCTCTGACTGCTGGCATTGGGGCTGGCTGGCTGCGGTGAGTGTCTCCTTAGAGGTCACACCGATGACCCACGGCTCCACGTCCATGCGCCATCAGCGCAGCCTCCGAGCAGGATTGGGCCGTCAGGCCAGACAGGAGGAAGAAGAATTCATTCCTCATGAGAAGGGATGTCCGGCACTGGAACAGCAGTGGGGCTCGTCCTCACCGGAGGTCTTCAAGCAGAGGCCGGACCGCTGGGGGCTGGACTAGATGACCTCCACGGACATTCCCAGTTCTATCACTGGACTGGGATTCTATACCTGGCAGTCCGCAAATCTACTCAGATGATATCCACGGCTCTACGATTAAAGCTCAGCCTCGGAAAAGGACGCCGCTGGAGCCCACGTGGGGCCACTGCAGCCAGCAAGCCAGGCCCCCGAGGCCCCCGCCTGGGCTGGTGCTCCAGGGAGGCTCCTCTCGGAGGTGACTTAAGCACACAGCTGGCAGCAGCAGCAGGCAGGCAGCTTGGCACCGGCCGCCGTGTCTCCCGGCTCCTTCAGGCGCTGCAGAGTCTCTGTGAGTCAAGCGAACGTCGTACACAGTGGGAGCCAGGTGAGCGGAACCGCAGCGGGCGAGGGGGGAGGAGACGGGCTTTGGTCAGAGAGGGGACCTGTTGTGGGCACCCAGACAGGCCAGGGCATTCTCACAGCCTGGGGGCGAGCGAGGAGGGGTGTCGCGCCCCTCGGCTGGCGTCATGTCAAGAGCTCTTCTCTGCCTGTCCAGCAACTCTCCGAAGTTCTCCTGGCCCTTCTTGAAGACGTTGTCTACACTTTGCAAAGAGGTGGTTCTTTCTTAACGGGACGAGCGCTGGATCAGGGCCCTCCAGATCAGGACTGGGGCAGGGGGAGGGGAGAGGGCTTGCCAAGGTCCTGATCCAGCCATGTGCACTGCTGCAGGGGCAGGAAAGCGCTTGGTGCCAGTGAGAGCTGTTCTGCCTTCACAAATACTGTGCAGGGGGGGGGGGCTTGGATTCCGATCGTCTCATTAAGTGCAAAAGCAACCGTGTTAGCGTAGCGCCTCCTCGGCCAGCTGGTCTCTTTCCCATGGACGTCTCCCCATTCATGGCTACGCTTGGCAGGTAAATATTCAACGCCGCCGGCCGGCAGGGAACTATTTGGGCAGGAGACCATCTACCTGTCCTCTGGGAGGCCCTGCAGGAGGTGCGGCCCTGGACTGCCTTCTTCCTCTCCCCCCCTCCTTCTCAGACCCCCTTTGATCTCCAGACACCAGTGAGGAGGAGGAGGTGCCCTGCTCACCACTAGCACACAAAGGGAACGGCTCCCTTGTTCCTGTTAGGACTCCTGGTGCTACTCAGAAGATACGTGGACTCTACTATGACCCGCAAGTCAATGATTTCTTTTTGACCCAGCCTTTGCCTCCGTGTGTGTTTTATTGATAGCAATCTAGTCTGGGTGGTTGGGACACCCTGTTACCATAGGAAGGGGGAGAACTGTTTGAAACCCCCCCCCCCGGAGCTTTCTGTTTTGTGTGTTTATTGATTCTGATGATGGGATTAGTTAGGACGGATTTCTCCCCTGCGCACTGAGTTGTTACAGAACTACCAGACCACCGTATTCATAGGAGATTAACAGCCCACAAACGGTGCGGTGCTGCTGTAAGCTGCCTGCGGCTCCCAGCGCAAAGGAGCTGCCAGCGGAAACGGCCAGCCTCCCCCACGCAGGCCAGCGGACCAGCCAGGCAGCTACGGTGGCCGCAGGGGGGGCTGTGGGCAGTTCACAAGCGGTTGGGGAGGAGTGGGCCAAACGTGGGGGCGGTTCAAGCACAGCAGGGAAGCACCTTGGTGGCAGTCGCGCACACCGGATCCTATCCCCGGTTTTCCAATACGCCCGGCCCCCTTCCTCTCCTCGAACTTACGCCAGCAGAATAGCTGACAATCATCCGAGGAGACCCATAGGCACCCAGGCAATCAGTGCTGCTGCAAACAGCGTGCCACTCCCAAGGGCGGAGGAGCTGCCAGGGGAGACAGGTAGTGGTTCCCCACGCACGCCAACAGACCGTCCAGGCTGCTCCGGACAGGGGAGGGGGCCGCAGGGGCAAGCCGTGGCCGGCTCATGAGCGGCTGGAGGGGGAGGGTCTTGGTGCCAGTTGCACGTGCTGGATTCCATCCCTGATTTTGCCCCCGGCCTCTCCTTGGACTTACGCCAGTAAAACAGCTGGTGTAGATCCAAGGAAACCCATAGGCATCAGGTGGCCTACTGGAGGGTAGGTAAAAGAGTGTTTTATGTACCTCCCTCTGGCCATCTGGCCGCCGCCCCCACCCCCCACAGAATGCAACATGTGCTCCGTTGGCGCGGCTAAACGCGATGGAGTGGTGGGAGACGCGATGGAGTGGCGGGAGCAATATATATATTGCTAGGAGAAAATGCAGCAATTCTTCTCCCTTCACCTCCCCAGGCCCAACCATTTTAGCACTGGGCAGCATCTTCACCCCTGCACCAGAAAATGGGAGCGAGTAGCCAGAATGGAACCGCCAACATCTCCTACACGGAATTCTTCCTGCTTCCCTTCCCCGGCATACAAGAATCCAGGCACCTCCTCGCCATCCTCTTCTTCTGCCTGTTTCTTTTTATCATCACCGCAAACTCCGTCTTGATCTACACCGTGAAGACACAGGAGAGCCTCCACTCCCCCATGTACCTGCTCATTGCGTTACTCTTCGTAGTCAACCTCTGCGGAACCTCAACCATCCTTCCCAAAATGCTGCTGAGCTTCCTGTTCCGGGTCAGCCGCGTCTCCCTCACCACCTGCCTGGTCCAGATGTTCTTCATTTACTTTACAACTGCCTTAGACTGCAACACCCTCTTCATGATGGCTCTCGACAGGTACGTGGCCATTTGCCACCCGCTGCGCTACACAGACATCATGACCAGCAAACTCCTGACTTGGCTCTTTTTTGCCTCTATGATGTGGAGCATCTCCGTTGTTAGTCCAGTGGTGATCCTGGCTTCTCGGGTGCGATTCTGCCGCTCTAACGTCATCAGCCATTTTGCTTGTGAGCACATGGCCCTCATGAGGTTGTCCTGTGGGGACATCTCCATAAACAAAATGGTGGGCTTATCACTGAGATGCATTTACATGATCTTCAACGTTAGCTTCCTCTTAACTTCCTACAGCAAAATTGTCTTCACAGCCTTGAAGATCTCATCAGGCAATGTCCGTCACAAAGCCTTCCACACTTGTGCGACACACCTGATCGTCATCCTCATCGTCTACTCCTCCTGCCTCTCCTCCTCCGTTGTCTTCCGTCTGGCAAAAACCGCCTCCCAAGACGTCCACAACCTGATCAGTGCCGTCTACCTGCTCTTCCCCTGGACTGTCAACCCCGTTATCTACGGCGTGAGGACCAAAGAGATCAGGGACAACCTCGTGAAACTCTTCAAGAGAAAACAGCCTCCCCTCGGGCCTTTTCAAGCAGTGTCTGCGAACCAGAAATGTTAAATACTCTCATCTGTGGCAGGAGAATCCATGATAGAGATAATAGTTATATTCTGCAGAAATACGCAGGCAATCTTCATTTATGTTTCACTGTTTACCTTTCAGATGCTTTTGATCTGCTGCTAAGAACAGACTCGGGGAGAAGAGCTCGTATGGAGAGCAGAACCCTCCTCTTCAAAGAGGTGCTCTCGCCTCTACGTGCCAACCGTCGGCCAGGTGTCAAGGCTGCTCAGCCAACCCTGCCTGTGGTATAAGAGCCGAGAAGCATCTCTGCATATTTTTTCTCTCCAGGTTTCTATGAACAGTGGCTTCTGAACTGGGGAGTAGCCATTCTTTCCCTCTTTTCTCTCTCACATGAACAGAGCCTCTCCATCTTCTTCTCCGGCGTTCTCATCCTTCCTTTGCACGCACCATCAAACCCCATGTGGTTGTTGTTCAGACCTCTGGGCGCTTTCTGCCGACAGAGAAGTTACACATGAACGATACTAATCCTGTCCAGACGCTGCACCAATGGCACACAAGCACCGGTGCAACAAGCCAGCCCTGCATCCGAAGCGATGCCAGGCCAGCGCAGCCGTCCCAGTAACTGGGACAGCCCTTCCCAGCAGTCCCGACAGAGTCCACGGAGGCCCTGACTACTCTTGATGCCACTGTGTCATCAGTGCAGATTGGTGTGGCATCGTGGCACCATCGGTGCCACGTCCAGGGAGCCGGTCGCCGCATCCACCCAGCCCCGGGGCAGCAGTCACTCAGAGAAGCGCCGCCCGGGAGAAGCAGGCAGAGGGAGGGGCAGGCGCAGGGCCAACGAGCAGCCGTCCCAGGAGATGCCCCTCCAGCCACTAGGAGTGGCAACAGGCACGGCCGCCAACCGTGGGGAGATGCCCCAGTGACACCACACAACCTGACCCAAGGATGCCACAGCCCCCCCAGCCCCTAGGCAGCCCCCCCAGCCCCCAGGATCCTGTGACATCGGCAGCAAACGGCCGCTGGGAGCCCCAGCACCCAGGGTTCAAGTCCCCTCATCCCACTCCAAGCACACCATGCCAGGAATGCTTGTTTGAGCAGCTCAGAGCAAGGGCCAAAAGGCCGCTGCCTTGAAAGAGGGGAGCTGTGCACAACCAAGACACGCCTCTCCATGGCAGGGGCTCCAGCCTCTCTGGGGGCATTCGCCAGCCGGCTGGAAGGAAGGAAGGAGCCCTTTTGCCGGGGGGGACGGGACTGGAACGAGTCCACAGCATTCAGGCAAAACAGGGCCCTGGTAGCTGGTAGCACAAAACTGCAGGCTGGGCGCCAAGCAAGAGGGGGCCGAGCCCCTCCGAGGGACTTGCCCCAACCAGCATGGCACTCGCCTTTGGCGTCACTGGCCAGAAACACCCAGGGCAGGGAGAAAAGAAGAAGACGGGGAAGCGGGTCTAGGACCCCAACTGGAGGCTCCAGAAAGCTGCTCACGGAGCCCCAGCAGGAGACGGGCAGAAAGCCCCGTCCTTGTCCCACATTTAGCAACTTGCATCATCGCCAACAGGCCCACCTGGCTGGGAGGCTGCAGCACATGGACCCTCTCCTCCGAGGACGTCCTGCATGGACCAATCGTTGGGCTGGCATGTGACACGTTGCAGCAGCTCGATGCCCATCTCATCTAGCCACACCCACATGTGACATCGAGGAGGAGGAGGAGGAGGACCGAATCGAGACCTTTTGCTGTTGCCATGAGGAGGTCCCCTGGTGACTCTTGCGAGGGCCTCTCAGATGGCCAGGGTGGAAGCCCGGCTGGGGGGTAGCAAGAGCAGCGGCTGCTTCCTGGGGGTCAAGGGGAGAATGGGCCGCAGAGCCAGAGGGAGGTGGGTCAAGAGCCGCCCGCCACGATGGCTGCCTCACGGGGGGGGAGACTTGGGTCGGGCTGTGGGACAGATAAGAAGTCGTGGCAGTGAGACTCTTTTACCCCCCCAGAGACAAGCTCACACACAGAGAGACAAGGACCACAGAGGATATTCCCAAGGCCGGCCGCCACTGCCATGTTTCATCCTTGAGGCAGGGAGGGAGGGAGACCCCAACCCTAGGTGTGCAACATTTGGGCCTGTGTCATTCCCCACACACACATGATTTACTAAACAGACAAAACCTGGAAGATTTTCTTCTGTGTTGAGGGTCACATCTGATTTGTCTCTTAGACAATGACGGAGATCTGAGTGCGTCCACCGATGCATGGAGCAGCAGATAGATGCGCTCTCTCTCTCTCTCTCTCTGTGGCTTCATAAAGATATTAGATAACTAGCGAGACAACCCAACCCCCTGCAGATATTATTCCTGGGCTCAACAGGGTGAAAGTAGAGGCCACGGAGTACAGATCCAGCCTTCCCCCACCCCACCCTGTGCAAAGCCTCCAGGGTCGTTTGCCAGCACCTGACAGCAGCAGCAGTCCCTTCGGAGGACCAGGTGCTCAGTCAGAAGCCACAGGAGGCAGCTCTGCTCTGCGCACCTTCACCTGAACCCCCAAAGCCTGCTGGAGACGACTCTAGTGGCTGCAGGAGGTGCTCTGGAAGCCCCGCCCTCCTTCTTTGGGGAAAGCCATTGCAGGTCATTGGAAGCAACACCCAAGAGGAAACGCAAAGCTGGATTTAAATGTGTGCGTTAGGAGACACTCACCATATCAAGGTCCTTCCGCCTGATGGTGAGTAACTTGGGGCTGCTGCGGCCCCAGACAGTGAGGAAGAACTTGGGGCAAGGGAGGAATCGGAACTGACCTACCTGTCGTCACTCTCAGGCATCCGCTTCGCCGTCAGTCATCCGTTGCTTTCCTGCAAAGGAAGTGCAGAACATTCAGTCTTTTCAGTGTTTCTCATACATCATCATAATGTATTGATTTAATAATGTAAAGCATAATAATGTTTTAACTGAGTTTGAAATAAGCATTGACGTTTAGCGTTTTTTTAACATCAGAGAGAGAGAGAGAGAGAGAGAGAGAGAGAGAGAGAGAGAGAGAGAATTGTGGGGAGTGAGTTGCTTTTAGGCTCAGACCACATGCAGGCTGCCAAGAAGGAACCTTCCATAACACCACAGGATCAGAGTCAAGTGGTCATTGTAGGGTGATTCTTTTCAACCGGGGAGGTCTCTTCAGGTCTCCGATATCTGGATCCAGCTCACTATCCAATTAGCCTCTGAGGCTTTCCTCAAATATGAAAGTCTCAATCAGATAATGGCATCCTTGTCTGGTAGTTGGGGTTCCAGCAAGCCGATACCCTAAGTCCCATGCAGCCTCACGCATGAAAAAGGCGTCAGAACCATACTTCACTGCAAAGCTAGCAGAACAAAGACTCTCCCTTTCCCCTTTCAGATCCAAAGCCATGTCCACCTTTGAAGGCAATTCTCAAGCAGACCAGAATGAAAATGCCAACATCTCCTACACAGAGTTCTTCCTTCTTGCTTTCCCTGGTCTTCAGAACTCCAGGTACCTCCTTGCCATCCCTTTCTTCTCCATCTACCTGATGATCGTCCTTGCAAACTCCATGCTGATCTATGTTGTGAAGGTAGAGAACAGCCTCCATTCCCCCATGTACCTTCTGATTGCATTGCTACTAGCAGTCAATCTGTTAGGGACCACAACTGTCCTCCCCCAAATGCTGCTGAGTTTTGTATTTGGTAGCGGCGGCAGCAGCATCTCTCTGACTGGCTGCCTGGTGCAGATGTTCTTCCTCTACCTGGCCATCATGTTAGACACTGGCATCCTCCTCATGATGGCTTTGGACCGATATGTGGCCATCTGCCACCCACTCCGCTATGCGGAGATACTGAGGAACAAGAACGTGGCGCTCTTGATGCTGGCTACTCTGGTGCGCAGCCTCTGCATTGTCACCCCAGTGGTGGTCCTGGCATCCCGGGTTCTGTTCTGCCGCTCCAACATCATCGAGCATTTTGCTTGCGAGCACATGGCCCTGATGAAGTTGTCTTGTGGCGACACTTCCAGAAACAGAATCGTGGGCCTGGCTGTGAGGTCCGTCACCATCACCTTTGACCTGGTCTTCCTCACCATTTCCTACAGCAAAATCATCCTCGCAGCTCTGAAGATGGCTTCAGGCAGCGTCCGGCACAAAGCCTTCCACACCTGCAGCACCCACCTCATCGTCCTCTTCATTGGCTATTCCTCCTGCCTCTCGTCCTCCATCGTCTTCCGCGCTGCCAAGTCAGCCACACAAGATGTGCATAATCTGCTCAGCGCAATCTACCTGCTGTTTCCATGGGCCATCAATCCTGTGATTTATGGCGTGAGGACCAAAGAGATCAAGGAAAGTCTCTTGAAGCTCTGGAAGAGAAAGTTGACTCCCTTTCTTCTCCAGAAAACAGGCACTTGAAAACAAAAGTCATCCATGACGTTTTCCACTCCTGTTTATGACGGTGGCTTTATTTTTTGGCTCAAGACCTCAGTGCCAAGGTTGGAAGAGAGTAAAAGGCCATCCAGGCGTTATACAGAGGTTAAAATATCTGAAAACCAGCCCTCCTTATTGCTATTATAGGTGGGAGTCACACCAGCCATGATATTTATTGTTTTCGTTACCACGACTTCTTATAGCTCCAGCATTAGCGTATGTGGTGCTTTATAGACTAATGTTGTTTTCTTGAGAATAATACAAATTATGGCATTATTCTCACTTGAGAAACTTGTTGATTCCTAATTGAAATGACTTCCTGCAGTGTTACACAAATCAACAGAGTGGTGACATTAACTAGACCAGGTTGCAAGCTGCGTCAGGTCTAGTTAATTTCACTTTGAAGGAGGGAAGGAAAATGTTCTTGACAAGCTGGGCACATGAACTCTCCACAGGGCCAACCCAAGACCTTTTGCTGCCTGAGACAAAGGGCAAGATGGGGGCCCAGGCTGTGTCGCCAAGTCAGGAGTAGTGGCACACAGGCACAGGCTGTTAAGGCATACACAGGTGTTGGTAGCTCCTAAAAAGATTCAGATCTAAATATCGTTTTATTATTTTGTGCAATGATGGTAGTTGTCTGATTTGAAGTATTTGTTGTAAGCCACCCCGCTGGCCCCTGTGGAGGTAGAAGGGTGGGACAGAAATGTTTAAAATGCATAAATAAGTCAACTTTTAGGCACTATGCGAATAAGAAGTGTGTTTTCAAAGGAAGAAAACTTGTGTGTTGTGTCCCAGGGTTTTACCTCAGGGACTTGACTGCCTCTCAGCAGGGGTGAGAATGAGTCATGACTGAGGGTGCTGAAGGCAAGGCCGATGAAGTGTTCTGGAAGGGGCTGCAATTGGACCAGGACACCCCCCCTCCCCACTTCGACTCCCCTCTCAGCCATGAAGCTTGCTGGGCAACCTTGGTCTAACCTGCCTCACAGGGTGGTTGTGAGGATGAAAGACAACATGCAAATCACCCTGAGCTCCTCCTCAGAGGAAAGGTGGTATATACATGTGGAATAATCTTTAATAATAAAAATATGTCTTTCTGTGCTTTACGTACTGGAGCCTATGCATGTTTACTCAGAAGTAAGTCTCACCAAGTCCAACAGGCTTACTCTCAAGTAAGTGCACATACGATGGTTGCCACAACAAGAAGTGCGGGAGCGAGCACAAGGGCACCTACGTCGTGGCATTTCAAGGCAGCCTCATTAACAGTCCATGTTCTGTAAATACACCCAGAGAGTTGCTGGACGGCACTTTGTGTAGGGTGACAACGGGAGGCGATGAGGACCTTGCCGTGTTGCACCCTAGGCTGTAGCAGGCGGTGCTCAGATAAGGGTGATGCTGGCAGTCTCCGGAAGGTGCCTCTTTGAGCCCCCGTGCTGCTGGGGAGCCCACGCCCCGCCTACCCAAGGAATGGGGTGGGAGAGGAAGGTGCCTGGGGGCAGGGCGGCCCCTCCCAGGGAAGAAGCCAGACTTTGGGCTTGACTCTACCCCTACTCAGCCAGAAGAGCAGCCATCCCAGGAATGTCCTCTGGGAGAACCTCCATGTTCAAAGGCAGTATATCTGGGAAAATACCACAGCCCCAGCTGCTGCTGCGTCCTTCTCAACCTGCTTGTGGGCTCCCCGGGATCTGTAAAACAAGGTCTATGACTCAGGAAAGGTGCTGGGAGGGACCCCTGGAGAAGGTTGAGCAGGGACACGAGAGAGCTCTTCAAATACCTGGCCCCACAAAAGACAGCAAAGGTATGTACTTTGCTGCTGCCCCATAGAGCAGAACTAGACGTAACAGGCTGAAGATTTCACTTGGTTATAGGGAAGAAATTCTTCATGGCAAGAGCAGCTCGACAGTGGGACCAGGTACGGAGGGAACAGGCGGGTTCTCCCTGGCTGGAGGTCTTCAGGTAGAGCCCTGGTTCCCAAACTAGGGGTCGTGACCCAAACATAGGTGTCATTGAAGATCACAGGAAGGTAATTTTTATCATTGTTGTTATTAGCATGTACCACCTCAGTGGGTCACCAGACTGTATTTAGGGTCATGGTCAAAAACATTTGGGAGACATTGAAGTAGAGGTTTAACAGGCACATTCTGGAGATGCTTTATGGAGGATTTTCCTGCTTCCTGTAGGGTGGCCTTAAAGGCCCCTTCCAGCTCTCGGATTCAGAATGCCCTAAGGCCCTTAACAAAACTTGGCAAACTCAAGAGTCTGCGGCTTCAAGGCTGTATGTGTGTGCGTGTGTACGTACACACATTGATTTTGGAGTAAGCTCCATTGAACAGGGTCAGGCATTTCTGAGTAAAAATGCAGAGAGTGATTCCATGCAGCCATGGGCTCTTTCTTCAAGTCGACACTGCTGCCACTCAGCGCTCAAGCCCCGCCTTCGATTCATTTGTCCCCCTCCACGTTTACATTCATTTCATAAGAACATCAGCCCTGCTGGATCAGGCCAAAGGTCCATCTAGGCCAGCTTCCTTTATCTCAGTGGCCCCACCAGATGCCTCAGTCAGGGAGCACACAAGACAACAAGAGACCTGTATCCTGTCGCCACTCCCTTGCATCTGGCATTAAGAGACAGCCTGCACCTTTTCCAGTTCCACTATATCCTTTTTGAGATGTGGCGACCAGAATTGGACGCAATACTCCAGATGTGGCCTTACCATTGATTTGTACAAAGGCATAATGATATTGGTTGTTTTATTCTCAGTTCCTTTGATCCCGAGCATGGAATTGGCCTTCTTCACAGCCGCTGCACACTGGGTCAACACTTTTTCATCGACCTGTCCACCACCAGCACCCCAAGATCTCTCTCCTGATCCGTCACAGACAGCTCAGAACCCATGAGCGTGTATGTGAAAGTTTTGATTTCTTGCCCCAATGTGCATCACTTGACACTTCCTTACATTGAAGTGCATTTCCTCCTTCCCTGTTTTCTATTCCAGATTATGTCCATTATTTCTTCCTCTTTCTCACATTCCAGGATTTCAAGAACACATACTTGGGAGTGAAGCAAGAAGCCAGCCCTGCTGGAGTCCCTGAACAGGCCATTCGCAAAACCCTCAGAGGGAAGAAAGCGGGGTGGGGAGATCAATGCTCAGGAAGAAGCCATGAGCCTTAAGCTGTTGGTGCCTGACAGCACAAGCCACCTAAGGTGGCTGCTGCGTCCTAGCCAGGATTGGGTCCGCACTGGTAGAGCTGGAGCACTCCTCGGGGGAAAGGGACATTTGTCCCTTTCCTCGGGTACATCCCCAGCAGGCCCAATGGGCCGCCTTGGATGCACGCTGGCAAAATGGCTGGTGCAAATCCAAGGAGAGAACATAAGAAGAGCCCAGCTGCTGGATTAGGCTAAAGGCCCCTCTAGTCCAGCTTCCTGTATCACACAGTGGCCCCACCAGATGCCTCAGGGAGCACAAGACAACAAGATAACCTGTTTCCCATTGACACTCTCTTGCACCTGGCACAGAGAAAACCCACTTCTAAAACCAGGAGGTTGCTTATCCCCATCATGGCTTGTAAGCTGTGATGGACGTTTTCTCCATAAATCTGTCCAATCCCCTTTTTTAAAGGCATCCAGGCCAGGTGCCATCACCACCTCCTGTGGCAAGGAGTTCCACAAACCAATTATAAGGTGCTGGCCAGGCCCGGGACAGGGGATAGGATTCGGTGAAGCAGGCTGCCGAAGATCCCTCCCCTCCATCCCCGGCCTGGCTGGCCAATCGCCCCCTCCCTTTCCACCTGGGTCTGCCCTCCTTATGCCCCAACCAGCACGGGACCTGCCTGTGTCCGCTGGCAGGTACCGTAACCCCGAGCAGAGTGAGCAGCGCCAGGCTCTCCGCTGGCACCCTTTACTTGCCGGGTGTCAAAAATGTGCCTTACAGCACACTTACGACACCCAGCGCCAGCAGAGCCACCACATTTCTACACAAATTTTTCATATTCTCAATGAAATATGAAATGAATTTCACCCAGCCACTCCTGTGCCTCATCAGGGAAGGGAGAAATTACTTCTCCAGGAGAGGAAGGAGGCTGCCGTCTCTCTCTAGCATGCCTGCATTCTGCCAGCGGGGGTGGGGTGGGGGAAATGCTGGTGAGGGGGGGTTAAGGCAGAAAAGGCCTTCCCACAGCTGCTGCACGAGGCCCCCCTCCCCCGTCCGAGTGGATAGACACCCACCCAGCTAAGAACAGGCACTGCCCAAGTCAGAGCGTCCCAGCTGCTGACCCCCTTGGCTCTTCTCCCTGAAGCTGCCAGGCCTCCTTCGCCCACTTTGACAGAGGCTCTCCAGCACATTTCCCTCTTGATCTCCTCCAGTGGTTTCTGCCTTCCTGCCCTGTGGGGTTTTTCGGGCCCCAGTTGCAAGCTTTGTGACATCGCACTGCAGGTTTGGCACGTTTTATTGCTTCCCTATTCAGCACAGCTAGGGGATTACTTCGGAAGAGTCTGACTTGTCTCTTAGAGACCTTCTCCAAACTGTCCTAGTGTCCACTTGTTGGGGTGACGGGAGATAGAAAGGGCTGTAGTTTTTAAGTACTGAAATAACATTATTTAAAAGAGAAAATTAAAAAATACAGTATGAATTTCCAGGATCCTTTGCCTCAATGAATACTGGACACATACTTTATTCCCTAGATTTATTGACACGTTTGATCAAGTTTAGAGGATTCAAGTCTGCATGCAGAGTACCTGAATTCAATAAATAGTTCAGAACTAGGCCTCAGAATCCCTAAATTAAAGTGACCAAGAAGTGAAGCAGAAAGGCAGGAAGTTATTTTCTGCAAAAAAAGAAGAAGAAGAAGAAGAAGAAGCCCAGCATAGCAGAGTTGGCTCATGAAAGAAGAAACAGGAGCACGCCAGAACAGCTTTTTTTTTTTTTGCAAAGAACAAACACTGGTAAACCAAACCTAGTTTGGATGTTGAATCAAGACTCCCTCCCTAACCGTGGCTTTTCCAGATGTCCCAACAGGAGACAGAAAAGGGGCCACGTTTCGCAGAACAAGTCGAAGCCACCGGAAGTGCTGCAGCACAGCAGGCAGTTGGGATCGAGCCGGCGAGCTGCAGACCAGCCCACCTTGACAAGCTAAAGCTTTGGTCTGCAGGAGCCAAACCCCGCTGGTCTCGTCTCGCAGCCCTTCCTCACACATCTGCCACGTGCTGAGGGCTGGCAGGGAGCACCCAGAAAGGCATCTTCCCCCCCCCCCCCCGCCCACGTTACAACTGCCAAAGGAGCCACTTCTCCCTGGGGGAGACACAGAAGTGAAATGGCCGACCGAAGAAGTGCTTGTCGGAAGGAGTCCCCTAAATACATGTCAACAGGCACAACCTTTTCTCCAGGTGCCTATCTAGGAACATGGTCATCGCTTTCCGTAGAGAATGGTGCATTATCAGAAAAAGGGCACTGGAGGGTTCCAGAAGAGAGGGCTACAGGCAGCAGCATTCAACATGTGTATACAGAGTGGGGCTTGCCCTGCCCTCCAAGCCCACGGCCAGCTCAGAGGAACACAAGCACAACTGCCCCTGAGTGAGCCACTGGCTAAAGCCCCCTCTTGAGGCAGAGAGCTGCCACCTCTCGTGTTCCCAAAGTAAACTAGACCTATCTAACCTAGCTGAGGTGCTGGTGCTGGTGCTGCTGCTGCTGCCGCCGCCATGGCGCCTGGCCGCTCCCCTTAAGAGCCACACATGAGGCACTCTTCTCTGTTCTCCAAGGAGCAGACCATGGCAGCCTTGTTTCTCTCCTTCTCCTCCTCCTCTTGCTTGGAGCTCTTCTCTTTCAGTTTCTCCTTGTTCAGGGTGAACTGGATGGGATTCGCGGCTGGCTTTGTCCTCAGGTAGTACATCCCCGTCTTCAGACCCTGCAGGCAGCAAAACAGTGTAAGCCTGGAACTCGCTTGAAGGCAACGACGGCAAGCAGTAGTAGAAGCAGAGGCCTCCCTTACTGGGGGGCCTGTAGGTGAACTCACAGCTTGGGGGAAAGGGAAATGGCGCACGGTCCTGCACAGATGACTTACAACTAAGAGGATCAGGAATTGGCACCGCTGGTTTGGTAAAGAATTAGGCTTTAAGGGAAATGAACTGGCCAATGAAGAAGATGGCGGCATTGGTGGTGGTGGAACAGAGAGCAGCATGGAGACGCTGGCGGGAGAGCAGGAGGGGCCAGCAGCAAAGGCCCTTGGGAGAACACCCCAGACCTATAGCTCTCCCCCAGGCAGGACGGGTCTCACAGCTGGGGGTCTGAAGCCTGGGATTGCTTCTATGCTGGACCCAGACTCTAGCTACTACTAGCTACAGCAGCATACAGAGTCCTTTCAGTAGAGGGCTAAGGAGCTCAGGGGATGGGTGTGTGTGTGTGTGTGTGTGTGTGTGTGTGTGTGTGTGTGCACACGCAAGAGACACACAGACACACACTCACAAATAGCAGGCCTCCGAGAGACAACAAAGGCTCTTGCAAGAAGCATTGGCCGAGTGCTGCTGCGCGTCTTTCTTCAGGGCGCAGGCAGCTCTTGCGTGCAGGAGGCCGGAGTCTGAGTCCCACCATCCGAGTCATCCTGTGCCTAGAAGAGCCCTTTGTTCTTCCGAGGGGACGGAACAAACAGAACTCCAGCAAAAGTACTGAAAGTTCTGTCTGTTGGGGGAACGTTTCCGGTGACTCTGTCCCCACTGGACCGAACCGGAAGTAATGCCACGTGTTGCAGCACATTGACAGTGAGTGGAATCTTAGGTGGTGCCCTGAGTTAAGAAAGTACTTGGGAATTTTAATGCCCAGGGATTAATTCAACAAAGATGATTGCATTAAATTTTAACAAGTTGACACCTGAAATCTCCTTGGACTTGGATAGACGGGCATCCCTAAATATGTCCCTCTGGGGTAAAGCTAATATACTAAAAAATGATTGTATCACAAATTATATATGTTGTACATGCATTTTTTTGTATTTCTTATAGATATATTCATATATCTTATACCATTTAGGAAATGTTTATGGGGATTTCATTAAAAAGGATGCAGTTACCATTTACGGAGGGTGGGTTTGGACTGCCTGATATAAGTTTAGTTCATCAAGCTTATTTGTTATCGTCTAGTAACAGGTGGGATAAATTGCAACCTGAGGCTCCATCTTAGACGAAGTTGGAATCTTCTGTAATTGCACCTTTGCGACAATGGTCTGTCTTAAGGCTGCGACACACCGCATGCAGCGTAAAGACGGCCTTTGCTTCGCTTCGCATCACCTTCAGCTTCTCCTTGCAGTTCCACCCAACGGGGAACAGAAAGTGCCTGTTCTGACCCTGCTCCTGTCGTGGCTCGAGCACCTTCACCTCCCGTTGCAGAACACCTGCTGCTTCCATGCTATGGTGCCCGTCACTGGCTGCAGCGCATTTTTCTCTAGGCTGGAGCTGAAGGCCGTGACGGGAGGAGCCTTTCCCTAAAGACACTTTTGGCAAACTGGACTCTGGAAGAAGCGCTGTCATCACTGCTACACTACGGAACTGCGCTTTCAAAAGCTTTGCTGTGGGGACGGGACGGACACACACACACGCACAGGACCCCCTTGTTATGCCCACCAGTGAAGGGGACTGCCTGGAGTCTTCTCCGCCAGTAGCTATGGCTCCTGCAGGAACCCTTTGGCCAATGCCTGGACACGAGGGAGGGCAGCCCCTGCCCCACAGCCCACGTACCTGCTTCCACCCATAGAAGTGCATGCTGGTCAGCTTGCCATAATTGGGCTCTGCAATGTGGATATTCAGGGACTGGCTCTGGTCGATAAAAGCCCCACGGTCAGCAGCCATCTTGAGGACAGTCTTCTGGGAGATCTCCCACACAGTCTTGTACAGTTCCTTCAAGTCACCTGGAATCTCAGGGATATTCTGAAAGGCAAAGGGAATAGGGCTTAAGAAAAGCTTCACACAGCCTCACAACAGCCTCTCAGCTCAGACAGGCAGCCACAACTCTGGCTGCTGCCCTCGCCATTGCGAGGGATTCCAGAGCAGGTGAGGCAGGGATGGGGCAGCATGAGGGAGGTGCCCACAACTGTGGCTGGGTGAGCAAAGCCAGCCAACAACTGTGGAAAGTTGCATGAACAATGCCATGATTTACAAAATCATCATATATAAAGCGGGGGGGGGGGGGGGAGAGAGAGAGAGAGAGACAGCAGCTGTTTCTTGAGACATACATGAACAGAAAACAAGACAGAGGAGTTTTCAAACAAAATAAATTAAGGCACGAAAGCTATCATGGCCAGCTACTATGTTACAGGAAGAAGGTTGTATGGGTAAATTAGCCATGTATAAGAAGTACAAAATACAAGGAACTCCAAAGAACTCCAAAAACCATGTAAAAATTTTTTTGAAAGAAGCCACTATTAAAAGCAGACAATGAAAAAATTAAAAACGAAAGTCCAGGAAGTCTGGTATTTATAACGTTGGTCTGTATATAAAAACCGGACTTCCTGGACTTTCGTTTTTAATTTTTTCATTGTCTGCTTTTAATAGTGGCTTCTTTCAAAAAAAAAAATTACGTGGTTTTTGGAGTTTTGTATTTTGTACTACTTATACATGGCTAATTTACCCATACAACCTTCTTCCTGTAACAAAATACCGGTAAATTAAATTTTAAAATGCAAACATCACACTTTAAAATGCAAACATCAAAAGGAATTATTTACATTCTACTAGGTCACCAAACCCTGCCTAAAAGTTGATGCTTTGATCAGTGCTCAACATAGAACTGCCTCTCTACAGGTTCAGACCGATCTGCTGCCACCACACAACACCAGCTGCACATTCCCAGTCAAGCAAAGGTCCTACACCCTACCATCCCACTCAACGGTAGTGATTTCACTGCTCAGCGGCTTCTCCCGGAGCCCCTAACACCGTACATCGCCAGGTGCCACCACAGGATAGCGCCTCTGCAGCAGTGGAGGCCCTGCGCCTGGAGGCCGGCTTGGCCGCTTGTCCCCCTTCGCGCTGGTCAAAGGCTTCTTGCTGCTGCTCGGCCAGGCTCTTCCACTGGGTCACTCCAGCTAAACGTCTGTCTCAGGCTGCTCTGTGTGTTCTTGTTGTCTGTTTCAGTTACTGTTTTTAATCTTAAATTTTATAATGTCTTTACAGTTATATGCCTTGATTTTATTAACAATATTTACCATTTTTTAACCAACGTTGCTCAATGAAGCAGTCTACCTAGCAAAAAAATGGTTTTATAAACTCTTCTGAACTTATTAGCCAGGTGGGGAACACTTCTGGAGGCTGAAAGGTGGAATAAAATTACTCCAAAGAAACAAATATGTTGTAAGTGTCAAGGCCACAATTTACTTGCCACAAGACAGGAGGGCACGCACGCACGCACACACATTCCCATAGTCTGCCAAGATCCAGTAGTGTGAAAAGTCTGTGGAATCTCTGCATGAGCCACAGAACTGGGGTCCTCGGGCAGACACTGTCCCTGAAATAGGCCCCAGGCTGCTTCCTGGTTATACCTGGATAGAACCATTGTAGGCAATGATCTGGTTCTTCATCTCCCCGTTCCACAGGCCCCTCTCAGTCAGGTCTTTCAGCAAATGCGGATTCACTATCTGCAAGACCAAAACAAGTCAGGTTCACACATGCCAGTAACAACTGCTTCCACTTAACAAAAACCCCTTTCCAGTTTACATAAGAGCAGCCCTGTTGGACCAAGCCAGCTTGATCCAGGAAGCCAGCTTCCTGTATCTCACAGTGACCCACTAGATGCCTCAGGGAGCACTCAAGAAACAAGATACCTGTAACCGGTTGCCACTCCCTTGCATCTGGCATTCAGAAAGAGGCTGCCTCTAAAACTCGGAGGTTGCATATAGTCATCTTGGCTTGCAACCTGGGATGAACTTTTCCTCCCTAATCTGTCCAATCCCCAAGGCATCCAAGGCCAGGTGCCATCACCACATCCTGTGGCAAGGAGTTCCACAGATGAATTACACGCTGGGTAAAGAAATATTTTCTTTTGTCTGTTCTAACTCTCCCTCCACTCAATTTTAGTGCATGTCCCCTGGTTCTAGTGTTGTGCAAGAGGGAAAAGAACTTCCCTCCATCCACTCTCTCCATCCCATGCATAATTTTATACGTCTCAATCATGTCCCCCCTCAGGCGCCTTTTTTCTAGACTGAAAAGTCCCAAACGCTGTAGCCTTTCCTCATAAGGGAGGTGCTCGTCAGCCCACTCATCATTTTGGTCACTCTCTTCTGCACCTTTTCTAGCTCCCACTACAGGTACACATCGCTTATCAATGGGAATATGTTCTGAGAGAAACCTGTCATTAGGCGATTTCGTCATTGTGCGAACATCATAGAGTGTATATACACAAACCTAGATGGTACAGCCTACTATTGTATAGTAAATACCGTATTTATCGGCGTATAAAACGCACCGGCGTATAAGACGCACCTTCCTTTTGGCCCTGAGTTTCAAGAAAAAAAGATTTAAAGCATTTTTGGGCCACTTACTGCTTGGCTGCTTAATTAGCTAATTTACATAAATTGCACAAAAATACCAGGATCTCTTTTAAAACACACAGCAATAAGACACATGAACAAAATGCACCAGAACATAAATCCCAAGTGCAAAAAAAAACCCCCAGACTCATCTCTTTTTCCCCCAATCCACCCATGCAATTTCCAAAGTAAAAAAAACCCAAGTAAAAAAAAAACCAGACTCAACTCTTTTCCCCCACCCCACCCATGCACAGTTTCCAAAGTAAACATAAAAGTACAAAAAAAAAACACCCAGACTCAACTCTTACCCCACCCCACCTATGCAGTTTCCAAAGCCTCCCCAACTAGGCCCAGTTCAGAAGCTTACCCTTCCGAGGAGAGCTGGGAAGACCACGCCCTCTGCAGCTCAGATTAACTCTTTTCCCCCACCCCAACTCTTTTCCCCCACCCCACCTAACCTAACCTATGCACAGTTTTCCAAAGCCTCCCAACTAGGCCCAGTTCAGAAGCTCACCCAAGCTGCATTCATTTAGCATCCAGGAGAGCCGGAAAGACTAGGCCCTCTGCAGCTCAGCTGAACTGAACTGAGCACAGCGCCCTCTGCTGGCTGCTGAGAAGCTCAACTCATGCACGTGCAGAAATTAAACCCGACAAACAGCTGTAGATCGGATAGATTAGTTAGGGAAGAAAGCACAAGGGAGCTCTCTGGCTCCGGAAAAACGTGGTAAGCCTGAAAATGCTTTAAAACGGGCAAGGGGGGGAAAAGGGACTTTTTAGTATTGGCGTATAAAACGCACCCTACTATTTTGGGTCACAAATGTAGACAAAAAAGTGCGTCTTATACGCCAATAAATACGGTACATAAACCAGTAACATCGCCATTGATTATAATTATCAAGTATTATGTCCTGTACATAATTGTACATGCTGTACTTTTATACAACTGGCAGCGCAGTTTACACCAGCATCACCACAACCAACCAAGTACTGTAATGCGTTGCAACATCTCCTCACAGGGAGAACTTTGAGAAACGCTGCATTAGCGTCTATGTGAAGTTTTGATTTCTTGCCCCAATGTGCATCACTTTATACTTGCTTGCATTGAAGCGCATCTGCCATTTTGCTCCACCAGAAGCCTACAGATCATGAATACAGTCAACTGGCTTATTATCTAAACCACACATGCTGTTTAGCAGTCTCAAAATTCCCTCCATCAGAGCCAACCAACTTGGGCATCGAGAGACTCTCCACTGCAGCCCTGACTCCCAGCGATGGTGTCCTGCCTGCCTGCCTGCCTTTTCTCAGAGGTGTTTGTCCTGCTTGCACTCACAGTGATCACACACACAGTCCAAGGCCTTACCTGAAACTCCCCAGAGAGCACTCGGCGAGTGTAGATGTTGCTGGTGTAGGGCTCAATAGACTCATTGTTGCCCAAGATCTGAGCGGTAGAAGCTGTGGGCATTGGAGCGATGAGGAGGCTGTTTCTAACACCATACCTAGGACCACATAGGACAAGTGGGTGTTGAGGAGATCCAGAAACCTTAAATATTCAGCCGTCAGCATCAGCTGAGATAATTCTAAGTCACTTCTAGAATGCAGAAGAAGTTAGGTGGGACTACAGAACAACTATTTTCATTTATTCGAGCCCATGATCCCAAATTTATTTTATTTACTTGCTTGGTATCCCACTTTTCTCCCCGAAGGGCACCCAAAGTGGCTTACAGAGTCATAAAAATTATCACATTTAAAACGATAATTCGCAGTATTAACATTAAAACAATGTTTCTGTATCTCTCAGTGGCCCCACCAGATGCCTCTGGGAGCACACAGGACAACAAGATACCTGTATCCTGTCGCCACTCCCTTGCGTCTGGCATTCAGAGAGAGCCTACTACTAAAAACGAGGAGGTTGCTCATCCCCATCATGGCTTGTCACCTGTGATGGGCTTTTCCTCCATAAATCTTTCCAATCCCCTTTTAAAGGCATCCAGGCCAGGTGCCATCACCACATCCAGTGGCAAGGAGTTCCACACACTAATTGCACGCTGGGTAAAGAAAGGTGACCAAAGGCGTTTCCATCCCAAAGCCTGGCCTGAAACTGGGTTGAAAGGGATCCAGTTAATCCGTTTCACCCAGGCCACTTGATAACTTTGGCCAGAAACGGGCTGGTAATCACCTGGTGCTGTAGAGTGCAGGGAGGGCTTTTTCCATCTCTAGCTGGAGTCTGCAGGAAGGAGAGCTCCTCAGGCAGGGACAGTGCCAGTTAGCGACAACAGTGCTTTGCTAGGTAGCCCCAGGCAACTTCCTGCGATCATGTAAAGCTATTTATAGACAGCACTTGACCCACAAAGACTAGGCGGAATTAGGAGGAGGGTCAATAGGGTGGAAGTGCGGGCGGAGAATTGTGGGTCTCTTACACAGGTGCTGTGCCTGCCCAATACGACATCGCATTAGCAGCTGTTCTGAATCCTACTGTGCGAGACAGAAGATCTGGGATAAGTAGTAACTTGTGACATGCAGCACCTGGAAGACAGAAAGGAGCCCTGGCACTTGGGCAGAAGGAGCCCACCAGAACAAGGCCGCTGCTCTGGCACGAGGGGGATGATGGACCAACAGGACAAGACCTTTCCTTTAGGAAACAAAACTCTTTTCTGGCACACTGGAACAGAGTGTATGGAAACCAGAATTGAGATCACTGTGTCTTTCTGTAAAGTCTTCTTAAAGGGCGAGGGGGGGGAGAGATACAAAGCGGGCAGAAAAACAAGAGCAGAAATCCCTGAAAACAACGAGGGACATAGTGACACCTTGTGTATAACCCTTGTGCGTTCTCCCATGCAAGCCCAACCAAGGAGAAGCCTGTGCTGTTATACAGTTTTCTCTGGTAAACTGTGCCTAAAGTCACAAACTGCAGTTTTAACATCCTTGGTACATAAGAAAATTGTCCTTCGGTGGAATCACTGCCCCACCTTTTCCAAAGGGTCTGTGCTTCACACTATACTGTTTCTTGCTCTTCGCCACTCCTTGCCAACCCCTGGCGACCTCCGACACAAATTGAACCTGGTGAAGTAAAGGCTCTTACCATACATACTCATGTATAAGTCGAGAAATTTGGTCACAAACCTGCTCTTAGAGCAACTCTGAGTTTAAAGGGGGGGGGGGGGAGGCAAGCTCAAGCAACCAAGTAAGAAGCCCAGCAGATCTCTTCCCCTTAAAGGAGGAGGGGGAGGAGAAAGAGAGAGCGCGCAACCCACCTGCATTTGCACCAGCCTGGGTAAGCTAAAGGGAGGGAAGCCAGCATGGAATGGAACGTTCCATTCTATTGCAACAGCATCAAGCTGCAAATGCAACTGTTTTTGGAACATTTCAACAATATTCACCCTGCGATCCGTTTCACGATGGAATTGGAGAGTAAGAGAGAACTACCTTTCTTAGATGTGATTGTCAGTCGTAAGGATGATTGCACCCTGGGTCATCAAGTGTACCGGAAACCAACGCACATGGACAGATACTTACATTATGAGTCCCATCACCATCCCAAACAAAAAAAAAGAGGACTGATAAATACTCTGATGACCAGGGCAGAGCACATATCAGAGCCGGGGATTTTGCAAGCAGAGGGAGAACATGTGAGGAGGGCACTGAAACAAAATGGATTTCCAAAAGACGATCAGGAGGGCGCCAAGACCAAGGAAAGGTGATGTCCCCGTGTGGATGAGCCATTAGACCAAAAAACAGGGTGTTTCTCCCCTATAACAAAGTGGTCACTGATCGTATTGGGAGAATCTTCGGGCAGGTTAATTTCCAGACGATTTATACACCTACCAGGAAGATCCAACAGGTTTTACGCTCGGCCAAGGACCCCAGGCACCCATGGGATGCAGCTGGGGTTTACAGAATATCGTGCGAATGTGGAAAGGTGCATGTTGGAAGGACAGGAGATCAGTAAGAAGCAGGGTTACGGAACACAAAAAACAGTGTTGTCTCGGTCAGAAAGAAAAATCTGCAGTTGCAGATCATCATCTAGATATGGGCCACAACATTTTGTTTGAAGAGACTCAGTTATTGTCCAAAGAAGATCAGCAGTTGTGAGTTTCTAGAGAAGCAATCCTGAGAGTCCCTTGGACTGCTAGGAGATCAAATCAGTCAATCCTAAATGAAATCAACCCTGACTGTTCCCTGGAAGGACAGGTACTGAGGCTGAAGCTCAAATATTTTGGCCACCTAATGCGAAGAGAGGACTCTCTGGAGAAGACTCTGATGCTGGGAAAAATTGAAGGCAAAAGGAGATGGGGAAGGCAAAGGATGAGATGGTTAGACAGCATCACCGATGCAACGAACATGAAAATGAGCGAACTCAGGAAGATAGTGGAGGACAGGAAGGCCTGGCGGGATATGGTTCATGGGATCACGAAGGGTCGGACACGACTGAACAACAACAGAGAAGCAATCCAGAAGCACCCTAAAAATCTGAATCGAAAGGAGGAGACGCTAAGCCTGAGCAGTGCTTCGATTCCAGCTCTTAAGAAATGCAAAAGTTATTATGGGTTTTCGGAACACAAGGAGAGTGGAGCAGGAATGCTCAGCGGAGGAACTTCCAACAGAGGACGGATGGGACTCTGTGAATGGCTAATGGTGAACTGCTGGTGAGACTCAACAGCTGCTGGAGTTGAAGCTGCCGGTATTTACCAGTCACCTTACCTTTGATAATGCTCCACATAGCTCGGAGTGAAACGTTAGAAAGTACAAATTCGTGTGGACCGAGGTCTAACCCCCCGGATATTTACAGTGGGTCTCAGCATCAACCTTGTTTGCAGCAGCACCAGCCTGGGTAGGTTAAAGGGAGGGAAGCCGGCATGGAATGGAACGTTCCATTCCATTGCAACAGCATCAAGCTTGTGTGCAGTTTGTTTGCTTGGAATTCTGAGGCTAATCAAACCAGCATAGCCCCTAAGCTCCCCCAAACGCAACTTATCCACGGGTCACAGGAAACGTCTGGATGTTTTGCTCCAAGCTTGCCCTCGACGTATCCATGAGATAGACTTATACACAAGTATATACGGTACTCACTTTGCAATCTTCTCCTTCAAAGCCATCCAGTCCCAAAGGTCGGTAGGGCTCACATTCCACATATCATACTGAAGAATCTAAAGAACACAAGGAAATCCACACCACATCAGACCAAACCAGCCATCTACCCAGCCATACTTGCTGCCAAAGGGGCCTTGCAGACATCACAGCAAAGGCCGCAGAACAGCTGGGGGGGACAGAACGGCAAGTTCCCCGGCAAATAGGCTCTTCCAGTTTTTATCAAGCCTCAATTCCTGACTACAGACCACGCTGTAAATACCAAGTGGGGATTCTCCAAGTCTGAAAAGGCAGAGGAGGAGGAGTGTTCTTATCAGAGTAACAATTTAAGGGCTGCAAAACATGGCCAAGAACACGAAGGTTTAGCAAATCCGGATGAAGATAACTTCTGGATACTACTCAAAGACTTGGAAAGGATAGCTACAAAATTATCTTTACACTGGTGAGGGCGAGAAACTAAACACAGAAGTGGGAATTATTAGAAATGTGAATTACGTGCAGGAGTTACAGCTTCTACCAAGAACATACTTCCATGTGTGGAACCACAGAGACAGTGGAAAGTGTAACTGACGACATTCACAATTAAATTGATGCAACCCTCACTCTACTCAAGGGGGCAGTTACTGGGGTCTCAAGATGCCTCTCCAGCAGTCCTTGGAATCTCAGTTTCAGATTTAAGAACTTATCTTGGGCCAACAGATTTGCCCAAGTAACGTTTAACATTGCACCATTTTTAACTTACCCCTTTGCTGACTGGGCAGCCTTCATAGGTTTCGTACGGCCCCTGTTCTTTGGCAAGCTCACAGCTGGCTTCCAGGGCCCCATAGTAGATAGTCTCAAAGATCTGCCGATTTAGCAACTGGGCCTCTGGGCTCTCAAATGGGTACCTCATTAGGATAAAAGCATCTGCCAGGCCCTGCACACCAACCCCAATTGGACGGTGGCGCTTGTTGGACTTCTCAGCCTCGAAGATAACGTGAAGAGAGGAGACAAAGCAAGTCAGTAGTCCAGAACATGGATTTCTGGTTTCAGACAAGCACCTCAAAGAATTTTTCCTCTTGTTAATTTCCCAGCCCATAAACAACATCTCAATTCTCATCCATTCCGACTCCACAAGTCGGACAGACTGTACTACTCTGTAGAGCCCCCACTAGCTGCTGTCGAACTTCATGCACATTGGAGAAGGGCACCCTCACAAGGTACGGTCCCCGACCTGTTCCACTCCGACCTGGAGTGCCCTTAAGCCCAGCACTCCAAATATGACAAAATCCTACATAATTTCACTTTCCAGAAACAGAATAAAACCCAGCTATCTTGGAGCACCACCAAAGCCAATCTTTAGATATGTTCCAAGATGGCAACACCACACACAACAGGCAAAAACAAAGTACAAATCCTCTTATGGAGAAACTCACAGCCACTACCCCCTATGCATACTTATTGCTGGTTTCTAAGAACATCAGAAGAGCCTGGCTGCTGGATCAGGCCAAAGGCCCATCTAGTCCAGCTTCCTGTATCTCACAGTGGCCCCACCAGATGCCTCAGGGAGCACACAAGACAACAAGTAGGTAACCTGTTTCCTGTGGTCACTCCCTTGCACCTGGCACAGAGAATAAGACCCGCAGGATTTTAGGAGAAGCTGCTCCTCAGAAACCACATGCTTTGAACCCATTATCTATATCATGTGCACCTCAAGGCAGCAGCCTACACCTAGGAGGGGTTCTGATGCCTCTCCAGAGGCCAGAACGGTCGCTTGACCCAACCTCCAGTCCAAAAGGACAGTGAAGCTTCAGGCTGCTCACCAGGCAAGTGAAGCAGAGTGAAGATCCAAACAAACTACATCTGATTAGCTCAACCGTCACCTTCCTTCCTTCCTACTGCAAAGTGCTCTATGAGTGTTTTATTTATCTGCACCAGGGACCTGCTCTGACACAGGCCATTTTAGTCTTGTGAAACAGAAGCCACAAGAAATTCACTGCTGAGGAAGATGTGGAGTTCAAATCTTCTTAGGAACAAAATCCAACCTGCTATTCACTTGGCTCTATGGGAACTCATCAGATCCTACATTTCTTTCTCAAAATACAGTAATAATAATAATTCAGAACAGCAGCTCACCTTTCTTCAAAGGCTCAACGGAACTAACCACTATTTTACCTGCCAGTCATATTCTGCGAGTTCAGTCGGGATAATTCTACTTGGATGGCTAAGTGAGGCTGCGAGCTTTTCCCGCTCAACATCCACACCAGTGAGCTCCACTTTGGACTTGGAGGTCCACAGCAGTGGCACCTGCTGGGACATCCTGACTCCCCGGGACCCAGCACAGGTATGGCTGCCAGTCACCCCCAACTCTACTGGTGTCAGTTCTTCTTCATACCTCTGGCACAGGATAGTAGTTGATGTCAATTATCTTATTCAGGTTCCGGACAATGACCCTGGTGACCTCCGCCAGCTTCTTGAAGTCATACGTGTGCTCTGGAGTGACATACATATTCAAGGCTATGGAGGCCAAGTTACAGACAGCAACCTGGAAGACGCAGAGAGGGAAGCAACATCAGCCAGCAACATACAATACTGCAAGCAAGACTCTCCGTGCAGAGTCCTGGAAGCAAGCGACCTACTGAATCTATGTAGGAGAGAAAGGGGGGGAGGGGGTGCACGCAAGCTCACCTTACCCTACGCTGTGCTCACCAAATCACTTGCTATGGATTGCAAAATGTTAAGAGGCCGCTTATAGTCTAACCACCCGCCTTAAGGCAAGGCACCCTCAACCTACCAGCATCCCTGGTCTCACGGCTTTGGAAACTGCTGAAGGAGAGAGGATACTACACTCTCTCTAGAGAAGTGTATTTCACTTGGGCCCCAATCCTATCCAACCTTCTAGCGCTGATGCAGCCCCAAGGTAAGGGAAGAACCGTTCCCTTCCCTTGAGGTCTCCGTGACCACCACCACCACCGCCGCCACCACAGGATGCAGCACATGCCCCATTGGCATGGGCGCATTAAACTCATTACACTTTCAGTAGATCCTGCAAGCAATTAGTTTCAAAATACTTAAAACATCATCAGAAAAGGGATGTGATCACCAAGTGCCTCTACTGACAACTCTTAATCTTCTCAGCAGACACACCCAGCTCCTTCAGACTTCCTTCTAGGCCAAGGTTGATTCTCAGAGCTCTCCATCTCCCCAGCCCCTCACCCTCCCAAATTTGGTATCGCTACCTACTTGACCTCTACATATGTATCTTTCCACATCATTCTTAGTTAAATTCCTCTGGCCGTGAATTCTCCCGAATACGTGGCTGCTGAGAAGGAAGCCACGGAAGCGCCCCCCCCCCCGAAGCCACATCCGGCCCCCCGCTCAGCCCACCTCATCCTCGCTGGTGTATTCCACAATTTCTGTGCACAGGTTGCTGCACTTGATGGTCCCAAGGTTCTGCTGGTTGCTCTTCCTGTTGCAGGAGTCCTTGTACAGCATGTAGGGGGTTCCGGTCTCTGTTTGGGACTCTATGACGGCATGCCAGAGCTGCTGGGCCTTCACCACCCTGCGCACACGCCCCTGCTTCTCGTAGCTGCAACACAAAGCCAGCCAGGGGGGTGACTGGGAGCTGGCTTGCCGTGTCCTCCCTGGACAGGAGGGCTACAGAGCTGCCAACTTTCGCTTGCAACGCAAGAACACAAAAAATGCAGGAAAAAGGTCCTGGCAAAATGCTCATCCACTCTACAAGGTTAACAAGCTGTCATATGGCTTCCTCCAGAGAATTTTGAGAGTCAGAGATTTGGGCAAGCTCCAAGTATCCTGTTAAAAATTCTTAAAATCCTCACACAAATACAACTCCCAGAGTTTCCTGGGCGAAGTGAGAGCACTTAAGAGCCAGTTTATGTTTGGTATGGAGATGTGATCTGAAGAGCCAAGATTGTGGCCCCACTTCAGTCACCAAGAACACCCAAACCAGTTCCCATTCCAAGTTCCTGCAAGATAATTCAATAAGAAAATAACTCACAGAGCAATCCCATGCATGTCTACTCAGATGTTCAAAGGGACTTACCCCCAGATAAGGGTTGCACATAGGGTTGCAATCTTAAACTATGATCATGGTATCTACCACTTGCAACAATGAACTACGAACTACCATGAACAGTCCAAAAAGTGAGAAGACAACACAACAGTTTCGAACATTCCTGAAAGTTGGTCCAGCGAGGTCTCTGTCGGGGTCATTTAGACTTAGCTGAGCGGCACAACGGCAGAGGAGCCGGTCCTTCAAGGTCTGCCCCTGAGCTCTGAATTGACCGCCACTGCCCTCTTTTCAGAACCCAGCCAACTCTGCATACCTCTCATACAGCTTCTCAAACTCTTCTCCCCAGAGTTCATCAAGGCCCGG
Organism: Plestiodon gilberti rubricaudatus; assembly: GCA_026170595.1. Classification (NCBI taxonomy): domain Eukaryota; kingdom Metazoa; phylum Chordata; class Lepidosauria; order Squamata; family Scincidae; genus Plestiodon; species Plestiodon gilberti. Next base: position 230,995,719 of record JANXHW010000003.1, on the reverse strand, counting down.
GCATTCGTTGGGACACATCAGAGACCAGTCCTATAGAAGAAGGATTCAAGAGGAGGCAAGACGTCCCAAAGGGTTCCATCTCCTCCACAGAGCAAAAGAGGGGAAACGTCGCAAAATGTAGCTTACCAAGTACCTCCTGCCCTCCCCACAAGAACAACTACGGGAAGTACGGTCATTCGTTTTCTCTCTTCCACATGGGAGGCGAAGTATCAACTCCAACATTTTAGGGGGCTGGAAGGTGGGAAGGCTACACTTGCACTGCCCGTTTCCTACACATTCAACAACTGAACATGCAAGTCCTGATCCGTGCCTTTGACTGGGATAGAGTCAACCAGTGCCTTACATACTGCCTTATGATCGATACACAAACTGGTGGATAGCTGGATAGGCCCAATGTTACTTTACGCTTAGGATTTTGAAAGCTACTCCTAAATCTCACGAGGCCCAATGACAGATCTAGCCATGCTCATCAAATCAGTGTGACGCACAAGCACCTGTGACACAGAAGCTACCATTCCAGGAAAGGGCGCAGTCTGGCAGAGGCACATGCCTCCAACGGAAAGCCAAAGCTGCCTCTCTCTCTGCTATTGTGCCGCTCTCGGTCAGCAGCGCTCCCCACCTGATTGGTCTCCACCCGTTTCATGAAGAGATCTGGAATCCAGAGGGCGTAGAAGAGGTCCCGGGCACGCTGCTCCTCCTTCCCAGTATTCTTCTTCAGGTCGAGGAACTCAAAGATGTCAAAATGCCAGGGCTCCAGGTAGATGGCAAAGGCCCCGGGTCTCTGGCAGAGCCAACAAGACAGGATCAGAACCACCACCACCAACACAGGAAGGTCTGGCTCAGTCCCTAGGTGTGGACCTCCTCACTCTTCTGGTGCAAAAACGTGAGGTGGTCCTATCAAAACATCTGGCTGGGTGATGCTTCCTACCACCTTCTGGATCACGAGTTACAATGATTCTCTCTAGTTATGTTGCTTTTCATATCTAGCAGGTATATCAAGGAGTTTGGGGGCAGACAGGCAAGTGTTTTTCTGCACATGGCCCTGGAGCATCCCCAAAAGAATGACGAGGATAATGACATATTTACAATGCTAAATGACAACAATATTTCAGGGATAAATCCCTAAAACAGGCATACCCCTTGGGGTACGCAGACCATCAGGCGGGGGTATGCAAGAGGCTGTCCGGTATCAGCTGCTGTAAATACTTCAGTATTTTGAAGTACTTCAAAACTAGGACTAGGGTACTTCAGTAAATTGGACTGTGACAGGGAGTACCCGGGCCTCCAAAGGTTGGGAATCCCTGCCCTAAGACATAGGTTATTCTGTGTAAGAATACCTTATAAACTTGGATACAGGGCACCATTCTTCATTGGATCCCTGATTGGCTAAATCTTTCAGCCGATCCAAAAAGAACCTCTGAAAAGTCCCACATGTTGTCTGTAGTTCTGGGCTCCTTTCCCCATGTCTCAGGGCCCACCCTACAAGATCCGCTGCCATTAGAGGCCCTGCGCCAGGCACAGCAGACACATAACTGTGGCCACTAGTGAGCATCTTCAGAGAAAGAGAAGGAAAAGGAATAAACTGGAACTCAGAATATCGTCTCCTGCACACACTGTCTTTGAAGAAGTCAACATACCTTGTTACCACCTTGATCCACGTAGCGAGCTGTGTTGTTGTACACCCTCAGCATTGGGACAAGGCCATTGGAGTTCCCATTGGTCTGGAACAAAGCCATTTGAAAACGCTGACTGGCAGTCACACAAGCACAAAACATGTCATAAGAAGAACATCAGAAGAGCCCAGCTGCTGGATCAGGCCAAAGGTCCCTCTAGTCCAGCTTCCTGTATCTCACAGTGGCCCCACCAGATGCCTCAGGGAGCACACAGCCAACAAGATAACCTGTTTCCTGTTGTCACTCGCTTGCACCTGGCACTATTTTCCTTACAGAGAGACGAGTGCCCAGCCCCACATGGAAAGGACACGGAGCCTGCCTTGAGAGTACAGCAGGCAGCCAAAGACACTGAAACCATGTTTGTGACAAACAGGGACAAAGACGCACAGTCCAGCCGTGAACTCACCCCAGCGATGTAGCTGCCCGTGGCTCGAATGCAGCTCACGGCAACACCAATTCCACCTGCAGACTTGGAGATGAGCGCACAGTGCTTCAGGGTGTCGTAGATCCCTTCGATGCTGTCGTCCTTCATGCACAGCAGGAAGCAGCTGAATGGAAGGAGACGGAGGGTTGACAGGCAGAGGGCAGGACAAACAACACTCTAGCCAGCACATGCAACTATTATGCAGCAGAGGTTTGGGGAAGAGGGCAGTGAGCAACGTTTGCAAAGATACCACAGTACCACTCCTTGAAAATGGAGATTTTCCTAGCTTGGGAATCATACATACATTTTAACAATAACAAACGCCATAAGTCACCAGATGTGATGAATGCCCTGTCATCGGTTGTTGTCCCCTTTTTTCTCTATTTCTCCTTCATTTTGGACACTTGTAAACCACCCACCCCCTTGAAGCTTCTCTACTGGTACAGCAACCTAAAAGAGGCTGGGACCTGCTCCTGCAGTATTCATTGTTTGAAACACCATCCCCAATCAGCCACATGGCTGGATGTGGATTGGTCCTTCTCAATGCATGGGAGAGTCAAACTGCCTACTGAGATTGGCACGTGCCCACCAATTGGGCAGGCAAACCCATCTGTCTTGTTAAGGAGGCGGGATGGAATGATCAGGTGGCTCCCACTCATCCCATCAGGTAACCCTATGACAGCGGTTCCCAAACTTACCAGGAACGCAACGCCCCTCCTCTGCTGGCGCCGGTCACGGAACATAGGAAGAGTCCTGCTGGATCAGGCCAAAGGCCCATCTAGTCCAGCTTCCTGTATCTCACAGTGGCCCCACCAGTTGCCTCAGGGAGTACACAGCCAACAAGATAACCTGTATCCTGTCGCCACTCCCAACTACCAAAGTAGTTGTATCTGGCATTAAGAGAGAGCCATTAAGAGTGTGTCACCTGGTCCACATTACCTGGAGAGTTGGGGGCGATTGGTACCAGCATTGAAGAGAGTGGGAGACGCATGAGTGAACCACTTCTCGGAAAGGAGGTTGTAGGTTTCAATCGCAGCATCAATGTCGTTCTTGTGGATTCCCACCGACACCCTCATCAGCATATGCTGGGGGCGCTCAGCCACTAGAAGTAGATAACAGGAGAGCCTGTCAGCTTGCAAAAAGGACGTTTCTGTTCTTTTCTGAAATGCAGGATCTCATTATGACACAGCTGGACAAAATTTATTTTGTCAGCTAGAGAGGAATTTTCAGCGTATCTACATAGTCCTGCTCCAATATCTGTAGGAATCCAGGCTTAGCAGGAATGGTGGAAGCTGATGGTCAAAAGGTCTTCCGTTATTATCAAAAGTCCAAATTAGACACCCCAATGCTCAGCAGTTGAGATGTTTAAGCCCTGACCAGCTAACTCACTCAGCAGGACACATGATCATCTTCTATGCCGCCACCCCCCCCCCTTCAAGGTCCTGACCCCTCTCACATCAGGTCTCTGAGCATGGAGGCCTGTTAGCCGTGATCCCTCTCCCCTAAAAGTCACACAAGAACATCCCCACTTACCTTTAGAATTGATTTTCAGCAGATACGAGCGCTCAAGAGTCTTAAAAAGAAATAGAACACAAAAAGCATCATCTTGATTAGTCAGAGCACACTCAGAAGACCAAATATGAAACAATTCATTGTAATTTCTGCAGCTGTCTTGGACGATGTCATCCCCTGCCAGGAGCCCTGCCAGGAGCCAGAAGGGGCAACTTCTGTGGGCAGCACCTTGGCCACTGGCTAGCGTCTGCATCCCTCAGCAACTCCTTCTGCCTCCGCCTGCTAGAACCTGGACTCGGACATCAACTGCCAGGGAGACACCGGTCCATGGAGTATCCTGAACACGTCATACCTTTTTGTGGATTGTTGTCACGAGCTCCCAAACAGCAGACAATCTGAACAGAAGGAGTGCTGACTGGCACCAGGCAGTAGCGTGCCCCGGTCACTTCACCATTGTGTCGGCTCTATTTCTAGGTGCTGCTTAAATGGTTTAGGACCAGGGTGCCTGAGGATCCACCTCCCCCCCCCCTTATGACATGGCCCATCCCTTGAGGTCAACAGGGGACCTTCTTGAGGAGGCTGCCACCCCCAGAAACCCAGCTGGTGGCCTTCTCTGTAACGGCACCCTCTCCATGGAAAGCCCTGCTAGCGGAGGTCACACGGGCTCCACCTCAGCCTGTATTCCAGTGGCAGGCAGGGCTCATGGAGTCACTACTCTCACACATTCGGGGCCTTGCTCTAGCTTGTTGGCTTTATGCTTCCCGATTTATTTACTTTTGTTTCAACATTATGTACTGCTGTCAATCGTGTGTTTGTTTACTTTTTGGTTGGTTTCCATGTTTTAAAATTGGTTATAAGCTGAATGCCTCCTATTGGAAGGAAAAAGCAGGGTATAAATCTTTTGAATGAATTTTTAGAACGCTAATTACACTGAGTAACACAAAAATTGTTTATTTCTAAATGTTCCTTATACAGAGGCACTGATTCCAACGGTACTCAATTTTTTTTTTTGCAACATCAACACTTTTAGTTATCTTAAATTTGGTGTTGATATTGAAACACTGTCATTCACCTTTACACCAGGGTAAACACGGCCACAGAAAGAGGTAGTAAAAGCTCTTACCGAGTAGTGTAAATTGTGGCTGAAATTGATGCTATGCCAGAAACAGCAGCATTTTTGAAATCTTTACACCAAGATACATCATAAGAACATAAGAACATAAGAAGAGCCCTGCTGGATCAGGCCAAAAGCCCATCTAGTCCAGCTTCCTGTGTCACACAGTGGCCCCACCAGATGCCTCAGGGAGCACACGAGACAACAAGATACCTGTGTCCAGTCGCCACTCCCTTGCACCTGGCACAGAGAAAACCCACTTCTAAAACCAGGAGGTTGCTTATGGCTTGTAACCTGTGATGGTCTTTTCCTCCATGAATTTGTCCAAACCCCTTTTAAAGGCATCTAGGCCAGGTGCCATCACCACATCCTGTGGCAAGGAGTTCCACAGATGAATCACACGCTGGGTAAAGAAATATTTTCTTTTGTCTGTTCTAACTCTCCCTCCACTCAATTTTAGTGCGTGTCCCCTGGTTCTGGTGTTGTGCGAGAGGGAGAAGAATTTCCCTCTATCCACTCTCTCCATCCCATGCATAATTTTATAAGTCTCAATCATGTCCCCCCTCAGGCGCCTTTTTTCTAGGCTGAAAAGCCCCAGACGCTGTAGCCTTTCCTCGTAAGGGAGGTGCTCCAGCCCACTAATCATTCTGGTCGCTCTTTTCTGCACCTTTTCCAATTCAGCTATATCCTTTTTGAGGTATGGTGACCAGAACTGGACACAATACTCCAGATGTGGCCTTACCATCGATTTGTACAAAGGCATAATGATATTGGCCGTTTTATTCTCAATCCCCTTTTTAATGATCCCGAGCATGGAATTGGCCTTCTTCACAGCCGCCGCACACTGGGTCGACACTTTCATCGACCTGTCCACCAGGACCCCAAGATCTCTCTCTTGATCCGTCACAGACATCAAAATAAGCATGGAAACCGGAAAGCGCCCGAAAACCGGAAGCGCCCGAAAATCGCCATTTTGCAGTGATCCAAAGATCAGGGAGGCCTGCAGAAGGTCGTGCAGGCCTCCCCGAAGCCCCCCCTAACCCCGGTAAGTACAAAGACAGCGGCTGCGGCAGCGGCGATCCCCTGGATCGCCACCATGGTGCCCCCGCCCCTTAAGGTAACAGCTTTGGTTCTCAACGGTGGGTCGCGCGACCCAGTTTGAGAACCACTGTCCTAGGGGAAAGACAATTTCCATGCTAAGAATGAACAACCATCACCCTCAGAAAAGGATCAGCAGCTTACCTTGAAGCCAAAGTAGTTGTAGGAGAAATCCCGATCATAAATTATTGCAGAGTTCAGCCGCTAGGGAAACAGACAGTTAGATTCAGTATTTTGACTGAGCAGACCCAGACCCATCCAATACTTCTTGCATACTGCGACATCTGTTACAAAAAGTAAGCAGCCCTCTTCTTGTTGAATGCTCTTGATTTTCAATACCTGGGGACCGAACTTGACACCAAACAGGCAAAGAATCCTCAATTGCAAAGCATAAGGTGAAACCTGGCTTTGCCAATTCACATTGCTATATATTTAGAATATTGTATATGTACGTGAAAGGCAACATTGTCATACTATCTGAGATGTGAAGATATATAAAAAGAGACATTTTAAAGGACTTTGCCAGCAGGTCAGTGTGTCAAGTGCAGGAGCAGCCACATTCTTCATGCCGCAGGCGGCATTTCTGTACAGTCAGAATCCATCTTCATGAGGGCAGCAGCCAACACAAATGTGCTGAACACATTAAGTTCCAACACAGGCCTGTATCTGCAAGCACCGTCCCATTCCCTCTTGCATGTTTTGGTCCTGAAATACAGGATTTGCACGATGGCAAATACCGGTAGACAGCACTATCCATAAACGTGGCGCTTTACACTGACTGAAGAGACAGGTATAGTAGTATATCCAGTCTCCAAAACACCAAGTTAGCATCTGAGAACGCCGTCTTCCTTGTTTCTCCCCAGCGCCAAACACCTTGCTCCACCATTCTCTCTCAAGTTATCTCAGCCAAAACATCACATACGTCTTTGTTAGCCAACACAATATCTAGAGTTTCCTTGGCAACCATTGGAGAGTGCTTGCCGTTGTGGGGATTCACAAAGTTGTACAGATCTTCCATCACATCTAGAAAAGAAAACCAGAAGAGGTTCACTTCAAATTAACTCTGCTAATAACAAAACACGTGTCCCATAACACTGCCCCCCCATTCTTTTCCCTCAAAGATCACCAGCATCCAAATGTATACTTTGACATTTTGTGAACTGTGAAGAAGTGAACTAGCTTCTGCCAAAGCAGCACAAAATATCAAAGTACGCAAGGACTCGTTTTTTGAAAAAGGAGGAGAGGACACCTGTCTCGTGCAGAACAGCAGTGCTGTGGCGAAGTCTCCACCTATTTCAGTGGTTCCTGTGCAGAAGACCTTCCTGGTGAGTTATGCTCTGAAGCACAAAATGAAACTGCAGGAACAATCCCCAAGCATTGCTTCCCTAAGACCAAAACGTTTTTTAAATCTTTTCCTTTTGCATCATGAGCAGTGAGAGAGGAGGGCCCCACGTTTAATATAAATACTCTAGTGTTCAACATGCCACACATACATTACCCTCCGCCCCCGAGTCCCAACAGAAGACACCACCTAATGAGTTCATGCCTGAAGCGAGATGCGAACTGGGGACTTCAGCTCATGGTGCAACACCACAGCAACGGTTCACTGAGCAATTCATCGTGAAGTTATTTGCAGCCATTTGCTTGATGCAAAACCTACTGCTGCCCATCTTATGTTTCTTTTGTATGGATGGATGGATATGGGATGGGATGGGATGAACTCACTAAAGCTCTCCTACCTGAAAATATGTTGCCAGTCATGGCCTTCCAACCACCCCCAATCCCACGGATGCACCAAGCACACAAGGCTGCACTGCTTTTGGGCTGGCATTTCCCACACTCACCACTGAATACTTTCTTGGTTTCCTTGTGCAGGTTGGAGACGGCAATTCTGGCTGCCAGGATGGCATAGTCAGGGTACTTGGTGGTCAGGGTTGCTGCCGTCTCTGCAGCCAAAGTATCCAGTTCCACAGTGGTGACCCCACTGTAGAGACCCTGGATAACTTTCATGGTGATCTGAGCCTGGCCAAACAAAACATCGCCAAGTCAAGTTATCATCTTGAGCTACACAAACAATCCTCTAAGAGGAATACTGGCGCTTATCCATCCTACAGCCATTTTGGCAAGTGCACAATGTGCCCTAAATCCCTCCTGTCACAAATTCTCGTAACGGGTGTGAAGGGAGTCCTTATTACTAGTCCTACTATTGCTATCATGTCAAGTTGGGCCTTTGAACTGGATTCAGAAGCGACTCCGCCAACACTGCCCAGTCAATCCATGGCTAAGCCAGGCTTCACGCCCCAGTCTTCGAGGTCCAAATACAAAGCTCTCTCAGAAAAGAGGCAGGAGGTTCGCATGAAACCTAATGGAGGCCTGCCCGCCCTAACATCATGGGTGAGGCCCATTCCCCTTAGGGGGACGGGGCAAGGCTGGTATTTGGTGAGAATCTGGTATTGGGTGAGCAATAGGAACCAGTCAGTATTAAGGAGTGTTAGTTTTGTTGTTTTAATCCTGTAAGTTTGTTATATATTGTCAAGTCTTCTTTTGCAGTTTATCTGCCTTTAAACCTATGCGCACCTAGCCTTAATAAACACTTTTATGTTATCTACCTTGTGTGCTTATTCTGGGAACTGAATGGGCTAAATCCTTGGCCTATATGCCTAAGCCATTCTACCGTACCATTCAGCTAATGCCGTGTTGTTTAAGTAAAGCATTTTGAATCTTGTGGTCTGGCTCTCTTGTTCAGAGGTCAGTCCCACAACGCTATTTCCAACAGACACTCAGAGCCTGGGGCTGGCTGCCAGGATGTAGACCCAGGTGGTGGCAGCTACCTTCCCCTTGTTCAGGGGTGACTTGTTCCTTGTTCAGGAGCATAGGACGGCTAGACCCAGGGTCAGGGGTGTGCTGGTCTTGTATTGTACTGGGACCTGACGCCTGGTAATCTAAGACCATCAGTTACATGGTCTTATGCAGAGGTTTCATGCGGAGCAGCGTGAAAGAGGCAGGAGCTTCCCAGCACCTCATTTGCCAGAGAGCGTCACAACATTTCCTCTTGCACTGAAAGTGCTGCAAAGCGTCCCAATTGGTTTCTTTCACCCAAAAACAGAACTGGTGAAAACAGATACAAATATCTATATCTCATTCCAGGCTCAGCTGCCAACATGGGAATGGGACGGTGGGCCCTTGGGTGGCGGGGGCGACACGCACGGGGTATGTGTTTGGGTTTGCACTTGCAGCTACGCGCTGAAAATGCACTTATCCCTGGCATGTTTTCGGCTGCTTCTAGGCTGCTTCCGGCGATGGGAGTAGCCCTCCTGCCTGCCCGGGCTGCCTTCGGCCTAAAATCAGCTGAAAAAACGCCGTGTGCGCGCATTTTCGGTGTGCCGCCACCGAATAGCTGCCGAAAGGGGCGGGGCTTGTAACGTCACAGGAGTGTCACATCGACCGTTGCCCCCTGCAGGGGTGTAGCAACGCCACTCCCAATATCTAGAGGGAGACTATGATTAAAAGTATGCTCCTTGAGGTTATCTTTGTGTGTGTTATAGCAGGTCTATTATAGCCATTATTATCCGTTCTCGTTTTATGCCTCAAGACAGTGTTCTTCAACCTGTGGGTTGAGACGCCTCATATGGGGAGTCACGACCCACAGGTTTTATTTATGCGAATCTATCTACTTAACTTGTGTGCCCATGCGGCAGGCCCCCGCATGTTGCAAAAGCTCCTTAAAGCACTTTGCAACAGCACGGAGGCTAGGCACGCTAGCATGAGGGTTGAGGCCTGCGTGCGCACACTGGCCCAGCAGAAGAGGCCTGCTGGAGCAGGCGAGTCCGCTGCCAGGCTGCACAGGAGCAGGGGCAGAACAGGGTGGGGGAGAGGACACGAAAAAGGTTGAAGATCGCTGCCTTAAGAATAATCAAAGTGGTTGAATAGAAATATTTTGTCTCTTGGAGTTTGTGGTATAAATGTAATTGTCTAAACCAATGGTTCCCAAACTGGGAGGCATGGCTCCCAGGGGAGCCGCTAAAACCAGTCAGGGGATCCGCGGAGTGCCACGGAATCCTCTCTAAAAACGGTGCAATTCCAATTGACAGACATCAACATAATGTAATGGGGAGCTGCCCGCAGCCAATGGTTGACAATGGTCAAGGGAGCCGCAGGTTGAAAAAGTTTGGGAAACACTGGTAAACTCAGAGGCGTCTTTAGGGGGTGGGCAGGAGACCCCCGGGCGGCGGCGGCATCAAGCAGCAGGGGAGGTGCACTTTTGCCGCACTGCCGCAGAAATTTTTCGTTTTCAGCTGTACGGAGCCTTGGAGGGCAGGAGGATTGGCCCTCCCAGGCTCCATATGGCCCCAAAACACACCGGGGGGGGGGGGGGGTTGCGCCACGTCACCACTGAATTTCAGAGGCAGTGCGGTGAAAGTGATGTCACACGTACCAGGGGGCGGGGCTTGTGGCCTCTGACTGCCCCCCACCACAGGTTGCAGCACATGACTCTTTGGCGCAGCTGCATTGGTGCTGGAAAGTTGGATAGGATTGGGGGCCCCTGAATAATGCAACTGATTAGGCTGGCTCAGAGGTACAAGATTTCAAGCTGAAAATGCCCACAAGTGGAGAACTCCACAGACACCCAGACCTTCAAAACTTTACAGAGATGCGTGTCTCAGAGATGCATGCAATAATATTTGTGCTTGCGTTACTATCAACTTAGCCCCTCCAAAAATCGATTTGTTTCTGCGAAAGGTCCAGCCGTGCGCGGCCTCTCTTCTACTCCTCCGGCCGGCGTCGCGTCGCCCGCTGACTTACCGGGTCCACGAAGTCCAGGTTGAGGCCGTAGCAGAGCTTCTGGATGCGGGAGGTGATCTTGTCGAACATGACGCGCTCGTGGCGCCCGTCTGAGGACAGAGAGAGGCAGCGAGAGAGGGAGCTTAGGAGCGAGGCCGACGGCCGAGTCACTGCCGCCCCAACCCCGCCGCGGGGAAGAGCGCCCGCCGCCCTGGCGCGCCGGGGGAGCCCCCGGAGGAGGGAGCCCCTCGCCGCTCGGCCAGCCAGGCGGGGCCCCCAAGGGAGGCCCGCCCGCCCGCCCGCCGAGGCCGGAGCCGCGGAGCCGCCCAGCGCCCCGCTGCCAGCCTGCCTGCCCCTTCCTTCCTTCCTTCCCCCCGTCCGTTCCCCGCGGCCGGCAGCCCTCCTCACCTCGCTTGACGACGTGCATGGTGGCGGTGGGGAGCAGCGGCGGCGGCGAAGAGAGAGAGACAGTCAGTCAGACACTCGGCAGGCGGGAAGTGCGCGCGGAGACCCCGGCGGATTCTTTCCCGCCAACGGCCGTGGTCCCTCCTGCGCCGCCGTAGCCCGGCCCACCTCTCGCGAGGCCCTGAGCGCCATGTCTGGTGCTGGCAGAGCCTGGTAGTGTCCCTGAGAAGCCGGAGCTTGCCCGAGAGAAAGATGGCGGCGGAGACCCTCCTGTGTGCGCAGGAGCAGTCTCGGACTCCTCGGCTGAACAACGGGGCTCTCGCGCAGCCGCTTCAATCTATGCATGCTCAAGGCTGATTCAGACTAGCCTTCTGACGGAACGCTTGTCCTGCCGTTTCGTTTTTACTTGCGTCTAGACGTTTGAAACAGGGGGCTGATTGCCGCCTGTTGTCCCTCCTTCTGTCCCGCCTTCCTGAAGAAAGCGCAGCTGTGATTCGTTGAACAGAACTGCGCTCCGATTGGCCAAAAAAGCGACCCTTCTTTGACCCTTCCCCTCTCCCAGTTGGATTTTTGCACTTTTTCCTTTGCCTCCCGCCATTCCTGTTTAAAACAAAGATCCTCATTACAATTACAAGAAGATCCTCGTTGTTGCCCTCTGTTTTGCGAGACTTCCGCTGAGAAACCTGGAATGAACCCTTGAAAGAAACACCCACGATGATTGGAGGTGGCTGTGATTGGCATACCACCACTCTCCTCCCCCTCCCAACTGATTGGTGGGCTGCCTTAGCACAAACGTTAGCTGAAAAGCGAGCGCTTCAAAAAGATCCACAGGAGCCAACTCTCCTGGCCGCGTCGGAAGCTCCTGCTGCGTCAGACGCAGCATTGAAAAAACGGAAGAAAAAGAGGCAAAACGCACACGTAGTGGCTAGTGTGAATCAGCCTTCAGAACTCGTGCTTGTCACTCCGCTCTAAGGCCGAGACAGACCAAGCCCGTGGTTCGTGCGGTGCGGAGCGTGCGGGAGCGAGCGTGCGTTGCCGCGCCGGACGCACGCTAGGGGGGTGGATGGGACGTGTGCATGTCACACCAGATCGCAGCAGAGGAGCAACGGAGAGGGGGGGGAGAGAAGGGGAGACAAGATGGCTGTCATTGATATTGTGTGATATTGTGTGACTGTCGCGGGCCAGGCACTTACTGAAAATCGTCCTATGGTCAGGATTTCCGTGGCAGCTTCTCCCATGCCCTGTGCCTGGCGTCGCGGTTCGTATAATCCTTACTGGCCATACTGTATAGGCATGGTCTTTTCTGAACCTCACAGACCAGGTCGATGTCCAAGGACCAGTCCCCTGCCATTTCTAGAAATGTATTGTTTTATTATGCTACTACCACAAATGTGAATGGAACAGTGTAGTGTAGAGTGTAGAGAGCTGCCGGCAATGCTTTCCCGCACTTTTCTATTTGGCCACCAGAGCGCTCACTTCCCCCTGCCTGCCACTCAATCACTGTATTGCCGTTGACTGGCTAAGGAGGAATCGGTGTCCCGCCTCCAGTGGGCTGGGACAGGGACGGAACGGGACGAACGTGGCCAGCGCTGGGATTGGGGCAGCTGACGCGTTTACGCGCCGGGGGCTGCTGACGTCTGACGACGACAGCCGGGAGCAGCAACGGAGCCATGACAGACTGAGAAAACGCGCCCGCAGCACGGACGCGCACGGAGCACCGGAGCTGGTCTGTCACCGGCTATGCTCCTCTGGAGCGATCCTCCCTCCTCCTCAACAGGCAGGCTGCTGCCGCCCCTGGCTAGTTGCAGCTCCCTGGGGCGCATCCTGGAACCAGGCTCCAAGAAGAGAGGCCCAAGGACCGCTCAAGTCAAACCCACCCCGAGTGGGCATGGAGGAGGATGCCCGCAGCGGCACCTGCTGCCCTGCGCCTCCGGACGGTCCTGGGAGTCAAAACGGTGGTTGGCGGAGCTGCTTGGCGCCGCCGGTGTTCCGCCTGCTGCTGCAGCCAGTCAGCTATGGGCGGCTCAGTATGGGCTGCAGTAGCCCACTCGTGTCTGAGCCGCCCCAGCAGGCAAATTGACAATTGTTATTGTCACTTTAATTTAAAAAAAAAATGCCACAAAGCGGTTTGCAGAGAACGTCGGTCGACTAACTACATGGCTCCCTCCCTCCCTCCCTGTGCCAAAAGGGTTCACGGCCGCAGAAGCACACAAAACAGCCACTTGATTCTGAACGACGGGGCTGCAGGCCGCCCTGTGCTGGTGGCAGAGCGGAAAGCACGGCGGACGGAGGAAGCACTCGAGCAAGAGAGGCCAGCAGTCCGGACACAGAAAGAGAAGAGAGGGCTGCAACTACGGGGTGTTGCTGCAGGGAGCAAAATTGGGCTAACAGAATGGGTTCTAAAAGAGCAACCTGAATAGAAATTGTATTTAAAAAAAGGGGGGGTTGGGGCCCTTCGGAGCAGAGTCACTTTGTAAAAGTGTTCGGAGTTGCTCACAATTCTTTTGAGAAAGGAGACCAGAGCGGCAGCCAGAATGATCTATTGCAGGGGTGTCAAACCCATTTCACGCAGTGGGCCGAACAGCATTCATGACACCTGCCAAGGGCCGGAAGTGATGTCATTAGGCAGGTGATGACCAGAAATAAGCACTTTTTTCCTCACTTAGGACCTCACTAGCTGCAAATAGGCCGCGGTAAGTTTAGTGGTTAAGAGAGGGAAGGCTGTCATTATTCAAATTCAGCAGCAGGTGACGCTGTTTCACTTCACTTGCAAAGCAAAACCGGAACTTTGTGTACTGAACGGGTTGCAGCTAGCCCTGTGTGAGATTAGCCTGTACAACCGTGCTGGAAAAGGCTTCACCTTTGCAATAAAAAGGGCTGCAGGTAGGATTTTACCCAGGAGTAACTATGATCCTCTCTGTTAAATGAACCTATAAGGAAACCGGCACAGGGACCATCATCCCACCCCCAGGGTGTGGCCAGCCCATCAATGAGGCCAACTGAAGCAGTCCCTGCAAGGCGTCCATTGTTCACCCCACTTCTTGTCCCCGTCACCCCAGCAGAGTGGCTGTCCTCCTGCAGCAGCCCACAGCCCACTTTCTCCAACTATCCCACAAACGACGTCCTTCACCTGTTTGCTTCCTTACCTACAGGCCGGGTCCAGCGACCCCGTCTCTCCCCTGCTCTGCTACGTGGCAGTTGGAACCTGCTGATCCTGCCCCATGCTTGGCTGGAGGAGAGGTGAGCCAGCATTCTGTGGGACGGTGGCCTCCTGCAAACAGCCTGGTTCCTCCAGCACTCCTGTGGCCAACGGCAGCAAGTAGCTTTTTCCCTGCATTCAGGTCAAGCTGGAGAAGGGCGATAGTGGGCTCCAGGGCAAAGAGCTGGCCTCTGCCCACTTCTGGGTGGTGCTGGCAGGGCAAGGCTTCCCAGGTGGTGAGCACCTGCTGGAGTGCCACGTGCTCCAGCTGGAGTCCAGGAAAGGCCCTCGTGCCCCCGCCCTTGCCCAAGCCGGCAGCCTTGAGGCCGCTGCAGTCAGCCCCTCTTGGGACAGCAGCTCCGGAAGTTCTTGCACAAGTCCGACAGCACAACTGCTGCTGCTGCTGCTGGAACACTGAGCTCCCACCCTGCTACCTTGGGCCCCACAAGCACTAATAGGGCAGGGGGAGAAGAGACTGCAGCAGCTCGGCCTGAACTGGGTGTTCACAGGTGGCTCAGAGTGTTGGGGATGTCATAGGTTGGCTGGGCAAAGGGGAACTTTCTACTCTGCATCAGCTTGTGGCTCACACAAGCAACACGGTGCAATCCGTTTGTGCCTTGTGGATTACACCGGAAGATGGTCGCACCCATGTGGGTCCTTTAGGGGGTCCACCCCACCCTCTTCTGGCCAAACTGCTCTTCCCCTTTCAGCCCTGCCCTCCGCCAGCATCTCACCCTCTCGGAGAAGGGTCTTACGTGGGGCCACACTGGCCCTTGCCTAGCAGTTATTTCCTGCCATCGGTCCTCCACCCAGCCCCCCAAAGACAGCAGCAGGCTCAGCCTATCAAAATAGTCTACGTGCTTTATTGGGTTGAAAACAGTTTTACGAAATGGCCATCCAATGACATGAGACCTGGTGGGTGCAGAGCGGAGTTGCACAGAACACAGGTATCCATCCCTGCCCAGGAAAGGAGCTGGCGCCAAGCAGAGGTGCAGCTGCCACCCACAGGCAGGCGGAGCCAAAGGGACAGCAGGAGCCTTGCAGGCAGGACGCTGCTGGCCGCCGCCCAGCCAACAGGCCCCCTTTGGCCCGCGACCTAGGAGGCGGCTGCCTCTCCTCCTCGCCCACAAGCCAGCAGCAGCCACAGGGATGGGGAAATGCAGGCACTTAGTGACAGAGCCCGGAGCAGCCCTGTCCTTGCGCGAGGCGCAAGGCTACGGAAGAGGCCCCGAGCCTGGTCTCGGCTGCCTTAGGCAGGACTGGCCAGGGACCCATTTCAGCCTGTGCCTCTCTCCAGCAGGCAGGTTGCCAGTCGCCCCAGCAGCAGCAGGCGCCGTTCCTGCCCCAGAGCGCTCAGCTCCCACAAGGGTGCTGCTCCCCCCCTCCAGCCGCACAGAGCTGCAATCCCTGTCGACTCCATGGGGTGGCTCCTGGGGGAAGCCGAGCAGGGGACCCGTCCTGACCTTAGGTGCTCAACTGCAGGCCTACGCTAGGGAAAGAGCCTCTCTTAGGCCAACTTCTAGCCAAACCCTTAAGCGGTTGCAGAAAGAGGGTGAAAGACGCGAGGAGGAGACGGCGGCTGCTAAAACCACCCCCCACCACCCCGCTTTTCAAGTGAGTGAGACCTCAGCTTCCCTGGGAAGAGCAGGCCCTCCACGAACCCACCACCACCGCACCAGCCTGTGCCCCCCCCCACTCCAGACAGAGGGCCCCTGCTTTTGCGCTCCCTGGGGCAGCAGCGGCTTCCTGACCAGCAGGGGAGCAGCCCAGGGCCCTGTGCGGAGGGACGGACAGTGGGGCTGCAGGCCCCCCTCCCCCCGCGGAAGGCAGCTGGATCTGCCGCCTTCACCCTCGCCCAAGGGACTGCCTTGCTTCTGGGCCTTCTCGGACTCAAGCGGGCTAAGAGGGCAGACTCCAAGGGCCTCTCCCGTTGTCATGACCCGAGCACAGCAGAGAGGCAACACCGGCCCCACCCTCACCGTGCAGCAATGCCCCCCTCCCCCGTTTTCCACTTTCTTTGTCCAGACAACTCTTTGGCTGCTTTGCTGAACTCCCAGCTGACGAGAGAGAGAGGAAGAGGCCGGACATGCAAGAGGGGAGCTGCTCCTCTACTTTGTGGTTCCCCATGCTAAGGAGAGAGAGGCAGCACACAGAGAACGGCTCAGAACAGATCCGGGGGGGGGGGGGGAGAAGAGGAGGCGGTTTCGGAAGCCATGCACAGCAAAAGCAAGGAGCTCTTCAGCAGGAGGAAGGCGGCCAGGCCCAGGTCACAAAATAAATAGGCTTGCACAGCTCCTCCCCAGCGCTGAAGGGGGAGGAGAGGCACTCTCCTTCCCCGCTCCCGGAGGTCAGGGTCTTGTCCCAGCACCCGGCCTACTACTTTTTGGGCTTCTTGAAAATCTTGAGGGGGAATTTCTTCCTGCCCTGGCTGGAGTCCGTCTCCTCGCCTGTGGAGCCGCTGTCTTCCTCCCCCGCGTTCTTCTTGGAGGCCAGGTGGGGGATGCGGGTGCTGTTCTTGCCGGTGCTGGTGGGCCGTGACTCCGAGACAGGGGAGGGGGTGTCCGGCTCGGTGGAGCTGGGGCTGTGGGACCGGGAGGAGTCGGAGTGGCCGTGGTGGCCGTGGCCCCCTGTGGCGGTGGCGGCAGCAGCAGCCGCCGTGTGGCTGATCTCCCCGAGGCTGCTCGACTTCTCCAGGCCGTGGTTGAGCATCATCGCCTTTTTCATCACAATGGGACTCTCGGGCAGCTGCTCCTGCCAGGAGGGGAGGGGCTCCGGGAGGCGGTGACCCAGGCCGCTGGCCTCCTCCGCAGACTTGTTCAGCAGGGCGGGGCGGGCGGACAGTGGCTTGGGGGCCGAGCTGGAAAGACGCTGCGCCTCACTCATGTGAGGGATGGAGGAGTCCGACTCTGAGCGGGACAAGTCTCTGGACGGGGGACAGAAAGAGAAGAAAGATCAGGCTATGGTCGGGGGGGGGAGGGGAGAAGCAGTCTTGAGAACACGTGCACATTCACGATCCACACACGCGTGCACTAGCTCCGCAGGGCCAGAGGACCCGGCCCGTCTGCACACACCAAGTGGGCCCCTCCCCAAGTCCCACCACCAACATGCCGGGGGGGGGGCACAGTAGCAGGCAGCTGGAGACAGCTGGAGCGGCATCCGGGGCCCTGAACCCATCACCGGTCGTGGGTGAGCATTTGCGGCTCTGCGGCAGCCCCCAACCCATAAGTGGGGAGCAGTGCTCGACCCATTTCCCCCCCCAGACCATCTCTGTGGAACTGCTCCTGTCCACGGGAAGGCAGGGGAGACATTTTCACATGCAGAAGGGATTATTTTGTTGCTAATTGTCATATATATATATATATATATGTTGATTTTTAACTTCTCTCCTGTTCTTATTGTTCCTGTGTTTTCTAATGGAGTCACTACTCCAAGGGCGGGGGGGGGGGTTGTGCAGCCGCTGGCGTGGAGGGCTTTAAAAGGGCCTGGAGGAGGAACCCAGCTGGCAAAGGGTCTTTGCTAGGGGGCTCCAGGTTCAGATGCTGCAGCCTTGCTAGGGAAGAAGAGCAGGGAGCCCCCCCCCCGATGGGCCTGCTTTGCCCCCTCCCCCATCCGCCTGATGTCCTTGAGAAACAGGACAGCGCCAAGGAGCGCCTGCAGACACAGTGGAGTCACAGAACACGGGGAGAACCGCCAGACAGGCAGCGCCAGGCCAGCTGACCCCTGGGCTGCTGCTCCAGGGCCCCCCTCGTCTCTCCCCTGTTTCCAGGATCTCTGCATCCCAGTAGAACAAGCCAGGAAACAAGAGCAGCAGCATGTGGGAGGAGGAAAGAGGGGCTGGGAGGGGGGGGGCTGCGCTTACAGACAGGGATGCCAGGAATCAGTACGGTGAACTGAATGGTGCTGGAGACGTTTGGCCGGGCACTAGACGGGGCCACGTTGTGCCTCTCTCCGTGTAGCCCTTTAAAATCTCCCCATCAGGCGTGATGGGAAAGTGTCACCCGAGGCGAAAAGGGAAACGCCAAACGCGGGTCTGAGGAGAGCCGCAGCCTCGACCTTCCCCTGGCTCCACCATCCAGGCTTCCAAAGGGGCCCTTCCCTGGAGCACCACTTCCCCACGGTCCAATCCTGCACTGGATGCCGATGCCGGCAGGGGGAGGCAGTCCCCACAGAACACCACTGGGGTCTTCTTCCGAGGGACGGCTGGAGCGGCACTGGGGCCAGGCCCCGGGTTACCGACTCCTAAGTAGCATTGTGATCTCCAGGGTCCCACGTCGATGGTCAGGCGGGCAGAGCCTCCCGCAGCAAAGGGTCCAAGGAAAGACCCAGACTAGCCCCAGCTCCCCCAGATTTATCCCCCCAAACCCACATTGGTCCAAACCAATCAAAAGCCCCCAAGTTATGCTGCCAGCACCCCGGCAACCACCGAATGGCCTTTCCTGGAGGTAGGAAGCTGCCCCCCCCCGCCCCAAAGCGGCACCCTTTGGACACGGAAGGCAGGAGGACTGCAAGAGGGAAGCAGAAGCGGCCAGAACAGGCGGCAGAACAACGCGGGGCTCCTACCCCCAAGGCCAGCAGGAGGGCCAGAGAAGGGGATCCCTGCCTCACAAAAACCCTCTGTTTGCTAACAATACAGACCCACTTTGGAGGGGGTGAGGGGAGCAAACCCACCCACTGAAGAGACAACGAAGCCCAGCCAGCGGAGCTCCTGCAGCAGCTGCAGCAGCAGCAGCACAAGCCTGCCGAGCCCCCGCGGGCGCATTGCTGCCTGTCTGCCAGCCAGCAGAGCTGCATTCGGTGTGCTTGTCAGTTAGAGACTGGAGGAAGCCACAGCAGACTCAGCCACCCTGCGGTGGGTTAGCATGCCTCACAGTGGCAGCCAGCAGCAGTGCCATGCTTCTGCCAGGGGTGCGCGGGCATCGGAAGCTGGGAGGCAGGCGAACACCAGGCCCTGTTCCAAGGTACGATACCCAAAGCTCTCGGTGCGGCAGCGAGTCCCAGAGGTGACGTCAGGAGGGGGCAGGTTGGGAAGGGCATCCATCTGGAGGATGTAGGAGGAGGTCGTGTGATGGTACAGGATGGGGAGGGTGTGGCAGGTGGGAGGAGCGGCAGCAGTGGAGGAGGAGCAAGAGGACGCAGAGGAGCTGGCCGTGGCGGTGAAAGGCGGGCTGGCGCCAGGGGCGTCGGAGCTGAAAGACTGGCCGCAGGTGAGGCTGGGCATTCGGCGCAGAGTCACCCTGCCGGGCAGGTAGTGGGCTAGCGACCCCGAGTCGCTCTGGCTGGGAGCGTGGTGACTCTCTACCAACCTCTGAGATCCCAAGGAATGCGGAGGGTCCACGAGGCGCTGGCGGAGGCTGCTTGGGAAGGCAGGTGCTGAAACGAGAAAATGAGCAAGTGGTTCCAGGGCACGGGGTCTGAGTCAGCGCCTGGGCTGGACTCCGCCAGGGAGCGTCACATTTGCTGAACTGCGGGCGGGCCAGAAATCCAGCCAATGCCTGCCCTGCCCTCAACAGACAGGGCAGCAGAAGTCCCCCCCCCCCCATCTTCTTCCTGGAGTCCAGCCTGAGACCTGCTGCTGGCTTTTCCCTCCCCACCCTCGCCGTCGGCCCAGACCAGGCCGCCCTCCGAGCTCTCGGCTTGGCAACTTGCTTGCAAGATGCTGCGGCCCAGGACTGGAGACTCGGCTCTTCCAGAACACAGCCTGGGCGCCCTGGGGCACAGCGGACCTTCCTGAGGTCACACTGAGCGCTGTAACCGAGTGCCGGTTCTGTGCTGCCACGGGGGGGGGGGGGGGGAGAGAGAGAAGGGATGCAGCTGCACAAGGCTGCCTGAGCTGTGAAGGGTCATGCAAAACAAGGCTGCTATGGAGGAGGGGTGACTGAGAGGCGGGAAGGGAGGGCCAGGGGAGTGCTGCGGGGGACGGAGGAACCCAAAGCAGCCTCCGCTGCCGCAAGTACGACTAGCCCCGGGGGCAGGCCGGACAGAGAGCTGCCGTCAGACAGGTCAGCTGTGAGCATCTTGGCTCCGACTTATTTCCGCATTTAAGACAATGCAGTCTCTAAGACTATGAATGCCAGTGGATGCCACAGAGGGAGCACGGGGGGGGGGGAATCTAACCCTCTCCCCCCCTTCCACCTACTTCTGCTCCAAACTGCCCCCAGTTACTTTCCTCCCTTCTTGGGGAAAAGATACAGGGTGGGGTCTGTAGCTCTCCCTTTAAGGAAGGAAACGCAGCTTGGGATAGCCAGAGGGTGAACAAGAAACAACAGGGTTCGCCAGCCCCCCCCCTGCCGCTGCTGAACTGTGGAGGCCGTTTTCCGTTAGCAAAAAGGAAAGGCAGGAGATGCCCAGAGCTCTGCGCTCACCTGGCGCCTGGCTCTCCCTCAACGAGGATTCAGACCCCCCCCAGTTCGGAGGCTGCGGATTCTCTTGAGTTTCTTGCGGTGCGCCTGACCCCACGCCTGCCCCTACTCCCAGACGACAAGGAACTGCTTCTGCCGGGACTCCTCCCAGAAATGGGCCGCCGAGGCCAAACCCCGGCGACCTTCAGGGAGTGGGTCACAGGCAGGCTGCAGCGAGTTGTGCGCCAGGCTTTGCGGGTTCAAGCAAGAGGTCACCGAGGAGACGAGGGAGCAGGGCCACTCCCCCCCGCCCTGAAGGCTCGCGCCCAGCAACAGCCGGCAGAGAACCACCCTGTGGCGCCACCTGGAAAACCCCTTTCCCTGCTCTCGGTAGTCGCAGAGGCTCCAGTCCCCCCCCCACCCCGGCAAGCTCTTCATCTCAGCAGGTGCGTCCCCCAGAGAGGGCACAGAAAAGGCGAGCGACAGAACAAGAACACGGGGGGGCGTGAGAATTAGCGGGGGTGCAGCATCAAAAGGCCGGGGCGAGGGAGGGGGCAGGGGGCGTGCGCTCCTTTTTAGCTGCCCGTGCTGCGTTTAGTTTGGTCGGTGACAGAGAATCCAAGGTATAATCATCCTCAAACCCGCATATTTCCAGAAGGCCGGATCCTCCGAGCCGAGGGCTGGGCGGTCACTGAACCTGCGCCCCAAGAGCAAGGCTGCATCTGGGGTTCGGCAATCGAGACGAGAGAAAGGGGTCAGTGGTCGCGAAGACAAACACCGCCCCCTCCCCAATTTCGCCACGTGTGGGGCACCAGCAGCAGCTGCACCAGTGCAACCCGCCCCCCTCTCCTCAGCATGCTTCTGCTGAGCCCCTCCCAAGGCGCGGGCATCCTCCCCACAGCAGAGGCAGGGGGGGCTCAGAGCCCTCCTCCATGTGCCCTCCCCAGTCAACTTTAACCAGCTGCCCTCTCTCCCCTGGCACGGTTCTGTCAACCTTGGCAGCTGCAATCAGCAGCAAACGTTCCCTGGTCAGGGCACAGAGCCGCACCAAACCAAGTGCTCCCACCCCACTGTGAAAACTCCTTCCCCCCCCCCATCCGAGGGCTTCATACAGCAACACGGAGCTCATGCCTGGACTCCACTTAGTCTCAGGCTGCAGGTGCCGGCTGAGTCAGGGAAGGCAACCTGCAGACATTCAGGGGCTCACGTGACCCCGCTCGACACAGGAGCAGTCCCTCCCTGGGTTTCCACGTGTAGGGAAGGGGCACTCCTGCTACAAGCCGAGATGGTCCGAGTGCCCCACTGTGTAATGCAGGTCTGGGATATGGAGTCCTTGTGGGAAGCCACAACACCTTGTTAGTGCCCCCACACACACACACACACACACCAGCCTCACAGAGGGCCAGCCTCACAGAGGGCCAGCAGCTAGAGGCCCTCTGAGGACAGGGAGGGCAAACCCTTCCTTCCTTCGCCTGGAACGCAGAGGGGCAGAGGCCCTTCGGACGACGCCTCCCCCTCTGCCGCAGGCACAGGGCCCTCGCCGCCCCCCAGAGCCCAGGGATACCTACACTGCATGGACATGGGAGAGACGATCTCTTCGTCCAGGTCGTCCACGTCGTCGGTCATGATGAAGTGCGAGGCGTTGTGCCGTGGGGCGCTGCCCATCCAGTTCGGGTCAATGTTGAGGGCGGCCACCAGCGCATGGATGCCTGGATTGTTGACGATCTGGAAGCCACACAGCAGCTCCACCTGCTGCCAGCGATGAAGCCGCTCCCGCAAGGCTGCCGTCACCTCGCTCAGGGCTTGCCTGGAGAGGAGGGAGACCAGGAGACGGGCCCGGTTGGGAGGAGGCTCAGCACAGCCTGGGACCACGGCCAGCCCCTCTGAGGCAGCAGGCCAAACGCCTCTTCCTTCCTCTCGGTGCTCAAACAGTAGAAGACGAGGACACCAGCCGATTCAGCCCAAGTGGCGCCAGCCCCACCCCCTGAGACTCCCCTCCCTCAAGGCACCAGGACTCTTGCACAGCTGGTGCACCCCTCTCTCTCTCTCTCTCTCTCTCTCTCTCTCTCTCTCTCTCTCTCTCAAGGGGGCATGTTCAGGAGAGCTTCCCAGAGGAGCGCGCTCTGTGGCTTAGACGGGGCTCCCACTCTGCAGCTCTTCACAGGGCTCCAAAGCCGCTGCCTTTGGAAGGCAAAGGATGGGCTCTAGACCTGCTGCCTCCAGTGGGGCAACACACACTGGTCTCCTCCCAGAGCAGCCAGGCAGCGTCACCATGTGCCACAAGGCCCCACGGTTTCAGAAGAGGCACTGGAAGACAACACCCCCCCCCCCTTTTCAAGCTTCCACCTGAAAAAGGTCCCAGCCTCAGTTGCATGCAATGCACAGAAACGTCCGGGGGGGGGGGGAGAATAAACGGTACACAGCGCACACTCACTTGGCTGTTAAAATTTTATGATCCACATCATCCAGCGACGAGCTGTGCGCAACGTGGAATGTTCCAAACAAGGTGTTTCGCTTCTTCTTTATTTTTTCAGCCTGAAAAAGATCACGATCCGTGGAGAAGAGTCCCTGGGAAGAAGAGACTCCTCCTCCTCCTTCGCAACTGCCCACTCCGCCCGAGTCGCCTAGAGGGCGACGCCTGGGAAGGTGACCACCCTCATTTCATACTCCGGCCAAGAGAGGCGAGAATTGGCAGGGTCTCCCCCCCTCGGGGCCCTCTGGAGACTCCCCCCAGCTGCTTTCTGCTGCCCCTCAGGTTGCCACCCTTTGCCACCCTTCACGGCCAGCAGCTCTGACCCAGCACAGGACCAGCCTGGCTCCAGAGAGATCAAGCTGAGAAGTTCTATCCAAGTCCCCAGTCAACAGGGCCTCCATCCAATCACCGGCCACGGCGGACAGGCAAATCCCCAAGCCATCAGCTCCGAGAGTGGATCCGTCACTCTAATGGGTTCCCTGCCATGCTCAGGGAGCCGACATGTGCTGGCGCTGGTTTGCTGGGCAAAGCCTGCCTGCATTGGGCTCCTCTGACGGGACGCTGAGCACCACCCGCGAGGGCCCCAGCCAGAGCCTGACCTGACCCGTCCCGGAGGCCACCCTGATGGCCTCAACCTCCCAGGCAGCAGGGCTGGCGGACAGCAAGGCTGCCATGGCTTCTGGTCCACTGAACCCGCCTATCCCCAGGAGACGACGACTGCGTACAGGACCCGCCTTGGCCAGTCCCAGCAGACGGCAGACTCACCCCCTCCTTGGCCAGCAGCAGCTGCTTCTCGGCACTCTGCTTCTTGATGTTGTAGTACTGGACCTCGACTTCGTGGGTCAGCTGCAGCCACTTCTGCAGGGCTTCTGGGGCCGCCCAGCTGCTGTGCGACTCCAGCTCCTTCTCCGCGTTCTTGAGCGCCATGCGCACCTGCACAACAGCAGTCACTGCACAGCTGGCAAACGCCAGGGCCAACAGGCGGCCAGCCACCCTGCTCTCTGGGAGACCGTGGCCACAAGGTCCCCCACGCGGAACGCGAGAACATCAACTGGCCAACACTGTGCTGCCGCCTCCCAGAGCACCCCTGAATAACCACTCACACACAAACACACCCCAAACCAATTCCCCTGGTGCAGCACTGGAATGCTGGCGGGCGGAAGCTGGGGGGGGGGGGCGCTTCCAGGGGAGCTTACCAAACTGCTGCTAAAGCCAATGGCCTTCCCACTCCCAGGATGGAACCGGCATGTACTCAGGAGACCCCTGGGGTCGGGAGCAGCAACCGTCTCCTCAAACCCCCCCCCCCCACGTTTGCTTCCCAACGTGCTACACCCAAAATGCCTGCAGTCCACTTCTAGGCCACCCCGAATCCCTACAGATGGGGCCAGAACGGTCGTTTCTGCCCAAGGCCCAACTGGACACGATTCTCCTAGGAAAGCCTGCAAAAAGCTCAGCCGCCTGAGAGATTTTAGCACAGATTCTGTGTTCAGTCTTGGGGGGGGGGGGGGTCATTTGTTATCTTAAATGTGCAATTTGCCCTTATGGGGGGGCACAAACCAACCGTTGGCCTAATCCAATATGGCAACCTGGTGCCCACAAGTTCAGGCCCCCTGCAGACCTACCCGGCGCGAGGGCTGCTGCCGGCCAGGGCGTACCTGCTCCAGCTCCTGCTCCGCGTACTTCTGCCTGCTCAGCTCGTTCTCGGTCCCTTCCCGCAGCTCCCGAAGCCGATGGGCCTCCTGCTTGGCGACGCTGATCTCGTCCTGCAGCCTCTTCTCCAGGGAGACCTTCTCCCCCTCCACGGTGCGGTGCTCCTCTTGGGCCTTCTGCAGCCTGGAGCACAGGAGAGCGAGCGAGCAGGGGTGAGAGAGAGGCGAGGGAAGCGGCCTGGGGCACAGAGGCAGCCGAGAGCGGCAGGAAGCAGCACAGAGGCAGGAGTGCGGGGCAGAGGAGCTGGCAGCCAGACTGGGACACCCTTCCCACGCAGCAGCAGCAGGACAGGGCACAGCCTCACTTCCTGGCGGGGGTCTCTGGCCTCCCCCACCCGCAGCAGGACACACCAAGCAGGTGAAAAGAAGCAGTTAAAAAACCCGGCTCAAACCCACCCACCCCCCACGGCCAGCCACGTGACCCTCGCCTCCCGAAGCTGGGGCCAACAATGGCACATTTCCACGAGGGGGAAGTTCAGAGCTGTGGGGCAGCTCTAAGTGGGTCTCCCTGTGGATCCGCCCATGCCACAAGAGACTGCTGTGCAGAGGGGGCAAGGCGGCCGTAGGCGACAGATAGCTGGCAGCCCAGGCCTTTCACGTCCACACTGCCCAAGACTGCAGAGGGCCCTGCAAAGTCGCGTGCAGTCGCTCTCCAACAGCCCTGCAAAGCGGACTGTAGAAATGGGTGGCTGAGGGAGGCACGAAGCCACACCAGCTGTGCTACCCCCCAGTTGCAGGCGCGGAGCCACACAGTTTGCGCCACAGCCCACCATCTCTAGGGGATCTCTGCCCCATTTTCTCGGGTGGCTGTCCGCTTCCGCCCAGCTCCTCGGGGCTCCGACTGCTCCAGCCACTAGGCTTGTTCCTACAGAATCGGCCGCTTCAGACCAGGCCTCCTGGACCGATGGAGCTGGCTGCTCCATGGCGATGGCCACTGGCTCTGTGCCTTGAAAAGGAGGAGGAGCCCAGACACGGTCGAGGAGGAGAGCTCCATCGGTGACCGTTAGCGGCCCGACCGCCAGGTTCAGGGGCATTTGAGCCCAGAGAGGGCCTGCTGCCTCCCGGCCTGTTCTGGGGCTTCCCGGCAGCATCTCTCTGGCCACACTGGGGAAGAGGATGCGGGACTAGAGGGACTCACTTGGCCTGATCCAGCAGCTTGTGTGGAGGCCAGGAGGGGCAGAAGATCGTATCGGGGGGGGGGGGTTTGTCTGAATGTGGCCGAAATACTTCCAGCATTGTGCCGACTTCCCTCTGCCGTGCAGAATCATCGCAAGCGGCCAGCGTGAGCCAGGCTCCCAGGGCTGGAACCGCGGCCTTTGGGCCAGGCGCCCTCCCTGCGAGAGCCAGCGGTGCAGCTCAGGGGACATTCGGCGGCCTCTTCCATCGCCTTGCCAGTCTGCTTCCTTGCCAAACTTTGCGGAGGCCAGGAGTCCAGGCCTGCTTCCAAAGGGGCCCAGGAAGCAAAGGCCGCTCAGACCAAGAGTCCTGTTGCTACACCCTCCGCCTCGGAAGGTCCATCCCGCCCTCCAACCTTGGACCTAAAGAGCCGCAAAGTACAACTGAAAGGGGGGCCAAGCAACCACAGGTACTCTGTGCGTCCACCAGGAGGGCAGGGCTCCCCGGAAGCTGAACAGAGAACTGGCTGTGGTGCGGGGGGGGGGGGGGAGGCCGGCCCTAGCGGCCCTCGAGCAGTCCGCCTTGCAGCAGCAGCAACAGGGCCCACTCACGCAGTGTGCATCTCTGCATCGAAACGGCTGCCGAGTCGAACACTGGTCCACCTGCAGGGACTTTCAGCCTCGCTCCGAGAGGCTGCCTGGAAGGGAAGCAGGAGCCTCCTGCCACTGGCCGGGTTTGGACCAGCTCAGCCCACCCTGCCTGCTGCTGCTGCAAACCCTCCCTCCCTTTTTGGGGGAAAACCTCTGTGATGTTCCATGTTTCAGGGATCACCCCTCACGTTCGGTAGTAGAGGATGTCGCTTAATGGGAAATTCTCTCTCACACTCTCTCTCTCTCTCACACTCTCTCTCTCTCTCACACACACACACACACACACACACACACACACACACACACAGAGCTGCTGAGCAGTACATGATATCGCTCTCTCAAAATGCAAGAACTCTGTGTCACTCACAGAAATCAAGGGGGGCCGGCTCAAGACCACCCAAAAAGGGAGAAGCACCATGCACTGCATAACCAAAGACGCCTGGCTCACCGGACACGCCCATCACCCCTTTCTCTGTGAAGAGGATGCTGGGCAAGGCAGGCCCTGGCCCGACACGGCAAGTCTGTCACTTCTGGAAAGGTCAGTCAGGGTTTTGCAAACAGAAGCTCCTTTGCGTTCTGGGAAGATGCAAAACGCGACCTTGGCGCTCGTGTCCAGTCCACGTGGCGCTTGCTTGGGTGGACGGACGGTGCACTGCAATCTCTGTGGCAGTTGGCTCCTCGCCTGAAGCACAGGGGTGCTTCAGAACACGTTCTGTGCTCCATGGGACTCCGCAGGCGGGGGGAGATTTGCAGAACAGCAGCCAACAAGACAGAGCGGCAGCAGGGTACAGCCAGGAGCGCGGGAAGGGATGGCCTCATCGCCTCCTCCTTCCCCCCCCCCGATAAAGGAGATGGGGTGGGGGGAATATTCAGCAGAGGGAGAGCAATTAGCAAGGAGGGACGAGAGAGTGTTAAGAACCAGGAAGACCAAAAGGGATCTGTTGGGGGTGGGGAGTGAACACTGGAGCCTTAGGCAAGCGCTGTCTGCACACGCTCAGACAGGAGAAGAGGAAACCCTGCAGGCTGCCCGGGATCTGCGTGCTGAGCACCCCAGACCCCCTTCTTCCTGCCTTCCAAGTTCTAGCTTCTACCATCCCAAGGCAAGAAGATGACTGGGCACGAAGGGAGCAGGCAGGCAGCTTGGTGCCGTTGGCAATGGGAAAGGAAGGGAGACGAGCTGCTGCTGCTGCCCAGCTCTTCCTGTCCTGTGACGCAGTGGCTCCCGGCAGACCTGCATGCTGGAGATCTGGGTTCAAGTCCCTGCTAAGCCAGGAGGCCCACTGGGGACCAGTCACCCTCTCTCAGCCTCTCTCCTGCTGCACAGTGCTGGCCGGCCGGCCGGCCGGCCGCTAAAAACGGCAGGTGGCTTTCGACCTCAGGAGGCTCTGCAGAGGAGAACCATGATAGCATCATGCGACTTTGTGAATTACGCTTTCTTAATTTGCACCGGTTGGTCTGCTCAATTGTTCACACCTTGCATCAAAGACAGGCCAAGCAGCAACCAGTTTCAAATACAGGGTGGTGAAGTTCAAATATTCAGGGGAAAGTTGCCTACAGAACTTGTGACTTCTCTGTGGCCGGTCTCCAGCTTCTCCAAGGACGGGGCGGCAAGCACCTGTTAGGGGCTGGACGTCCCAAGCAAGGCTTGCGACCTCACAAGGGGGGGGGGCTCCTGCAAAGCACCCAGGGCCCTTCTTCGGGCCCCACTTGGGCGGACGCGGACAAGGTGAGAGCCGGCCTCCTCTGCCCTCTCACGCCGACTCCTTGGGGCACTTCACCCAAGGCCCAAGCGAGATGTGCAAGCAGCTCTCGTGAAGCAGCGCTCAGAAAGAGGCGAGGAGGGCAGCCGCCAGCGCGCCCAGTGCTGACCCAGAAGGGCGCAGCACACAGCCGACCAGACAACGCACCTGCCGGACAGCGAGCGACTCACCTTTCCTGGAGGTCATGAAGACTCTGCTCCGCGCGGTGGAGGCCGTCCAGGTCCTTCATCATCTTCTTCATGTGCTCTTTGGAGTAGCGGTTCTGGATGTAGGCAAACCAGCAGCCGCCCACCCCAATCACGATGGACACCACCAGCATGAAGTCTTTCAAGTGGTTATGACGGGTCACTGAGGAAACAAAAGGCACAACCACAGGACACTGAGGAGAAGGAGGAGGAGGACACCAGCCGGCCACTGGCTTTCCTCTCCTGCAGGGACTGGCAGTGGTGCCGACTCCAGAAACTTCAAGGAGGTGGGGAAGAGGCTGCTGCCCGTCCCACCCTGAGGCAGGTTGGCTTTCAGTCCTGCCAGTCAGAGTTGCCTGTGGAAGTGACCGTTATGCCCGAGTGAAGCTGGCACCGGTCCCCAAGAACTGCAGGGCAAGGCCTTCTCAAAAATGCAAGGGAGGAGGAGGAGGAGCGGGAAGCAGCGGTGTAACTTCTTCAGTCCTGCTCTCCCTGGGGCGGAAGGCTGGTATAGGGACAGGGGTGCAGCTTCACAATAGAGCAGGGGCTTTGCACACCCTAGGCCCCAGGGTCATTTGCAGGGAGAGCAGAGCTGCTGCTGCTGCTGCCGCCGCCGCTGCCAGTGAGCGCAGGCCATCCGGAGCTGAACGGATGCCGGGTCTCTGCAGGTTGCAGCTTCCGTTGTCGCATATGCAGAGGGGGCATCAACCCCCCCCCCGCCTCCAAGGCAGGGCAGCCCGTTACAGAGCCTGCCAAGATGGGGGAGACACCGCTGGGGACGCATCGCTGCTGCTGCTGCCTCCTTCCAGGTCTCTCACACCCAGTTGGGAGGAGGCGGAGAGAGAGGGATGAGCAGCGTCAGAGGGAAGAGGTGTCCGGGTCATCGAGGCAGGAGATGCAACAGGCTCAAGCTCCTGGGCGTCATGTGGCCAGGGAGCAACTCCTGGCGGCGGTGGGGAACGAGCGAAGGAAGGAAGGAAGGAAGGAAGGAAGGAAGGAAGGAAGGAAGGAAGGAAGGAAGGAAGGAAGGAAGAGGAGGTGGGAGCACCTGGGTCCCGGAGAGAGAGGGATGGAGGGAGCCCCCTCGGCAGCTCAGCTGACCGGACTCCCGCTCCTCTGAGCGTCCGCAGAAGGCGCACGAGCAAAATCCCCCGGGGCCAGCGGATCCAGCAAGGTAAAAAACCAGGCAGGAGCCCAGGGCCCAAGGGTACGAGGAGCTGTCGACTTTGGGCACATTCAAGGCTGCTCTGAAAAGCAGCCAAGCAAGCGCCAGAGAAAACGGACCTCATGGCGGTCCTAATGGCCTGGGGAGACGCTCCCGACTCTGCGTCCTTCCTAGTCTCACCCAAGACACTGTCAGAAGCCCCTCTTGACAGGGTGCAGAGAATGAAGCAGGAGGGGAGGGCTGCCCATGTCCCCCCAGACTCAGCCAGGAGTTTCTACCGATGCCCCTGCCCTGTGTGGCACAGGCAGTCCGCTAAGGAGCCTGGACGGCCGAGGGTCCCTAACAACTGAAGTAGGTCTGCCAAGCCAAACACGCAGAAGGTCCCAGGTTCAAATCCCAGCATCTCCGAAGAGAGAGTGAGCCAGCAGCAGCATCAGAGAAAGCCACCTGGGGCTGCCGCCTTACTGCAGTAGTCAAGACTGCTAGGGGTTCCTCTTCTAAGCGCCGCCTGCCTGCCTGCCCGCCCGCCCGGTGGGCTCTTCTCTGTGGTCTCCTGTTTTCCCCAACCCCACTATTGGAAAACGCTGCGGGCTGAGCCTGGGACCTCCTGCACACAGAGCAGCTGCTCCAGCCCCCCCCCCCCCCGCAGGGCCAGGGCAGGCCTCCACGTGGCAGCAACAAAGGGCTGCCAACAAGGCCACGTGGCAAGGCTCCCTCCTCCTCCGGCTCCGGCTCCGTCATGCCAGCCTTGCTGCCTCTCAGATTCCTTTCGTGTTCTGGCTCTCCTGGTCGCCCAGTGATTTTCCACTCGAGCTGCTTGCCTGGCCCACTTACAAACTAATTTGCATAGACCTGGGTCTGGGTACTTCATTTTCAAACTGTGCATTGCTCCACAGCCCCACAGAGGAGAAGGGGCGGGGGGGGGGGGGGAAACAGCAGCAGTTGACAAGGGTGTTAAATGCAAGTGGCAAACCTGGTGCTGTTCCCAGTCCTGGTCCTTGCACCCCCCCCCCTTGAGCAGAACAGGCATGTGAGCCCCCAGGCAGCTCCCGATGCAGGAGCGAGGCAAGGGCACGGGGGGGGGGGGGTGCACGAGCCTGCTGTTTCTAACCTGTGGGCGTTAACCTATGGGTCTGGATCATGCGGGTCCACAGGAGCCACCTGGATTCCCCACTCCTGGAAATCAGGGGGCTGACACAGTCCCGCCACCTACTGAGCAGCTGGGTAAGAAGAAGATGCAGCTCAAGCAATCAGCCACAAAGAACAAGGGCGACTGCATCTGGGGGTCTCTGCAGCCCCCCCCCCCGCGATGCTAAAGCATCACAGAAGCTTTGAGGTGGTAGGAAGATCTCAAACAGGTGAGAAATACACAAAAAACAGATTCTCCCCCCCCCCCCGCCCCCCGGCCATGATCTGCAGGGCATTTGCCAGGGCTGTGCTTGCTGGGACAAAGCCAAGCTCCTGCACCATGGCGACAGGGGGGGCCACCCCACCGCCAACAGCAAACAAACACTGAAGAGCCCTGGGAGACCAAACGCAGGAGAAGAATTTTTGGGAGCAAGCCTGCCTCAGAGCGGCCAGGAGCAGCAGCCTGCTCGGTTCCAGCCCCAGCTGGGATACAACCAGCTCAGTGCCTCCCACTGGAGTCAGCACCTCTCCACAGATGTTCAGCCAAGGGGCGTGCTTATCCGTGCAAGCCCCCCCCCGCCGCCCCCCACAGAAAATGAGGGATCAGCAGCAGAGAGAGATCCACTTGATCCCAGTCCACTTTCGCTTTCTGGCTCCCAATATAAGCAGCTATCATAATAACAACCAGGAACCCTTTGCAGCCCCCCCCCCCGCCAGGTGACTTCACAGCTTGAACCAGATTCTGTTTCTGTTCACAACGCAGCGTGGCACATTTGGCTACACGTCAACGGAGGGCAGCGCCTGACCCACAAAGCAGGAGCAACCTCCTCCCCACCACCGTCCAACTAGGCACCGTTTGTCAGAACCCGGGGGGGGGGGGGGGGGGAAACCATTCCTGGGACCAGGCACCAGCCGCACTCCAACGTTTCATCCGGGATGCTGCCATAGAAGAGGTTGCCCTGGCCAGTGCTCTCCGCCTGCAACACTCACACGGTCCTCTGCGGCTCCCAGTTCAGGTCCCGGCTCACTTTAAGGCACCTGTGCAGACTTCTAGAGCCCTTCGAGATCAGAGACCGGGATTCCTGAAGGACGGGGGAACCTGCCGCCCGAGTCCCCAGCTCGGCCACACAGGCCCAGTTCCCAAACCGATCTGGTTTGCATTTTTGCCCTCTGTGGCACCCCTCACCGGCCTCGGCTCATTCCGTGCTTTTGCCTTCCTGACATCCAAAGAGCCCAGCTGCTGGATCCAGCCAAAGGCCCCTCGAGTCCAGCCTCCTGCATCTCACAGCGGCCCACCAGAAGGCTCAGGGAGCACGCAAGACAGCAAGAGACCTGCATCCTGCCACTACTCCCTTGCGTCTGGCAGTCAGGGAGAGCCTGTTACTAAGACCAGGAGGTGGCCTATCCCCATCCTGGCTTGTCACCCGACGCCATCCCTGCAGGCGTGGGTTGTACTCGCGCACTCTTCCTTCGCTACCTGCCCCTCCTCCCACCTCTTGTGCGTGTTCCTCTTGCTTCTCAGAAAGTGCTTTGTGCAACCACACTGGTTTCCTTACGCATTTCCCAACTTTTCCTCTCATGGGACCCGTTTGCAATTGTGCTTTCAGTATCTCTATTTTCAAAAAAAATCCCTCTTGGACCGTTGGCTAAAATTGTTACGAGAGACATGGATTACGACTAGGCCACTAAAACCAGCTGTCCTGAAATGCAGAGTACATACAGTATCCGACGACCCTTCGCTTCCCTTTCCCTCGATATCAAGAGTTCTAAGGTGGCCGCGTCGCTATGGCCAAAGTCCTGCCCCTTTCACTTCTTGCCCAATTCTTCCCTGTCGGTAAGGATTAAGTCCAAGATCGCAGACCCCCTTGTTCCTTCGTCCACCTTCTGAATGACGACGTTGCTCAGATTCCTGCGCTTCTGTGCAGGTGTATACATGCTTGACATATAGAGTGCAACTCTCTCCCCCCCCACCCCTTCTGCCAGGGTCTGTTCCTTTTGAACAAATTACAGTACACCCTTCAGACAAGAAGGAGAGCCTTGCTGGATCAGGCTGAGGGCCCATCTAGTCCAGCTTCCATTTCCTGTATCTCACAGCGGCCCATCAGATGCCTCTGGGAGCACACAAGACTAAAAGATGTCTCCATCCTGTTGCCACACCCTTCAGTCTGGCATTCAGAGCAGGCGACCTCTGAAACCCGGAGGTTGCATATAGTCATCATGGCTTGTAACCTATGGTGGACTTTACCTCCATCAGCCTGACCAACCCCCCTTTAAAAGGCACCTAGGCCAGGTACTATTACCACATCATCCTGTGGCCAGGAGTTCCACAGGACCCTTCCAGTCCCATCCCAACAAGTTGCTGTGCTGCCTCTCAGATCGTGTTTGCCTTCCCATCTTAATCAAGTTCATCCATTTCCCAAACTCTGTGCATTAGCCATCGGGGACGACAGGGGACGGTTCCGACTTGCTTCCCTGGTGCAGCTTCTTGCTGGTCTCCAGTGCCTGTCTCTGTGTTGTTTTCTCCCGCCCCCTTCGTATTGGGTTTGAAGCTTCCCTGGTGAGGCTTGCAAGGCTCTGGCCAATACATCATTTGTGAGGTGCAGCCGCCCATCTCTGGCCAGGAGTCATTCCCAGCGTGGCCGCGGCCCAGGAGACCACAGCGATCGCGGCGGAGACACCATCTTTGGAGCCAGCTGTTCCCTGCCAGGTTCCTGCTTTCCCTTGCGGGCCTTGACCTTCAGCAGGAGGAAGAGACGAAAGCACCACTTCGGCCCCCTTCCCAGAGCCTCGCAGTCTTTTGAGATCCTCCCCGGCCACTTCAGGAAGCATCGCTTGGTCCTACGTGGGAGCGCAGCAAAGGGCAACGGCCACGGGGCGCGACGAGTCTCAGCAGTGCCTGTCTGTCATGGTCAGACTGCTCAGGCTCTGCTGCCGTCTGGCCGTCAGATTCAGGGGCTGCTGGGTCTTCACCTGGGGGAGAGGCTTTCCCAAGGCAACGCCTGTCTGTCTGGGCTCCCAGCTTTGAGTGGAGGCAATGAAGACCAAACCAGCAAGCAACAAAAGCCCACGGAGCCAGTAGCTCGGCTCTGCTTTGCAGGGCTGGGGCTGCAGTGCTGCCCCTGTTCCAGTCCTGCACTGCCTTTGAGCGTCCTCACGTGCCAGCCCACCCCCACGGCAGCCCACTCCATCCTGCTAGGAAGCAGCCAGAGGGCTCCTCCTGCCGCCGCAGCAGCAGCAGCAGCAGACCAGCCACTTCTCTCTCCGGTGGCTGGCTGGCTTTGGAGTTCCAGGGCCCAGACCAGCAGGGCAGACCCCACCCACCAGAGGCCGTTCAAAACCATCCACACGGTTCTCCCCTTCTGTTCTCCCGCTACTCACACAGGGGGGGCCCGAAGAGCACGGTATCCAGGGCCTTCAGCTGCAGCTTCTGCCTGTGGCTCCGGTCAGTCATCTTCAGGACTGCTCCCGTCATGGTGGCATTGTTGATGGCCAACCTACAGGGAAGAGGGAGGCGGGACAGGGGGTCACATCCGAACTTAGAAGCAGGGAAAAGATACGGCTGGGTCAGGCTCTGCAAGGCTCCTGAGAAAGCTCCACAGTCAGGGAATAAGAGGGCAGGTCCTCTTATGGATTCGGAACTGGTTGAAGACCAGGAAACAGCCAGTGGGAGTCAATGGGCAATTTTCACAATGGCAAGAGGTGAAAAGCGGTGTGCCCCAAGGATCGGTCTTGGGACCGGTGCTTTTCAACTGGCTCATCAATGACCTGGAGTTGGGGATAGGCAGCGAGGTGGCCAAGTTTGCAGATGACACTAAACCTTTCCGGGTGGTCAAGACCAGCAGGGATTGTGAAGAGCTCCAGAAGGACCTCTCCAAACTGGGAGAATGGGCAGCAAAATGGCAGATGCGCTTCAATGTAAGTAAGTGCAAAGTGATGCACATTGGGGCAAGAAATCAAAACTTCACATATTCGCTAATGGGTTCTGAGCTGTCTGTGACGGATCAAGAGAGAGATCTTGGGGTGCTGGTGGACAGGTCGATGAAAGTGTCGACCCAGTGTGCGGCGGCTGTGAAGAAGGCCAATTCCATGCTCGGGATAATTAAAAAAAGGGATTGAGAATAAACCAGCCAATATCATTATGCCCTTGTACAAATCGATGGTAAGGCCACATCTGGAGTATTGTGTCCAGTTCTGGTCGCCGCATCTCAAAAAGGATATAGTGGAACTGGAAAAGGTGCAGAAGAGAGCGACCAAAATGATTAGTGGGCTGGGACACCTCCCTTATGAGGAAAGGCTACAGCTTTCAAGGAAACAGGGTATATGGGTTTATCAGCCACATGAAACTACAGGGTTTGGGGCTTTTCAGTCTAGAAAAAAGGCGGCTGAGGGGGGACATGATTGAGACATATAAAATTATGCATGGGATGGAGAGAGTGGATAGAGGGAAATTCTTCTCCCTCTCGCACAACACCAGAACCAGGGGACATGCACTAAAATTGAGTAGGGCATGGACCACCATCGCCAAATCCAACTGACTCGAGTACAGTCGCAACCGGTGCACCAGCCAAAGCTGGGCAAAGCCCCACCCTCCCCCACCCCCGGCCACAGCCACCATTTGACAATCAGGGACAACTGCGGATCCAGGATAACTCTTAGCCTGCGCAACTTCTCTTTCAGGAGGAGCGCTGTCCCATCTAGAGCGAATTGAGGGGGGTCTAGTAGCTGCATAGCAGCCTTCCAGATCAGGAGGACCTCTGTCTTTGTTTGGATTTAATTTCAGTTTATTAGTCCTCATCCAGGTCCCAACTGCTTCCAGATAGCACCCCAGAGCTTCGACAGCTCCCTTGAAGACGGTGGAAAGGAGAGATAGAGCTGAGTGCCATCTGCACATTGCTGTCACCCAAGTCCAAGTCCTCGGATGACCTCCCCCCCCCCCCGGTGGCTTCATGTAGATATTAAAAGCATAGAGAGCAAAACAGATCCCTGTGGCACCCCACAAGTCAATGACCAGGGTGCCGAACAGGTATCCCCCAGCCTCATCATCTGGGTCCAATCCTCTAGGAAGGCGCAGAACACCACCTCCAACCCCCAACCCAGCCAGTCTCAGAGGTCCAGCAGGACCCACAGGGACACACGCCCCTGTCTAGTCCTCCGCACAGGTCATTAACCAAGGCCGTCTCTCGCCTGAAACCAGCTTGAAAGGGGTCCAGATAATCCATCTCTGCCAGAATTCCCTGGAGCCGCAACGCCACCACCTGCTCAAACACTCTGCCCCCAAATGGGAGGTTGGGCACTGGGCAGAAATTATTCAAACCATTTGGGACTAGGGAGACACGTCCCGTCAGACTGGTCGCAAGTCTTCCTCCACTGCTGCTCTAGATGTCTGCCAAGCCGTTACAACAGCCAAAGCTCTTCTGTAAACCAGGAGCGACCGGACTCTGCAACCTGGCGGCCGTGGCTACATGGAGCAATTGGATCCACCGCTCTTCTCGCCATTTCCTGGTTCCAGAGGGCAACCAGAGCAGTGGGTGAATCGCTGTCCCTGGTAGCGGGGAAATCCCCCAAGGCCCCCAGGAATCCATCTGGATCCATGCATGCACCTTGGGGGCGGACCCTAACATTCGGTCCCCTGCCCTTGCAGAGGTGAGGCGCTGCCACCAGCCTACACCCCACCAGGACAAAAGGAGTAACCTTCATCCCTTCCACCACCAGATCCCTTTCCCTCTGCCCAGGTCCACACGTATAGGGGGGTTGCAACTCAGAGACAGGCCCACAGTTGTCACAGCGGCCATGAAATCCTGACAGAAATGTCAGGATTCTTCGGCTATGACCTCGCAAACATCTCTCCCCCCAGCAGGTGTCACCTGTCAGAAAGCAGTTCCCTGCTGGTTTTTTAAAATGTTGTGTGCACTCCTGGAATGCAAGCAAGACTTCTGGATGGCCCCATCATGCTATTTAATTATCTTGTGTGGCTATGCAGATCCCCTGTGAAACCCTGGCAAGGGGAGGAAGGGAGCTGCTGACAGGCAGACGCAATACGCAGGCGAGGTGCTCTGGTCTTTTTATTCTTTTCTTGCGCTTGATTGCTGCTGGCTGGTTTTTTTAACACGTGCGTTGTCTAGGGCAGGGTTTCCCAATCTTTTTCAACCTGCGGCTCCCTTGACCATTGGCCGCAGCTCCCCATGACATTATGTTGATGCCTGCCAATTGTTTTCCCGAGAGGATTCTGTGGCTCCCCTGACTGGTTTCTTTTTTTAAAAAAAATTAAGATTTTTATTTAAAGATATGGGGAAAGGAAATACATCAGACAGGGGAAGGGGTAGTACATAGGGAAAAAACAATTGGTAACCATTTGTTCGCAACCTCCACCTTTAACTGTTAAAAATCCAAAATTACATAAACTTATCTTCATTCTATAATAATTTCCATTCATCATCAACAATATTTGCTTTAACATAATCAAAATACTTATTCAAATCATATTCAATAGACTTAATCTAACTAATATTGGTATAATGCTCTATCCAATCATAAAATGGTCTTCATAGTCGTCGTATTGTTTCTACGTTACCATCCCTCATTCTTTCTGTTAGAACATCCATTTCAATTGCCTCAAACAATGTCATGCATAACATATGCATATTGGGTATATCCTTATTTTTCCACATCTGGGCATATAGTAATCTAGCTGCAGTATTTATATGTAAAATAACATGTCTTAAATCAGTATTATAAATCTTTGGGAGAATATTTAACAAACAGAGCTCTGGTTATAAAGGAATAATGCAACAGAATACCTTCTGCAACCATGTATTTACCATTGTCCAATATTCTCTTACCTTAGGGCAAAGCCACCACATATGATAGAACGTACCTATCTCTTTTTTACACTTCCAGCATTTATCATTCACTCCTGGGTACATTTTTGCTAATTTATCTGGCGTTAAATACCATCTATAAAAATTTTGTATAAGTTTTCTTTCATCGATATGGCTTTAGTTATTTTGATGTTAATTTTCCAGATTTGATCCCAGCTATCCAATGGGATACTACTATGTCCAATGTTGGATAATTGCCCATTGAATCATCGCTTCTTTCACCACTTAGTCTTCCATATTTATATCCAACAAAAAATTATACATTCTCTTAATGTATTGCTCATCATTCAAGAGCAATAGTTTATCAAATTCAGACTTTTGCATATAGATTCCTTCCTTCTTCCATATTTATATCCAACAAAAAATTATACATTCTCTTAATGTATTGCTCATCATTCAAGAGCAATAGTTTATCAAATTCAGACTTTTGCATATAGATTCCTTCCTTCTTATCTTCCTTCCAACGGGCCCTTATCTGCATCTCTGACCACCATTCTAATTGTATCCCCTTTTTCAATAACTCTTCTTCCAAACATAAATCTGCATTTTCATCTAACAAATCCTCATAGCTCCAATTTTGTGTTTCACCTATCCAACTTGGCTTAACTGAAACTTCTAATGGTTTAACCCACCTTGGTGTTTTAATATACAATGTATATCTAACTTGTTCCCACACATACAACAATGCTTTTCTTATCAGATGATGTTTAAAATAACTATGTGATTTAACTTTATCATAAATCAAAAAAGCATGTAAGCCAATCTGCAAATCATTAATATCCTGTGGTTCTTCGTCTCAATCCAGTCTTTTAACCATTGAAGTGCTGCTGCTTGATAATATATTTCCCAATTTGGTAGGCCTAAACCTGCTCGATCTTTATGATCCTGAAGTAACTCCAGCTTAATTCTTGCCTTTTTTTCCTTGCCATATAAATCTAGCAGAAATTTTCCTCAATTCAACAAAAAACAACTCTTCTTTAAAATAATAGGTATTGTCTGGAATAAAAACAACATATTTGGAAGTACATTCATCTTAATTGTCCCCTGACTGGTTTCCACGGCTCCCCACTTTGTGCTTTTTATCTACATGTACAGGGGAGAGGGCCGTATCCGCGGGGGATACGTTCCAGGTCCCACCATGGATACTTGAAACCATGGATAGGGGCTAACAACCCTCCGTGGTTTTCTGAGGGCCCCCTGCTGGCGCCTGCAAACCCACCCACCCCGGCACTTACTTTTAAACATTGGAAGCATCATTTCTTCTTCAAAAGGAACGTGATGAGCAGCCTCCTTGCAGGCCCCTCCAGCGAGACTAGGTGCTAGAGAGGCTCTGCAAGGTTGCAGAAACTCTCTAGCACCTAGTCTCGCTGGAGGGGCCTGCAAGGAGGCTGTTCATCGCGTTCCTTTTGAAGAAGAAACGAAGCGTCCGATGCTAAAAGTAAGTGCCTGGGGGGTCACGGGGGGGGGCATCTGCAGGTAACTGAATCAGCGGATAGCGGTGTCATGACAGTAAAAATCTCAGTTCAGTTCTGACTCCATTTTTGAACAGGAACTGCTCTTTTCTGCCCTCAGTGCCTTGGTGTGTGGATGTCAGCCAAATGGCCTTGGAGGCTGAGCGTTCTCAGCCCGGCTGAGTCGGTTGTTGCTCGTTAGAGATATTAACGCAGTATATTTTCATTAGTGGATGCACCTGCGGAACTCATCACCAGATTCTCTAGTGGGGGGGGACATGAAGTCGCCTTCTAGAAGTTACGCTTTGCTTCTGCATCTTATTGGTTAGTTCTCTGATGAGAACCACCTGAGTTCAAAAGGCCTATTTAAACTGCCCCTCAGAGAACCATTTTGTCGCTCTTGTCTTTCTCTCTCTCTGCGTTCCTGCTCCTTCTCTCAGGACTGATGGATGCCGCTCAGCCTGACCATCGGCTGAGGGCAGCCCCAGAGCGGCTCTGCACAGAGCGATGGGCCTTTAATCTCTCTTGGTGAGTGCTAGAAACAATGTCTAGATGTTAGAGTTTATTGTTTTTCATACCCTGTTGCCTTGTATCATGTATGTATGCCAAATTGTCTTGCAGCACTGTACTGCTCTTATATATGCTTCTATGCTTGCCTTGTGCATAGTCTAAATAAAATCTCTCTATTTTTCACCTTGTGTGTTTCCTTGGAACCAAACAGGCTAAATCCTTGAACGCCTTTGTACGCTGAGTCACCACGCTACCCTAATAACTTGTCTCTTTGCCTTGTGCCACTGGCTCCCTTGGTCAGAGAGACCAGTTTGCACAAAGTATTACCCGAGGCCATCCCAGTAGCTGGGGCTGGATGGTCAAGGAGCTCCCAGCTGGTGGCAGTCTACCATAAGAACGTAAGAAAAGCCCTGCTGGATCAGGCCAAAAGCCCATCTAGTCCAGCTTCCTGTATCACACAGTGGCCCACCAGATGCCTCAGGGAGCACAAGACAACAAGATAACCTGTTTCCCGTTGACACTCCCTTGCACCTGGCACAGAGAAAACCCACTTCTAAAACCAGGAGGTTGCTTATGGCTTGTAACCTGTGATGCTCTTTTCCTCCATGAATCTGTCCAAACCCCTTTTAAAGGCATCTAGGCCAGATGCCATCACCACATCCTGTGGCAAGGAGTTCCACAGATGAATTATACGCTGGGTGAAGTAATATTTTCTTTTGTCCATTCTAACTCTCCCTCCACTCAATTTTAGTGCATGTCCCCTGGTTCTGGTGTTGTGTGAGAGGGAGAAGAATTTCCCTCTATCCACTCTCTCCATCCCATGCATAATTTTATAAGTCTCAATCATGTCCCCCCTCAGGCGCCTTTTTTCTAGGCTGAAAAGCCCCAGACGCTGTAGCCTTTCCTCATAAGGGAGGTGCTCCAGCCCACGAATCATTCTGGTCGCTCTTTTCTGCACCTTTTCCAATTCAACTATATCCTTTTAGAGGTGTGGTGACCAGAACTGGACACAATACTCCAGATGTGGCCTTACCATCGATTTGTACAAAGGCATAATGATATTGGC
The DNA here is from genome assembly GCA_026170595.1 of Plestiodon gilberti rubricaudatus. NCBI lineage: Eukaryota > Metazoa > Chordata > Lepidosauria > Squamata > Scincidae > Plestiodon > Plestiodon gilberti. The sequence continues at coordinate 230,955,083 of JANXHW010000003.1, read as the reverse complement.
CGTTTTATTCTCAATCCCTTTTTTAATGATCCCGAGCATGGAATTGGCCTTCTTCACAGCTGCCGCACACTGGGTCGACACTTTCATCGACCTGTCCACCAGCACCCCAAGATCTCTCTCTTGATCCGTCACAGACAGCTCAGAACCCATTAGCGTATATGTGAAATTTGGGTTTCTTGCCCCAATGTGCATCACTTTGCACTTACTTACATTGAAGCGCATCTGCCATTTTGCTGCCCATTCTCCCAGTTTGGAGAGATCCTTCTGGAGCTCTTCACAATCCCTGCTGGTCTTCACCACCTGGAAATGTTTAGTGTCATCTGCAAACTTGGCCACCTCGCTGCTTATCCCCGACTCCAGGTCATTTATGAACCAGTTGAAAAGCACCGGTCCCAAGACCGATCCTTGGGGCACACTGCTTTTCACCTCTCGCCATTGTGAAAATTGCCCATTGACTCACACTCGCTGTTTCAACCAGTTCCTAATCCACAAGAGGACCTGCCCTCTTATTCCCTGACTGTGGAGTTTTCTCAGGAGCCTTTCATGAGGGACTGTGTCAAACGCCTTCTGGAAATCCAGATATATAATATCCACGGGTTCGCTTGCATCCACATGCCTGTTGACCTTTTCAAAAAATTCTGTGAGGCAAGACTTCCCCTTGCAGAAGCCATGCTGACTCTCCCTCAGCAGAGCTTGTTCTTCTATGTATTTTAAGATTTTATCCTTAATGAGACTTTCCACCATCTTCCCTGGAACAGATGTTAGACTGTAGTTTCCCGGGTCCCCCCTCCTTCCTTTTTTAAAGATTGGCGTGACATTAGCTACCCTCCAATCCTCTGGCACAGTGGCCGTTTTAAGGGACAAGTTGCATATTTGGGTCAAGAGGTCAGCAACTTCATTCTTGAGTTCCTTCAGAACTCTTGGGTGGATGCCATCCGGGCCTGGTGATTTATTGATTACCTGGTGATTTATTGATTACCTTTTCTCCTTGGTCAGGAGTGAATTAAGCGGATGAGTTGGTGGGTATTCAAAGTAGCTCTGGCCTTGGCTTGTGTCGGGCTAATTAAATGACCCCCAATAAACCTGTTTGTGACAAGCAGATTCCCCCCCCCCCCCCGGTATTTTAATAGCCTATTGTAAGCCTCTGTGGGTGCAAATGTCACCTCCCGACAATGGATGTCTCCGTGCCCAGAGGCAACCACCAGACACAAAGTTTCCTCCGCTGCTCCCCCTAAAGGAATTCTTAGCCAATCACTCGAAAGAAGCACGGGGGCCAGGATACATCTGCTGAGCAGCACATCTACCCCAAACCCCGCTGCAGGTCTGAAACGGATTCCACCAAGGGCCTCTCTCCTGCTGCCCAGAGTCCCAAAGGATTTCTAATTCCGCATCCTTAGCACCTGCACAATAACTACAGTACAGTTCCCAGGGTTCTTTCAAATGGTCCCGTTTCTATGCCCCCCCCCTCCCCAAGCAGCACTGACCGTGGCATGGCGTGTCCTGTGAGCTGCAGCTTCCGGAAGGTTTCTTCGTATTGTGGCAGCTCCACGTAGGTGATCAGCCACTGCACCACCTCTTCCACAGTCCAGTTGTACACTGCAAAGGAAGGGGATAAGCGGCCCGATAAGCAGCTGAACCAGAGCCTCCCTCCCTTCAAGCTTCCCTGTCGCCAGTACTCTTGGCGACACTCTCCGAACCAGCTGTCAGTTTCCTATAGTCAAGGCAGACACGAGCACACAGGCACCTCGCACCCACTCCACCAGCATCAGGCGGGAACCGAGTCAGGGGCCAGGACCAGCACTCCCCTAAGGCGCCTGGCCGCACAGCTCGGAATTCGCCGAGGACGCCATCGCCCACTGCTGGGCAGCACAGAAGAGCCCCGCACAGTGGCGCCAACTCTTAGGGTTGAACCAATGCCGTTAGAACCAATGCCAAAAAAGGGTGGGGGCAGAAGGTGGGCGGAGGCTCCCTGGGCCACTTCTGATGGGTCACCTCATGCCTGTGGACTGCTGTCCTTCTTGCACAGAAGAATACTGGACTAAGGCACTTCTTCCAGTCCTGAGAAGAGGAACTAAGGAAGGGCAGGGCAAAGGACAGCAAGGTTGGGGGCTTACCTGCCGTAGTCACCCTCTCTCCAGCCAGCCAACTCATCACCTGACTCCCACCATCCCCACCCCCGCCTGCGTAACCGCTTGGCAACGCTTTAGAAGTGTACTCTGCAATACCGCACAAAAAAGTGACGGCGTTTTACGTATTTAGGCTGGCAAAAGCCAAAGGAAACAAGACTTGTATAATCCAGCAATTATGGCTAGGAAACAGGGAGGGGAGAAAAAGAGGGGCGGGGGGGGGAATGTGTGACTAAAGCAAATTCAGATCAGTTTTCCAAGTCAGGAACTGCTTTCTCTCAGACAGCTCTCTCTCTCTCTCTCTCTCCAGGCTTATCTCAGCCATCTGAAAACAAGAGAGAGCTTCAAGAGCACACAGGATAAACTGCCCCAAGTCCTGTTTTCCCTCAGCTGCATTCTCCCCCCCCCCCCACCGCCAGGTGCATCTTGCAAGAGGCCCTGAATGGGTCAGCCTAGAAGCAGCAAGTGCCCAACCGGGGAAGAAGGACAAGCAGTCCCTCCAAAGGCAAAAAGCCAGGCTCACCCAGTGGAAGCAAGCAGGCAAGCAAGCACGGACTCACACAGGCCCGACTCAATGTATGGGATTCACGGCGACAACCATTGCAATGGCCACTGGCATAAACGGATTTTCAAAAAGACCAGATGGACACAGGCCTACTGACACCAATGAACCACAGTGCCTCCAGTGCACACCCAGAGGCGGTGCACCCCTTGGGCGAACCAGGTGGTGGAGATTAAAAGCAGAGAATGGATGTGCCATCACACCTGTCTGAACAGGTCACACCTGGGCCACCCTACCTGGCCAGACACAGACAGGAGCCAGAGGAACTGCTGCTCTGACCCAGCGTGAAAATGCTCGTTTTCTCTTGCCTGTCAGACTTGAAGGAACCTGCACTGAGAAAAGGACGACAGCTAGAAGCAGCTGGTCAGCCGGAGAAGAACTCTTTCACTTAAGTGCAACCATGCCGTTGTGCGTGGGACTGAAACGGGTTTAAAGGCCCCTCCAACGGGGGAGCAGGGGGGAGAAGGCAGCAGCGGACTCTCAGCAGCAGGAAACTCCCTATAGCACTGAACGGGGCAAGACTGGACAGGACAGACAGACACCGGACTGCTGGCCCTGCTGCGCCCCTTCCGCCTGCGACAGACTCCAAAAGTCAAGACACTCAGGAGAAGCGGAGACGAAAAGGAGTTCTCACTGCTGGAAGGACAGGAAGCATCACACCACCCTTTGTCCTCTCCGATGATGACGACGACGACAGCTTCTCCTTCCAAGACTCACTCCCCCAAAGCACAAGGGCGTAGGTGGCAGAAGAGGACCGCAGCAGCCCCCGTTTCCTCAGCCTGCAGCAGGGCTCACCTTCAGATGCCTTCCAAGCCTTCCAGAGATCTTCGACACTAATGAGCGTATCCTCCCCATGGAAGGTGCTGTGCTGGACTCTTGGGTCTGGGTAATTCAGGTCTTCCCTCAGGAACTGGAGAAGAGAAGCAGCACAAGTCAGCTCACTACACAAAGTACTGCACAATTACAACACGTTCTGCAAGCGGAAGGGGCACCGCATCTGGACAAGGGAGACCCAGCTTCAGATTAGAACCTTAGAATTGGAAGGGACCTTCAAGATCATTGAGTCCAGCCCCTACCAATGCAGGCTGACCACACCTATAAAGCCCCCAGCAGATGGCGATCAGCCTCTGCTTCAAGCCTCCAACGATGGAGAGTCCACCACCACCCGAGGCAGACTCTTCCACCGCTAAGCAGTTTGTACCGTCAGGAAGTTCCTTCTCACATTGAATCGAACTCTCCCTTGGGTCATTTAAAGTAAACCCATCTGTCCGGGCCCTCTCCTCCAGCGCAACTGAGAACAAACCCACTCTCTCTTCCACAGGACAGCACCTCAGACATTTATAGACCGTCGTTATAACGTCTCTTAACCGTCTCTTCTCCAAAATTAGGCCCACCCCCCAACTCCTTCAACCTGTCCTCATAGGACATGGTCTCCATCCCTCCCTACCACTGTCCAAGTCACCTTCCTCTGGACTCGATCCATTTGTGAATAATAATAATAATAATAATAATAATAATAATATCCCTCTTCAATGGTGGCGCCCAGAGCTGGACACAGAACAATTCCAGGTGGGGTCCGACTAAAGCAGAAGACGGCAGCAGCACTCGTTCTCCAGATCTGAATATTATACTTCTGCTTTTAGTCTAGAATCACATTCACCTTCTTTGCTGTCACATCACAAGGCCAGCTCATGCTCAGCTTGTCATCTACTAAAAATGCTACTACTGCTTAAGTAAGTACCCCCAACCTGATTTTTCCTATGTAGTTGCCAGAGAAGATCTAACCTACCTCAAAGCCTAATGTAATAGTTAAACACACACAACACATAGTTTAGGATTTTGTTATGAAGCGTCCAGTCCCCACTGGAGTGGGGGAGTGCCCACTATTTGCTTAGTTCAGTGGTTCCCAAACTTTTTTGACTCGCGGCTCCCTTGACCTCCCTCGCCGTTAGCTGTGACTCCCCATTACAGTGCATGGAAGAAACAGGCACTCTTTACATGCTCAGAGGCACCCTTTCTTATATGTATGTGTATATGTATGTGTATATTCCCTAAAACGAGCCCTAAAGTGGATTTTCCATGCTTATGCTGAGCAGCAGCTAAGCCAGGAGTGCGCAGGGTGGGGTTGGGATGCTGCCCTCCCTCCATTGGCAGGCCTGGGTAGAGGGCACTGATGTCGTCTGTGTTAGTCCTATTCATGGCAAGAGAAACATCAAAGCATGGGAGGGAAGCCCCAGTTGCACAAGAGAAAGAGAGAGAAAGCTAGCTCCTTTTGGTGTAGCATCTTTGCAAGATGAAAAACAGATTCTTATACTGCCTGGCAGTTTCCGGGGGGGGGGGGGGTTGTCCCAGCAAATAGAGTGGGGAACTAACTTAGAGGTGGGTCAGAAAGGAAGAATAATTAAACAACCAAACTAAACATAGAAATCAAAGACTGTATGTAAAGCAGCTGCAACAAACATGAAAATGAGCGAACTCAGGAAGATAGTGGAGGACAGGAAGGCCTGGCGGGATATGGTTCATGGGATCACGAAGGGTCGGACACGACAACGACTGAACAACAAATGTAAAGCAGAACCTGCTCTGCACCATTTTCAATTGCAGTTCTTGCGTTTGTTTTGTGTTTGCTTTATTAAAAACATTCAACAGAAAGAAAATACTTTATTTGCAAACCTGCAATGTCTGAATGAAAATACCTTATCTGCAAACTTACAATGAGAGAAACGGGATGCTGTCTTGTCTCCAGGAGCTCTCGCTATCTCCAGCTCAGCTTGAGTACTTAGCGGCTTGTTAATTGTTCTTTAACATAAGATAAGCAAGGGCTTCCCTCACGCTGTGGAGACGTGGAAACTGCCTACAAACCTGAACTGTTTTGAAATTAACTTTGAGTGACCCGATGTGAAGATCCGGGTCTTTGTTTTTGCTCTCTTTCTCTTGCAAGCAAGAATATGTGTTAATTAAAAGACTAACGCTACACCCCTGGCTGCTTTCGATGATGACGATGACGCACTTGGGAGTCGCGCCTCACACTTAGAGAACCTCTGGCTTAGTTCCTTGTGAAGTAATACATGTTTCCCTCCTGCTTCCGGTTCATCTGTCTTTTACCCCAGACAGCTAACTTTCCTTGTAAGCCTTTGGCAAAGGGGTTTGCCACACACTTGTTGAAAAGTCAAGCAGAAAGTGCCAAACAGGTGCATCTTTCGATGCCCACCGAGTGGGGAGGGAGGGGCTCTGTGGGTCTGCTGCAGCCTTGCAAGGTACTGCTCTTACCCAGCAAGCCTCTGCTTTAAGCACAGCTGTTTCCACGGGGAGCCGCCCCACTTGCAGATACTCGCCCTACTCACAGAGTCTTCCCTCGGACAACAGCTAAGCAGGGATCCGGCCTTGGCAGAAACGTAGCTTTGCTCACCAACTTATGCCCTCCCCACCCAGCTCTGCTCAACAGCTTTGCAGAGACCCTCAAAAAGAAGACACGTCTACAGAATTCAACTCTCAAAGTTAGAACTGCTGCCCAAACTATCCATGTGGAAGCACAAGAAGAACACAGCACAGCTCTGGGCAGCAGGCAGGAAAGGCAGGAAAAGACAGTCACCCAAACCGAGGCATCACAGGCAAGCAGCCAAGTCGTCGCTGGTGTCAGGAGGCTAATAATAAAACGGCATCACTGCCTTCCGAAGCTGCCGCCACCCGAACAGACGTAAAGTGTCTCCTCTCTAGGCCTTCAATGCTTTTAACACCCGCCAATTAAGAGGCCCTTCTGACACTCACAGCTGTGAAGACGGAAAGGATGGAAGCTTCTGCAAGGAAGCCGCCGGATCAAGGCTGGCTCTCAAAGGCCTCTTTCTTAGCAGGGCCATAGAAACCCACACCTGAGCCTTCCTCAAGGGCACCCAAGACGTGGCAGCCTGCAGTAGGGTCGGGCACACCCCTCGGTTTAGACGCCCATCTTCCTTCCTTCCTATCCAGCCTTCTCCTTGGTTCCTGAACCACCAATGCTGAGAAATGCGGCATTCCGGAGAAATCCTGTAAGGAGTAGAGAAAAACCACCTGCCAGATGCTCCTGGCCCCTGCAGCACTTGTGTGTGGGGGGGGGATGGGGGTTTTCAATGCAAGGCTGGATTTTGTTTGTTTTCTTATTGTACATGGATTTTTCAATGCTTATTTGTATTTATACGCATACGTACTGTATGCATATTTTGCGTTTACTGTATTGTAAGCTGTCGGGTGCCTTTATCGAGGAGAAAGGTGGGGTGTAAATCAAGTCAATCAAAAACAACGCTGTGAAGGCACTGGAGAGAGAGGAGAGAGAGGCGTTTTCTCCTCCTCTGGATGCCAGAGGTTTGACTCGTCCAACAAAACGGATCGGTGGGAGATTCAGGATAGGAAGATGACGATGACGACAACCCTTCCTTATGCCAACGATGCACGATTTAACAGAACAGGCGCGACGGCTTTAAATGGGAACAGACACGTTCCCGGAGTAGGAGTGGCCCGACAGTCCCGGCAGCGGTACGGAGGGGGCCTTCCGGTTCGGAGGGAGGCCGTGTGCCACAGGAAGCCCAGAGACATCCAGCAGCAGGATGGGCCGCTCGGGCGCCTTGCTCAGTCTCACCCACCACACCGCCCGACCCGGCCCTTCAGGCAAGGGCCCTTCCCAGCATCCGCGGGGGTTGACCCTGGCACTTCCGGCAGGGGAAGGAAGCAGTCCCTTGCCAAGCGGCAGCCAGATCCCAACCTTCTTACGTGAGGTGTAGATAGATGCGCAACGCCTGATCTTTACCACTTAAATGAGGTACATTTTCAGGTTACACAGATGGAGTATCTTTGGGGCACTCCAGTTCCAAGGAGAGCCGTTTGGAACGGAAACCAACTCCACACAGGCTTTTTTGAGCTCTGAGGAGTGTTACTTCATTTTATTCTTTTAGAATTAGAAGTCACTAATTCCACAAAACGTGCTTCAAACCTGCTGCTACAACCAGGATCAAACCAGCACTCTTAATACGGTCTTGCTTGAAAAGACTGAAAGCACAAAGCTTTAATGACACCTGTTCACGTCTGAGAGGAGTCTGTTGACAGGAAAGTCACTGGCCGACTGAGTACCCAGCATTTCTCATAAGCAGCCAGAAGTGGGCTAAGAAAATGGTGGACAGGCACATCTAGGAGCCACCGCCCCCGCCCCCCCGACAGCTTAATTACATGAAAACCAAAGATAACAGGTATGAGAGATGGAAAAACAGCAGGAGGGCCCCAAAGTCCTTCTTCCCCCCCGAGTGCCCCCTTTCTGCAGCCTCTGGTTCCGACGGTCTCTGAAATGTCGTTCCAGTGCAGCCACGCTAATCCAAGAGAGAGGCAGGTTAGCTCACAGCACCATGAGCAACGGGACAAGGCCAGGCGGTGCAGAGCCGAAGGATCCCGGTGCACAAGCCAGGCGCTCAGGAGCCCCTGTGAGCAGCAGAAGGGGAGGGCGGCGGAAACATTCAGCAGGTCTGGGGAGGCCGGCTGTCTTGTACACGCAGACCCAAGGTGAACGAGAGGGGAGGCAGAGTGGGCCCCACGTTGCTTCCACAGGCAAGAGAAAGGCAGCCGGGCTTCATGCAGATGAGAGGGGCCCCGAGTTCAAATTCATCCAGAACAAACTGCAGTCCTCGAGAGCCTCATCATCACTCCCCTTCCCCAAGTCTTCATTCCCCTCCTGGAAACAACGTCGACCAGACACAGACACGGCTGCTGTGAGGTGACCGACATGAGGGTTGTACAGCTCGGGAATGGCTGTGACGAGGGACCGCAACGGTGGGGCCAAGAATGCCTGCAAGAAAACCGGACAGACGGAAGCAGACCCCCCCCCCGGCACCACGCAGGGCCCTGGCTGGAGAAGGCGCTGTGGAAACCAAGGGGCCCACTCCCACCGGACAGGCAGAAGGGAAGCCGGAAGGCTAGCGGGCTGAAGCCCAGGTCAGCTGCCAGGAGGCCGGGACAGCCATCCTCTCTCTCGTTTCCTTGCAGAATGGGACAGTGGCAAAACGGAAGGCTACTCAACTACTCTGCAGTGCTTAAAACGGACTAGGTAATGGTAGGGGGAAGGGCAAAGGCAGAGACCCAACTTCTGCTGCTGATGAAATTCTGTAAAGAAAAGAAAACGAAAGAGCCGGTGGCACCTTAGAGATGATGAGGCGCTGGTCTGCTCTTAAGATGGAAGAATATTTTTATTCCACCCTTTAGCCAAGGCCCCACAGAGCAGGAGGCAACATTCAAAACACAGAAACACTGGATTAGGCAGCAAAGGAAGGAGACACCTGTTCCAATGCAATGCCCTCCCTCACTTGGCATTAAACTAACCCAACAGATTTCCCCCAGGAGCAAGTGCCAAAGCATCTGTGCTGCTGCTGAGAAGGCCCTGCCCTGGGCAAACATCCTAACATCTCCCCACCCCCAGACACGGACACACCTCAATGAAGAGGACACCTGGAGCAGGGTCTCTGAGAAAGATGACCGGGGGGGCGGGGGGTGGAGCACCTGCTTTGCTTGCAGAAGGTCCAAGGCAGGGCTGGAGAAGACCCCTGCCTGAGCCCCTACCCCTCAGAGGCAACACCACCAAGCTAGGTGCTCTAACCAGTGGTCTAACTCGGGACAGGGCAGCCTCTCTTCAAGAACAGGTGAGGATACAGGGGAGGGCCTGAAGCCAGACTGGAGGGCTTTAAGGATGCGGAAGCTTTCATGGGCTAGAAGCAACGCAGAAAAGGGTCGCCTAAGACAAGTGAGCAGGTGGAGGGGGCAGCCTGAAGACGAGGAGGAAAGAAATTGTTTTCCTCCAAAGCGAGGTCAAACATTCAGGCAATGCAAACAAGACCTGCAGGCCTGGTGCAGTCCAGTGAAGAACACAAGTGAAGACAGGACCCACTGGGCACGGGGGGGGGGGGCAGGACCCCCTCGCAATTAGCAGCTATGAGCAATGAACTGCAAGAGCAAGAACGAGGGATCGTTGCTGTCGGAGGAGAGTCAGAAATCAGCGCACGCTGTATAGATCATAAATAGTGGAGAAAGGAAAAAGACAGGCCGAAGACAAAAGACCGACCAATTGCAAAGGGGAAGAAGAAACCCTCCACGCAAGACAGAAGTACAGTCTTGCGTGGAGTACAGAAGAACGGCCCGCCGGTGAATTCTTGGTCCAGAATGCCTCTCTAGCGGGCTGGGAAAAGAGAGGTCCCTAACAGAGCCGAGTTTTGAAGCTGCAGCACTTGAAAGAGGGATTAAGAAAATCCGTGCAGTCCTGTGACATTCTCAGCGAGCCAAGTGCATGCCTTGGGGGGGGGGGGAAGAGAAGGAAAGAAAAAACCTTCCCGGGATGCTCCAAGATCACTGAACATTAAAGCCACACAGTGTCGCTAAGCCAGAGGGCAAAGCCAGCAGGCAGCGCTGCCCTCCTCCTGCCCCCCCCCAATACGGCCAGTGACCTCCACAAGGAGCACGACAATGTCATTTGGAGTAGCCAACATGCAGCTCAGAGCAGCCGCGATCTCCCCCAGGGAAGTAGGTGGGGGAACCAGCTGTTGCTCAGTATATTTAGCTCAGGAAAGAAAAGTGATCTCTCCTGTCTGTCACACAGTTCTGTCCAAACAGGCTCCTGAGGTCTCTCGGAAGAGGACGCTGTGGAGTGGACGTCGAGGGCTTCCAAGGAGAAGCCGTGACCCGTTTTCTAACTCTGCTGCAAGAGGAGGGGGGCGGGGAGAACACAAGCCAGCCAAACTGCATTCTTTTGGGGAAAGTAACCCCCGTCGTCTGCTTCTCTGAGCACGGCTCTGAGAACCGAAGGGAACGGCAGGCCTGCCTTCTAGCGTGGCAAAGCTGGGGACCCTGCCAGCCCCTTGATTTAGGAATTCAATTTTCATCCCACTTTTCACCCAGATGGGCACATCTGCACATTCATACACAAAAGGTGCATTTCCCATGTTCGGAATTAATACCGGTATCAGAAAAAGCACACAGTTGGTAACATCTAGTCTAAACCTTGACATAAGTGCTCTTTCATCACTGGATCATGGTCTGAAAAGGTCTCACCTTAATTGCGATTGGCCAACACTTTGCTTTGCGTCCCACCCCCACTGCACCAAACGCGGCCTCTCATTGGCCGTCGGCCAAAGTCCAATTTTTCCAACTTTGCTCACACAGCAAAGCGGCTCTCCTGTATAAGCCAATACATCCTTGTGCCCACCCACCCCGCCCCCGTCCCCCAAGCAGGGGCAGCCCACCCCCAACATGAATTGGGAACATTGTGTCAGGGAACAAATTGGAGGAGCCCAGGAGAATCCTGTACTCCTCCGCTGCCCCCATGGAGTCCAGCCCGGTCCATCCTCTCTCACGCTGCTGTTGTGCATGGGAAGAGGAGGATGGGGAGAGATTCCCTGCGCCGCCGCCGCCACCTCTGCCCCCCCCTCCACTGGCCGGCAGAGGGAATGCTGGGAGCCAGCCTTAGAGGCAGCAGCGGCAGCGCTGCACGACAAGGCAGAGAGGAAACTGGCAGGGTCGAGGGGCATCCCTCTCTCCCTGGGCATCCAGCGCCACTGCTGCACTGGAAGCCCAGCATTCCTGCTACAGAGGCCAGGGAAGAAGTGGCAGCAGAGCGGGGGGCCCAGCCCTGCCTGCTTCACTGGCCTCTCCCCCGCAGCAGCCAGCACCGCTGCCGCTTCCTCTCGTCTAGGGCTGCAGAGGGGATGCTGCTCCCCCCCCACACACACACACACACACTGGGGGAAGAGGAGAAGGCGGCAGTGGAGGCTGAGAGACGCAAGCCCTTGGCGAACAGCACTGCCGCCACCTCCTGTGGCAAGCCCAGCATCCCCTCGGATATTAAAGTGGGTGTAGGACTGCAGCCTTAGACTCCAAATCAGCGTCTCTTACCAGAAATTCCAGGCCTATCTGGGTACGCCAAGGGTTGAAGCTGGGAGTGGGACCTTATGAAACGTCCTTAAGATGGTGCGTCTTTCTGGGTAGTACATGTACTCATAAATATATTACTATATGGGGACTTTGAGGTTCTTCTCTCTTTCTGCTTCCCAGTTCAAACCATGTCTAATTCCTTAAACCTACACCTTCTCCCTACCCCTTCCCCCCCCCCGCTAAAAAGCCCTTGATCCTTTTGGTAGCCCTTCTTTGTACTTTCCCCCATGATCATCTTTTGGAGAAGTGCACTTCTATCCACAGCACAGCACACAGCCTGCCTCGCTTCTATCACAGACCTTATGCTGGAGGACCCCCCCCCCAAAGGACTTTTTCAGCCCTGCAGCTGAGCCTCCTCGGTGCCCACCTGCCCCCCCCGCTCCAGAGAGGTGTGCCAAGTGCACCCCCTGTAGTCAGAGCCTCGCTCCCTAGTCTTGCACCCTTCGGTAGATCACCTACTTCCAAGGCCAGCATCCCGGTAGCCTCGCCGGGAGCAAAAAGAGTTTGGTCTCTTCCAGCGCGTAGCATCGCCTGCAGTGTGTCACAGCCTCCTTCCAAGTGCCCCGTAAGGCAAGTCAGTATCATGATGCAGCTGCAGAAGCAGCAGCTCCAGGCCAAGGGGGTGGGGGGGGGTGGCTTGCTTAAGACCACCCACCGAGTTCCTAGCAGATTTGGCATGTGGACTGTGTAGGAGAAGACAGCCCTTCAGCTACCCAGATCCCAGCCATGATGTAGGGCTTTCTAGGTCATACCCAGCACCTTCGACTGAGCCCAGAACTGCCAAACAGAGCAGACCATAATGCACCGACATAGTATCCTCCAACCAGAGCACTCCAGTCATCAAGGGGTAGCCTCATACAGACAGCATGACACAGTAGACCAGTCACAACGTGACTCAGGCGTGGGCTACAGACCTGCCAGTAAGGGCCACGGTTCTTGCACCAGCTGAAGCTGGGCAAACGCACTCCTGGCCACAGCCACCACCGGAGCACCCAGGGGCAAAGGCCACGTCCACAAGCACTTCCAGGCTGTGAACCTCACCCAGAACAGGCTGGACACCCACCCTCAATCCCGCTTTCCTGCTCCCCAACAGCCCCTCCGCCTTGCCTGGGTCAAGTCTCTGTTTATTAACCCACATCTCCAGGACAGACCGGCTCGGTTCTGGGCCCTCACAACCGCCATCCAAAGGAAAGGGGCTGAGGGAGAGGGCTGGGCGTTCCCAGCATCCTGCCGACACTGCAGACAACTTCTCCCAATGGGTTCGTGTAGTAGAATGATGCCAAACAGTATAGAGGACAAGAGGGAACCCCGTGAGACACCCCCCCCTCCAGCTAAATTATGTACTAATACACAATACTCACAAGTAGGTGGGCTGGTGGACATCATAAGCACCCCAGAATCAAGACTGGCTGAGAATTATTGTCATGTGAATACTAAGATGCCACCGCAGGACCCACGTTCTGTAAGAATCTGCTGGAAAAACACTGCCAGCCATTCTATACACTCTGCCCCGGTTTCCTGGCTCAGTAAGAAACTAGAGCCAACATCAGGATAGCAAGTTCACAGGTTCCATCATGCCCAATTCGCGAGGCTTCCTCTGGGAAAACGCCCTTCAGGCAACTAAAGACGGGATGGGAAAGTTCTACATACACCTTAGTGTGGAAAAAGCGCCTCAGACACAGCCACCCCAAGAGGATGATGTGCCCAGGCAGGCCAGGGGGAAGAGGCTGCAGTAGAGCTGGGGGGGGGGGGGGTCAGGGAATGCCGAGCTCTCCCAGACACAGCTGCCGCTCCCTCCGCTGGGAAGGGGAGGGGCTCCACCGGCACTGCGTCCTCTTACAAGCACCTCTTTGCAACCCTAACCTTCTGCCAAGACGCAAGGCGGCTTCCTGTCACTAGAACCAAACTCATACTTTGATGAATACACACTTGCAGAAAAACAGCATTTGGAATGAAAGTGTGGCAATTCATAGCTTGCAGGAAAAGAGGAAAAGAGCAGCACGCTGGTGGGAGGGGTGTGAATTTGCGTCACAGAGAGATGGTGCTCATTTCATGTTCAGCAGACAGACAAATTGGGGAGCGATTTCTTTCCACGCATCTCTAAAGGGGGGGGGGAGGATGAAAAATTCCCTTGAAGAAAAGGAAAAACCGACACTCTTCTCTCTCTCTTTCCATGCAAGGCTTCCTGCGCTCCGTTTAAAGCAGAGAGGTTTTCGGGCACCGTCAGTGACTCTGCGCCCCGCGTAAACCGGCACCACATGGAACTGGCATTGCCCCTCCTGTACTAGTGACAGGCGTTTGAACCTCCCTGCCTGGCCACAGGAGTTCACCTCTGTGCTGCTCTTCTGCTTTGGAACGTGCATGTTCCTTTTGGTCCAATTTCGCTCAACCCCTCCAAGTCACAATCCCTTCCAGAACCCTAACCCTCAGCATTTTCCCCCTTGTCCAGACACTGCTGGTGTGCACCTGGCACAAGAAAACCAACCACCTCCTAGATGGAAGGGATTGGCCAGTTACTATTACAAAAGAGAGACGTCGGACGTCCGCCCTTTCTGCCAAACGTTAACAAGCAAGGACCCGGAAAGGAGGGAACGGGCCACTTTTGGGGAGCTTGGCTCATCTCAGACTCGCACCTGGCTCCTTGGGCATTTGGGAAGTGAGCACAAGAGGATGGGAAAGGCCCAAGGAGACAGGGGTATGCAGCTGGTCCCCAGGCTCTGGCTGCCTCCCTCCCTCCAGACACATGGGAGCCACAGGGGCCACGCCAGGCAGAAGGACGGAAGGGGAAAGCACCCAAGCTTCAGCTCCGCCTTGCCCATCTGCTTTGCGTTCCATCAGACAAGCTGAGGCTTAAGCCCAGTCCCAGGGGAGCGATCCGTCAGAAAGTCAGAAAACTCTGAAGCACTTCATATAATAAGCCAGGGAGCGGGATGTCTCTTGCTAGTCTTAAGGG